>CAUZLF010000089.1:394521-470023 GCA_963580285.1 Lucinisca nassula | reverse complement strand
TTAGCTTCACTAATTGTGGTACTCACCCTCGGATATAACTAACTTTGTTCCTGGTCGTTTCGCGTCAATTCAGTGGTATCCCATCACGAAAACACGCCTATATAATTTTGGCCCCCTTGAACCCCACTTTTATATGGTAAAACTGGGGTTTCCGGGGGTATACCTTATTTCTGCTCTAAAATATAGATTGTGGGTACTCGTTAGAACCGCCTCGATGAGGCGGTTCTAAAGAGTGCCCAAAATCTATATTTTGAGCAGAAATAAGAAAAATATCACAATTTTTCATCACTAAATTTTCATTTTTTCGGCGATAAAGGTGGCAAAGTATTTGTGTAGGCGTGTTTTCGTAATGAATGTATTTTCTGGGTATAATATTTGGTGTAAATAAAAAATTGCCTGTGATGACATTAATATAAAAGGTTACTGAAATAAATGACAGTAGTTTCCCAAAGAAGTTGCGTACTGATCTAACGTCGCACGAGAAAATACGCGACGTCAGCGTCGAAAATGGCGTCATTAGCGTCCTCGTGACGTGTGAACGGGCTAAGCGTAAAATCTAATACACTCCATTAGTTTTCAATTATCTCACAATGGAACAAATTGACCAAAGCATTAGATTTGAAGAAAAAAGTAGTCCCAAACAGTGAAAAATAAAATAGATATCAGTCACTTTTTGAAACAGTGACAATATCGTTTTTATTACATTTTCTGAGAATTTAGATTTACTGAGATCTCCGTACCAATCCGTAGAAATCATTTCGTTGTCCAGGACGATGGCATTTCTTGAGGTCACTTTGTAACATCAGTAACTCGAATTCGGAGACCTCGTTTGCCTGATCCAATTCAACCAGGCTACCGAGTCCCCGGAAATCCACCATTGAGCCACTGAGGGTTATTAAAACCACCATATCATAAGGCATAAAGGGATGTAATGTAATTGTGTGATATATAAGATAAAGGTGTGTTTTGTATACTCATAAGAATCGCGCCATCAAATGAAATAATTCTTTCATCTGATGTTGAGCTGCGTTCAAACATAACATTAAATAGAGAAATACTTCATTTTTGGGTCGATCGGTTTACGGTCGACCCTAATTTACTAAATGGCCAAACGGAATTAATGCAGTTGTCCACGTGTCCATCACTGATTTGGGAAAACCAATATTATGTTTTATTAATAGAACTTGAAACGTTGCGCTATTTTTATCGATGCAACACGAGCTATCTATAGAGTCTTGACAGGAATCGTGTGCTGGATGATACTCAGATCAGACGCCGCGGAATGTGGCGTCTGATCAGCAGGTTGCACAGGAACTTCAATGTTTGCTAAATAGTGGCATTTGAGGGTTAAACGAAATAGTATAAGAATGCATGGCTGCTCGCGTAATGAAAGAAAAACAATATCTTAATCCAGGCCACGATGTCACATGACGTCTTTCGGAACATTCTATTTATAAAACTGGCCAAGTCGAGTAAAATAGATTTTTCGCACTCCTGCTAAGAACTTAATTTTAGAACCCTGAAATGTTTAAGTGCAAAAATGAGTAGCCCAGACTTTAAAGGTGGATACGTTATTAGACATACAGCATAGACCAAGATCGGATATAGAGTACATTGCTTCTGATCAGGTCGGCACTGTTCGCCATATGTATGAACATGATTCAGGGCCGTACGCAGACTCTGAAAAGGGGCGGGTTGAGGATGCGAATTTCAGGTATTTTGCAGAGGGTGAGAAACTGTATGAATCTGAAAAATTTCCAAAAGATGGGAGGGGGCTGCGTTTGCACCCTCCCCACTCTGTTGAACAAAATCAAAGTACTACCCTAAGACGTCGGAGCGCAGCGTAAGAAGAAAATTCTGGAATGTGCTCGTTTGTTTGATTTAAGGTTTAACGTCCCCGTCAACACTGTATAGGTCATTTGGAGACGTTACTTCCAATGTTACGGGACTTTCAGCTCTGCGTGGAAGCATCATGCAGCCCATCTATTTATTCAAGCCCCGATGGGCGGGGGCGGGTGGACTGTGCTCGTACACTGGGGCATTGGCAAACAGAATCTACATAATCAGACGCCACATAACACAATGTCTGATCAGCTCTACTGTGCTTGCTTAAAGTTAAACGAACAGTTCGATTCTCAGCTCAGGACTATTTTCCCAACCTACACTCAGAGACGATCGACCCACCAGTACTCTCAGTGCTTTGATTCATTTGATGTTCACTTGCAATTATGAAGTATGGGCCAGCGCATGACAAAACCTACAATAAGACATGGGCGCTCAACGAAGACTCAGATCAGCCTGCGCATGCGCGCAGTCTGATCAGAGGCTTCGTGTGCGCTCTAAGGATAGTTTAGGGCCCAATGCTCCTTCATGCAGCAAGAGAAGTCTCTGGTTAGACTATAGGGCTGCGCAGGCTGATTTGAGCCTTCGATGGGCGCACATGTCTTAGTGTAGGTTTTGTCGTGCGCTGGCTCATTATGTTGTCTTTAATTTAATGTTATGTTCAGTATCATGTAAATATAGCATCAATTCTAACACAGCGCGCCTATATAGGCAACGGAAAATAACTGCGTTTTATTCTACAACAAATCACGGCAATGAAGCGCGTGACGAGTGACGTCATTAAAAACTTCCAATTTATGACGTCATTTGTCGATTTCCTTGACGTTTGGCGGTGTAACGTCATATTCTCGCATCGAAAATGTTAGAAAAGGATATAAATGCATGTGTTTCAGTCGATAATTTTAGCAGGATTTCTTCTAACAATCGCGAAAAGTTGCGAGATTTGGAAGGAAACAACAACATTATTGCCAATTTTCAGCCAGTTAGAATCGAAGTAGATCAGCTCTAGTTTGTGATTTGTTGAGAAATAAATCACAGTTTGTCGTTCAGTTGTAAGTAGACAAATCATGCGCGCTACGCGCTCGTGATTTGTCTTCTTTACAACTGACCTCCAAACTGTGATTTATTACTCAACAAATCACAGTCAGAGCTGATCTATTTCTTAAATGAAAAGAAAAAAAAATCGTTTTATGTTGCGAAACGTGCAAGCGTAATAACATCAAATGAAGTAACCCTTTTAGAATTGTCTTTATCTTTGATTTTTGTTGGGATCCCGTAAAATGTACATAAGCCGTCAAGTAATTTATTGCTGACCGTTCCAAGTACACGCTTTTATTTAGCTTATCCATGGCCTGTTGTCCGTCGCTCGCCCGTCCGTCGTTAACTTTTTACATTTTCGACTTCTCCTCAGAAACCCACAGGCCAGATTTCTTCAAACTTCACGTGGAATCTTGTCTTAAAGTGGGGTTAAAACTGTACAAATGGTCGCGATCCTATGGCAACTCTGATTGCCATGGCAACTTACAGCTCCTATAGACTTCTAATGGGAAAAAATCAAAACATCTCCTTCGAAACTATGAGGCCCAGACTTTTGATATTTATTATGTAGCAATGGCTAGTTGTCCTCTACATAAATGCACCTTGAGTCCAGATTCGCCCCACCCCAGGGGTTATTTCAATTGATGTTGAGTTGCATGCAATCGTAACATCAACTGAAAGCATTATATCACTTGATGTTTAGTTCCATGCAAACGTAACATCAGTTGAAAGAATTATTTCCTTTGATATCGGGTTGCTGGTAAACGTTACATCAAAGGAAAAACTCATGATCTGATGTTGAGTTTCATGCAAACGTTACATTATATGAAATAATTATTTTTATCATATGACGTCGCGTCTGAGAGTGTAATAACGCCATGTAATAAATTTCATAATCCACTAGTGGATTAAATATGCAAATTAGCTAGATACGCCCCGTAACATTACATGTATGACGTCCTTAACGACGTCGCGTTTACTAATGGCGGAATATTGACATTTCTGTAAAACAATCGTGAATAAAATGCGTTTTAAATGTCGTATGATAAATAGAATCTTGCATTCGTGCTCATGTATTATTGAATTTATTAAACTCGTTGAGGAAAAGGGATAAAGCCTCGCATTTTATCCCTTTTCGTCAACTCGTTTAATAAATTCAATAATACATGAGCACTCATGTAAGATCCTCTATGTTCAGACAACATGCATCTTATCGATGCCTTATGCTATTTAATGAGTAATCAAAACTACGCGATTTGCAACTTTCAAACATATGACATGAAAGAACAATATTTCCCACGCCACAATTCCAACCCGATCTGGCCGAAAACCTTATGCAACCTTCATCCACCTGATATTGCTTCCCATGAAATTTGATCAAGTTTGACCTACTGGCCCAAGAGATATACTATGTTGAAAGTGTGGACTGAGGGACTGACGATGGACCCTTGTCATACTTAAAGCTCACTACTAGCCTTCGGCTCAGCTAAGCTAAAACGGAGAGCAGAGCGAGTAGCTATTGAAGTGGGGCGGTCACAAAGCTAGCTTGGACAAACATGCGGCATAGAAAGCTGAAAATATAATACATAAGCAAAGAACAACAATGAAAGCATGGTCTTGGAACCGTCAGCGATAAATTACTTGTGGGCTTAAGTACACTTTACGGGGCTTAACGCTCACGCTCACTTTCATTGTTATTTGAATATGTATTTGTTCGGTTCGCGTTAAGGTTTTCTAAATCCTCAATGAATCTCTTCCGGTAACAAAGAAATCACAGATAAAGCCATGTTTGAAATGTGAAAGGATTATATCATTTGATGTTTCGATTGCATGTTGTCTCATCATCAAATAAAATAATTATTTCATTTGATATAATATTTGCATGAAACTCAACATATCAACATTAAATGAAAGATTCTTTCATTTGGTGATACGTGTGTGTGCAACTCAACATCAAATATATTTCATTTGATGTTACGCTTGTTTGCAAGTGAACATCAAATAAAATATTCTTTCATTTGATGTTATGTTTGCAAGTCGCTCAACATCAATGAAATATTTCTTTTGATGACGTTATTTAATTCAATGTTGTAACAAAGCATAAGTTATGGGCACTCATTTTAACCGCCTCATTGAGCGGGGTTTGAACGAGTAAACACAAACTATATATTGGCTCAGGAATAAGAAAAATAAGGTTTCTCATTTACAGGATAACATGGCAAATGGCAAATCATCACGTGAACAAGTCCGTGAAATGACCACCCCTTAAACCACACTTTATATACAAAAACTGGGGTTTACAGGGGTACACATTAATTCTTTTGTTTCTGCTCTAAGACATGAGTTGTGTGTGCTCGTTAGGGCCGCCTTGATAATGTGGTTCTAACGAGCATCTTTTGTTTGCAGTACATCTTGAAAAAGACAAAAACAAAAACGGATTTTCGTCAGAAAAGTAGTCATTTTGGAGATGTGAAAAAATGCACTATATCGCCCGCGTGTTTTATCGTAATGTATATAGGTCATTCCCTTTCTTTAGACTTTGTTGTGATGAGTCAGATGGACAAGTCCTTCTTCTTTAAGTTTGGCTGCTCATTGCATCAGATAACATTCCATTTTATCATGAACAAGGATAGCTTTTTAAAAAAGCTGAAACGGCCCGCCTAGCATTTGATTCCCATGTTTTATCAATAAACGTAACAGCTGTGAATGACTATTTCAACTTTTTCTTCAACTTTTTTTTTCATGGAACATTTTGTATGAAAGATGCGGTTCGTTAAATGTTGAATAACAAACAAAAACAAAATAATTCATGGCGCATTTGTTAATCGTGTGGTAACGTTCATTATGTGGGACTAAATCTGATTTTTTGTATAAAAGTGCCTTTAGGAACGGGGAAGTAATATACACAGATTTTGTAAAGACTCTTAAAAAGCATCACTTTACGTCGTAGGACTGCTTACGATCTAAGATGACTATTTGAGCAGTATTTCATATATTTTTAAAGACAACAAAATTGGCTCAGTGATTTTATTTAAATAGAACTATAATCTTTACTATGATGAAGCACTAGGAAACGTTCGATCGCTACCACACGGCACTTAATACCAGCTACAATGAAGAGAAAATGAAACTGCGTGTCTTAATGTTTTTTTTTTTTTTTTTGTTTTTTTTTTTTGGAAAAGTAACTTGGGGGAAAATACACGGTTTTGCCACTTTTCCATTCAAATACAGTTGATCTTGACGTAGAGTTATATTAGGCAAGGTAAACCAGGTTAATAAATCCGGTAGTGCTACAGTTTCCCAATGCAGCATACCAAGCTTCAAGCTTCCTAAAAGAAGATTTGTAAATTTTTACCGGGTATGGGCATGGTGACCGTCTTGATCATGAGACCCAGATCTTATGAACAACTTTCAGTTTCCAATCCCGGGGGCTCCATGTGTAATTTCGTTCATTCAGTCCAGTAGTTTCAGAAGCGGCGAAAATAAAATAACTAACTCGGTAGTATTCAGGACAAAGATATAGAAAAGACTTTAACCTTTCGTATTTATAAAGTTCATTCATCTGAATTCTACTTTCATGTCATAGGCTACGATAGAATAAGAAAATTCATTGCCGTACCTTTTTCAGTGGTAAGAAGGAATACTTATGTATACTTGCCAGTATGAATTTGACGAAATGTCGTAGAATGACAGTGCTTTGAAATCCTATGAGTACGAGGCTGAACATAATCAAGAAGGGACTCAGCCACAATGCCGTTCACTATCTTGTAGAAAAGAAAAAGACGTGCCACTGAAAGTCTTTCTTCGGGGGTTCCCAGTCCAGTTTGTGTAATAATGAAGCGACGTTAGTTTTTTCTGGCATAGTCATTCATGGTCCTTCGAGCTGCACGGCTCTGGGCCATTTCAACCTTATGGGTGTTCCTTTTTGTATGGGGTCCCATATGACTGAAGCATACTCCAGCTGGGGACGCACAAGGATAATAATGTAATCTTGTAATTACGATAGGGATTTTTTAACCTGCACACGGGATGGGTCTGCACAGGGGCGCCAGTTAACGTTCCGATCCGAAGGACGGTCTACTTTGTGGCATTCATCCCTGCAAATGATGCAAGTGGAGCATGTTCGGACACCGCAATTTTATTACCGCTGCCGGGGATCGAACCGGGAGCCTGTAGCATCATAGGCAAGTGTCCTAACCATTGAGCTATCATATTTGTTTTCACTTTTGTAAAAAAATGTTAGCTGGCTGACTTGGAATAATGTGAAAGCAGATGTATATGTTCTACTGTTTTTCGTTTCCTGGTTGTCATAGTACAAAATTGCTAGTTTAGTTTATATATGAAACTGGAATCAACTTTTGGAATCTTTGGCTATTATACAAGTTTCCATTTTCAATAGCACACTAATAAAGCATACTCATGAACAGCTTTGTTATTTGACTATGCAATCCTATAACTACACAAACTAATATGTGCTAAGCGTTTTGTAAAAGATGAAACTTGTGCTATAGGACAGTCCATCGAATTACCCCAAGTAAACTTTACAGCTGCCACCTGGGCCACGATGTTTTTATGCCCCCGCCATTCAAAGAATGGTGGAAAGGGTATATAGCATTACCCGTGTCCGTCCGTCCGTGCGTGCGTGCGTCCGTGCGTGCGTCCGTGCGTCCGAAACTTAAACGCAGTCAATAACTTCCTTATTTCTTGATGGATTTTAAAATTACTCGGCAGAAATGTTAACTATCATGAGACGATGTGTCACGTGCAAAACCCAGGTCCGTACCTCCAAGGTCAATGTCATATTTAGTGGTCAAAGGTCAAAAAAGGGTCCGAAACTTAAAGGCAGTCAATAACTTTCTTATTTCTGGGTGGATATTGAAATTACTTTGTAGAAATGTTAACCATCATGAGACGATGTGTCACGTGCAAAACCCAGGTCCGTACCTCCAAGGTCAAGGTCATACTTAGAGGTCAAAAAAGGGTCCGAAACCTAAACGCAGCCAATAACTTACTTATTTCTGGATGGATTTTGAAATTACTTTGAAGAAATGTTAACCATCATGAGACGATGTGTCATGTGCAAACCCACACCCGTACCTCCAAGGTCAAGGTCATACTTAGAGATCAAAGGTAAAAAATGGTCCGAAACTTAAACGCAGTCAATAACTTTCTTATCTCTGGATGGATTTTGAAATTACTTAGCAGAAATGTTGGCCATCATGAGACAATCTGCCTCACACAAAACCAAGGTCCTTACCTCCAAGGTCAAGGTCATACTTAGACGTCAAATGTAAAAAAGGTTCCCAAATTTTCTATGGATGAATACGAACATAGCCATATTTTCAGGCGGGGGCATCCGTGCCCTATGGACGTATTTCTAGTTTTAACCTTTTATTTCCTGGCAAGGTGTGTGAAAGAATTATTATGTTCCCTTTCGATATACAATCGAATCAGTTTTATTTCTTTCCGCCGGCCTTACCTTTGACCTTTTAAACATGAACATCGAGTCAATAGCAGGCGTTACCAGAAGATAAAACGGCACGACGGACGTAAGTCGCTACCTGTCGGTAGGAGAAAGGAAATTTGTATCAATAAGACTTCTACATGATATGATGATCCATTCAAAGGTGGAAAAGCGCATCATTCTTTCTGCGCTCGTCTTGTGCTGAATGAACTTGTGCTGAATGGCCAAGCATAAGCTATTTAAAGTACCATTCCCTTTTTTGTCATGTACCTGAAGGGTGGGTTCTTGAATCGGTCCTTTACTTGGTGTTCCATTGATGATCTCCATGATGTTATCAAGTCATCTATCCGTTGTTGCTGATGACTGCTGCGTCCTATATATTTTTATGACTGCCTCATTCTACAAGATAACCTGGATAGGCTGACAGATGAATGTCACAAAGTGCACCGTCCTTCGGATCGCGACGTTAACTGGAGGTCCCCTGTGCAGGGAGAACCATCCCCTGTGCAGGTAAAAGATCCCTACCGTAGTAACATGATTACAGTGTAGGCTCTCATCCTGCAAAATCTGGAGTATATGTAATGTACACCTGCCGAAAATGCCCTTTTTGGCGTTGGCAGTATACGAAGAAAGAAAGAAAGAACAAAATATAGATGGATGAAGTTCAATGTGGCTAAATATCCAACGAGGTTGTCACAGCACCTCTCAAAATATTCACTTCACCAGAAAAAAGCAAGGTCAGATTAAATCCGCATTTTTGGCATCACCATTGCTGACAAGCCTGACTGTTGTCTTCTTGACCTTCTCAACCTGTTAAATCTGAAATAACATTGGGAAGCCCAACCGCCAATACATACTTTAGCCGAGGGAGAACCAGTGTTTCGTATGCATTATCATGTGTCTGCCTGGATGCAACAGCCACATTAAGTCTAAGAAATACTAATGTCCTAGTGAATGTGATACTAACCCCGGCTCAATGGACACGCAGGTGGACACATTTATTCCGGACTTTGAGAAGGCTGTTGACACCACCCCCTCATGAGCACCTGAAATCCAAATAATTTGGCTACGGCATTAGGAGGAAGACTCTCAAATACATACATTACTTTCTTTGCTAAAGAAAACAGCGAGTCCTTGCTAATGGTGAATCTCCGGAGTGGGCGCTAGTTTTGTCTGGGGTCTCACAAGGGACTGTTCTTTGTCCACTGTTATTCTCCCTGCACATTAGTGATATTACCACTGACATTGACTCAGAAATAAGACTACTGTGTTTTCTACCGGGAAAGTAGTGATACAGAGGACTCTGTGGAACTTCAGGATGATATAGGCAGACTAGATGTTAGCTATACCTTAGGTGAAGGAGAACCAGAGTTTCGTATCCATTATCCTTTGTCTGCCTGAATGCAAAGCCACAGTAAGTCTAAGAAATACTAATATCCTAGTTGTTTTGAATGTGATACAAACCCTGGCTCAATAGACACACAGGTGTACACATTTATTCTGGACTTTGAGGAGGCTTTTGACACCACTCCCTCATGAGCACCTGAAATCCAAATTATTTGGCTACGGCATTAGGGGGAAGACTCTCAAATAGATGCATTCCTTTCTTTGCTATAGAAAACAGCCAGTTGTTGCTAATGGTGAACCTTCGGAGTGGGCCCCAGTTCAAAATAGAGTTACTAGATAAGCAATTACTGTTTCGAAACTGGGAGTATGACTGTAATACTAGGGAAATTAAGATGGGATTCTCTCAAGAAAAGTAGAAGAGATAGTAGGCGCATACTGTTATGCAAAGGTCTAAAGGGTGCTGCCAGCATTTCAACAGATGGCCTTGTCCCCACCCCCACCTAGCTAGGCGCTGTAGAAATCACCATTCACTGACATTTACAAAGAATATTTCATACCTCAGACCATTAGAGATCGGAATTCCCTTCCCGATTCAATCATGTCCACAGCTGAAGGTGCTGAGGATAGTGTAGCTAAGTTTATCTCTTTGGCGATTAATTTCCAATATCACAATCCCGGTGTATAAATATTGGTGATGGCGGTGTAACGTAAAAAAAGTGGACCGTGAAAAAATGCGACATTTCCGCCACTGCGCATGCGCGTTGCTAAGTGGGCGTTAACCGATTGTTTTAGGCGGGGCTTACACGATAAACAAATCAATAGTCACATTTTCAATCCTCCTTGAATGAACTATTCCCCAGCCTGCCAAAAACATCGGACCAACGTCGGGTCGACAGCGATACGACGTATCAACGTCGTTTCGCTCTATGCCCCATATTGGCCGGCTATTGCGTAATAGCTGGGAAGTATATGATATACCATGCAATGAAAGTTTCACCTCTGTGACTGTTACTGACATTTTGCTCTTGAACAGCAGTTGTCAATTTCTGGCGTAAGAATGTGCAGTGTGCTGGTTAACTGCAAACGTATAAGCCTGTCAAGAAAAAGTGTGGATAGGTAAACTGACCGGCTCAAAATGACCTGAATGGTGTTGACTGGGCCGTTAAACTCCACTACAAACAAAGAAAAGTATCGATGCATTTTAAAAGTAACATTAACAACGAGAAGATCCTGCATATGCTGAAGTATAACGAAACATCCTCACCCTGAGTTATGTAGACGAGCTATTGATCAGTACTCATGAGAAACCCTAAATTTGCAGCCTGCGTGGAAAAGGAGATAGACGTGTAAAAAGTAGATAAGGCATCAATCCGTGAAAAAAAGTGGACATGCGTGAAAAAAGTGGACATAAATAAATGTAAAATAAAGGAATGAAAAAAGATGGATGTGCGTGAAAAGGGTTGAAAAGGTACCTGTCCGTTAAAGAAGAAGATGTGCGTGAAAAGGATAATCCCGAAGAAAAATGTACACTGACGTGAAAGAAAAATAGATAAGGCACCAATCCGTGAAAAAAGTGGACATCCGTGAAAAAAGTGGACATAAAGAAATACAAAGAAATGGAATGAAAAAAGAAGATGTGCGTGAAAAGGGTTGAAAAGGTACCTGTCCGTGAAAGATGAAGATGTGCGTGATAAGGATAATCACGAAGAAAATGTACACTGACGTGAAAGAAAAATAGATAAGGCACTACTCCGTGAAAAAAAGTGGACATCCGTGACAAAAGTGGACATAAAGAAAAAAAGAAAAGGAATGAAAAAAGAAGATGTGCGTGAAAAGGATTCACCTGTCCGTGAAAGAAGAAGATGTGGATGAAAAGGAAAATCACGAAGAAAAATGTACACTGACGTGAAAGAAAAATAGATAAGGCAACAATCCGTGAAAAAAGTGGACATCCGTGAAAAAAGTGGACATAAAGAAATGCAAAATAAATGAATGAAAAAGGAAGATGTGCGTGAAAGGGTGTGAAAAGGTAACAGTCCGACAAAGAAGAAGGTGCGCGTGATAAGGATAATCATGAAGAAAAATGTAGACTGTCGTGAAAGAAAAACAGGCAAGGCAACAAGCCGTGAAAAAAGTGGACATGCGTGAAAAAAGTGGACACAAAGAAATGAAAAATATAGGAATGAAGAAAGAAGATGTGCGTGAAAAGGGTTGAAAAGGTACCAGCCAGAGAAAGAAGGAGAGGCGAGTGAAAAGGATAATCCCGAAGAAAAATGTACACTGACGTGAAAGAAAAGCAGGAAAGGCAACACTCCGTGAAAAAAGTGGACATGCGTGAAGAAAGTGGATATAAAGAAATACAAAGTAAAGGAATGAAAAAAGAAGATGTGCGTGAAAAGGGTTGAAAAGGTACCAGTCCTCGAAAGAAGAAGATGTGTGTGAAAAGGATAATCACGAAGATAAATGTACACTGACGTGAAAGAAAAATAGATAAGGCAATAATCCGTGAAAAAAGTGGACATCCGTGAAAAAAGTGGACATATAGAAATACAATGAAAAGGAATGAAAAAAGAAGATGTGCGTGAAAAGGGTTGAAAAAGTGCCTGTCCGTGAAAGAAGAAGATGTGCGTGATAAGGATAATCAGTTATTAATCACGAAGAAAAATGTACACCGACGTGGAAGAAAAATAGATAAGGTAACAATCCGTGAAAAAAGTGGACATCCGTGAAAAAGTGGACATAAAGAATACAAAAGAAAGGAATGAAAAAAGAAAAGGTGCGTGAAAAGGGTTTGAAAAGGTACCTGTCCGTGAAAGCAGAAGATGTGCGTGAAAAGGATAATCACGAAGAAAAATGTACACTGACGTGAAAGAAAAACAGATAAGGCAACAATCCGTGAAAAAGGTGGACATCCGTGAAAAAAGTGGACATAAAGAAATGCAAAATAAAGGAATGAAAATAAGATGGATGTGCGTGAAAAGGGTTGAAAAAGTACCAGTCCGTGAAAGCAGAAGATGTGCGTGAAAAGGATAATCCCAAAGAAAAATGAACACTGACGTGAAAGAAAAATAGATAAGGCACCAATCCGTGAAAAAGTGGACATCAGTATAAAAAGTGGACATAAAGAAATACAAAGAAAAGGAATGAAAAAAGAAGATGTGCGTGAAGAGTGTTGAAGAGGTACCTTTCCGTGAAAGACGAAATTGTGCGTGATAAGGATAATCAAGAACAAAAATGTACACTGACCTGAAAGATAAATAGATAAGGCAACAATCCGTGAAAAAGTGGACATCCGTGAATAAAAGTGGACATAAAGAAATGCAAAATAAAGGAATGAAAAAAGAAGATGTGCGTGAAAAGGGTTGAAAAAGTACCAACCCGAGAAAGAAGAAGATGCGCGTGATAAGGATAATCACGAAGAAAAATGTGCACTGACATGAAAGATAAATAGATAAGGCAAAAATCCGTGAAAAAAGTGGAAATCCGTGAAAAAAGTGGACATAAAGAAATACAAAGAAAAAGAGTGAGTGAGTTTTAGTTTTACGTTCCACCAACAGCTAAGGTCATACGGAGACGGGACCTCGGTTTAAAGACTCATCCTAAAGGCTGGAGAAGCCCGGGATCGATCCTGCGATCCCTAGTTTACAAGTTTACAAGGCGAGTAGCGTAACCACTGCACCACGGAGGCTCCTACAAAGAAAAGGAATGAAAAAAAGAAGATGTGCGTGAAAAGGGTTGAAAAGGTACCAGTCCGTGAAAGCAAAAGATGTGCGTGAAAAGGATAATCACGAAGAAAAATGTACACTGAGGTGAAAGAAAAACAGATAAGGCAGCAATTCTGTGAAAAAGTGGACATGCGTGAAAAAAGTGGACATAAAGAACTGCAAAATAAAGGAATGAAAAAAGATGGGTGTGCGTGAAAAGGGTTGAAAAGGTACCAGTCCGTGAAAGCAGAAGATGTGCGTGGAAAGGACAATCAGGAAGAAAAATGTACACCGACATGAAAGAAAATAGATAAGGCACCGATCCGTGAAAAAAGTGGACAGCCGTGAAAAAAGTGGACATAAAGAAATACAAAGAAAAGGAATGAAAAACAAGATGAACGTGAACAGGGTTGAAAAGGTACCTGTCCGTTAAAGAAGAAGATGTGCCTGATAAGGATAATCACGAAGAAAAATGTACACTGACGTGAAAGAAAAATAGATAAGGCAATAATCCGTGAAAAAAGTGGACATCCGTGAAAAAAGTGGACATAAAGTAATACAAAGAAAAGGAATGAAGAAAAAAGATGTGCGTGAAAAGGGTTGAAAAGGTACCTGTCCGTGAAAGAAGAAGATGTGCCTGATAAGGATAATCACGAAGAAAAATGTACACTGACGTGACAGAAAAATTGATAAGGCAACAATCCGTGAAAAAAGTGGACAAAGAAATACAAAGAAAAGCAGTGAGTGAGGTTTAGTTTTACGCCCCACCAACAGCTAAGGTCATACGGAGATGGGACCTCGGTTTAAAGACTCATTCGAAATTCTGAAGAAGCCCGGGATCGATCCTGCGATCCCTGGTTAACAAGGCGAGTAGCGTAACCACTGCACCACGGAGCCTTCTACAAAGGAAAGGAATGAAAAAAAGAAGATGTGCGTGAAAAGGGTTGAAAAGGTACCAGTCCGTGAAAACAGAAGATGTGCGTGAAAAGGATAATCACGAAGAAAAATGTACACTGACGTGAAACCAAATACAGATAAGGCAACAATCAGTGAAAAAAAGTGGACATCCGTGAAAAAAGTGGACATAAAGAAATAAACAGGAAAGGAATAAAAAAGAAAAGGTGCGTGAAAAGGGTTGAAAAGGTACCTGTCCGTGAAAGCAGAAGATGTGCGTGAAAAGGATAATCACGAAGACAAATGTACACTGACGTGAAAGATAAACAGATAAGGCAAGAATCCGTGAAAAAAGTGGACATGCGTGAAAAGAGTGGACATAAAGAAATGCAAAATAAAGGAATGAAAAAAGATGGATGTGCGTGAAAAAGGTTGAAAAAAAAGTCCGTGAAAGGAGATGTGCGTGAAAAGGATAATCCCAAACAAAAATGTACACTGACGTGAAAGAAAAATAGATAAGGCACCAATCCGTTAAAAAAGTGGACATCCCTGAAAAAAGTGGACATAAAGAAATACAAAGAAAAGGAATGAAGAAAAAAGATGTGCGTGAAAAGGGTTGAAAAGGTACCTGTCCGTGAAAGAAGAAGATGTGCCTGATAAGGATAATCACGAAGAAAAATGTACACTGACGTGACAGAAAAATTAATAAGGCAACAATCCGTGAAAAAAGTGGACATCCGCGAAGAAAGTGGACATAAAGAAATACAAAGACAAGCAGTGAGTGAGGTTTAGTTTTACGTCCCACCAACAGGGACCTCGGTTTAAAGACTCATTCGAAAGTCTGGAGAAGCCCGGGATCGATCCTGCGATCCCTGGTTTACAAGGCGAGTAGCGTAACCACTGCACCAGGGAGCCTCCTGCAAAGAAAAGGAATGAAAAAAAGAAGATGTGCGTGAAAAGGGTTGAAAAGGGACCAGTCAATGAAAGCAGAAGATGTGCGTGAAAAGGATAATCACGAAGAAAAATGTACTCTGACGTGAAAGAAAAACAGATAAGGCAACAATCTGTGAAAAAGTGGACATCCGTGAAAAAAGTGGACATAAAGAAATACAAAGGAAAGGAATGAGAAAAGAAAAAGGTGCGTGAAAAATGTTGAAAAGGTACCTGTCCGTGAAAGCAGATGTGCGTGAAAAGATTAATCACGAAGAAAAATGTACACTGACGTGAAAGAAAAACAGATAAGGCAACAATCCGTGAAAAAAAAAGTGGAAATCCGTGAAAAAAGTGGACATCCGTGAAAAAAGTGGACATCCGTGAAAAAAGCGGACATAAAGAAATACAAAGGAAAGGAATGAAAAAAGAAAAGGTGCGTGAAAAGGGTGGAAAAGGTACCTTTCCGTGAAAGCAGAAGATGTGCGTGAAAAGGATAATCACGAAGAAAAATGTACACTGACGTGAAAGAAAAACAGATAAGGCAACAATCCGTGAAAAAAGTGGACATCCGTGAAAAAAGTGGACATAAAGAAATACAAAGGAAAGGAATGAAAAAAGAAAAGGTGCGTGAAAAGTGTTGAAAAGGTACCTGTCCGTGAAAGCAGAAGATGTGCGTGAAAAGAATAATCACGAAGAAAAATGTACACTGACGTGAAAGAAAAACAGATAAGGCAACAATCCGTGAAAAAAGTGGACATCCGTGAAAAAAGTGGACATAAAGAAATACAAAGGAAAGGAATGAAAAAAGAAAAGGTGCGTGAAAAGGGTTGAAAAGGTACCTGTCCGTGAAAGCAGAAGATGTGCGTGAAAAGGATAATCACGAAGAAAACTGTACACTGGCGTGAAAGAAAAACAGATAAGGCAACAATCCGTGAAAAAAAGTGGACATGCGTGAAAAAAGTGGACATGAAGAAATGCAAAATAAAGGAATGAAAAAAGATGGATGTGCGTGAGAAGGGTTGAAATAGTACCAGTCCGTGAAAGCAGAAAATGTGCGTGAAAAGGATAATCCCAAAGAAAAATGTACACTGACGTGACAGAAAAATAGATAAGGTACCAATCCGTGAAAAAAGTGGACATCCGTGAAAAAAGTGGACATAAAGAAATACAAAGAAAAGGAATGAAAAAAGAAGATGTGCGTGAAAAGGGTTGAAGAGGTACCTTTCCGTGAAAGAAGAAAATGTGCGTGATAAGGATAATCACGAAGAAAAATGTACACTGACGTGAAAGATAGATAGATAAGGCAACAATCCGTGAAAAAAGTGGACATCCGTGAAAAAGTGGACATAAAGAAATGCAAAATAAAGGAATGAAAAAAGAAGATGTGCGTGAAAAGGGTTGAAAAGGTACCAACCCGAGAAAGAAGAAGATGCGCTTGATAAGGATAATCACGAAGAAAAATGAACCCTGACGTGAAAGAAAAATAGATATGGCAAACATCCGTGAAAAAAATGGACATCCGTGAAAAAAGTGGACATAAAGAAATACAAAGAAAAGTAGTGAGTGAGTTTTAGTTTTACGTTCCACCAACAGCTTACGTCATACGGAGACGGGACCACGGTTTAAAGACTCATCCGAAAGGCTGGAGAATCCCGGGTTCGATCCTGCGATCCCTGTTTTACAAGGCGAGTAGCGCAACCACTGCACCACGGAGGCTACTACAAAGAAAAGGAATGGAAAAAAGAAGATGTGCTTGAAAAGGGTCGAAAAGGTACCAGTCCGTGAAAGCAGAAGATGAGCGTGAAAAGGATAATCACGAAGAAAGATGTACACTGACGTGAAAGAAAAACAGATAAGGCTACAATCCGTGAAAAAAGTGGACATCCGTGAAAAAAGTGGACATAAAGAAATGCAAAATAAATGAATGAAAAAAGATGGGTGTGCGTGAAAAGGGTTGAAAAGGTACCTGTCCGTGAAAGCTGAAGATGTGCGTGAAAAGGACATTCCAGAAGAAGAAAAAAGTACATTGACGTGAAAGAAAAATAGATAAGGCACCAATCCGTGAAAAAATTGGACAGCCGTGAAAGAAGTGGACATAAAGAAATACAAAGACAAGGAATGAAAAAAGAAGATGTGCGTGAAAAGTGATGAAAAGATACCTGTCCGTGAAAGAAGAAGATGTGCGTGATAAGGATAATCACGAAGAAAAATGTACAATGTCGTGACAATAAGGCAACAATCCGTGAAAAAAGTGGACATCCGTGAAAAAAGAGGACATAAAGAATTTTTTTTTTTTTTTTTTTGGTTTTTGGTTTTACGGCCCTTTCAAGATTATTTCACTCATATCGAGCCGATCGTTAATCAGAGGTGGGTGGAAACCGGAGTACCCGGAGAAAAACCACCTGACCTTCCGTTGCAGAACTTGGCGTCTCACATGTGACCCAAGCAAGGCTCGAACCACAGCGGTGAGAGACCAAATGATCAAGAGAAAGCGCTCTTAACCACTAGGCCATGTAGGCCCGTGGACATAAAGAAATACAAAGAAAAAGGAATGAAAAAAGATGTGCGTGAAAAGGGTTGAAAAGATACATGTCCGTGAAAGAAGAAGATTTGCGTGATAAGGATAATCACGAAGAAAAATGTATACTGACTTGGAAGAAAAATAGATAAGGCAACAATCAGTGAAAAAAGTGGACATCCGTGAAAAAAGTGGACATAAAGCAATGCAAAATAAAGAAATGAAAAAAGAAGATGTGCGTGAAAAGGTTGAAAAGGTACCAGTCCGAGAAAGAAGGAGGTGCGCATGATAAGGATAATCACGAAGAAAAATGTACACTGACGTGGCACAAAAATAGATAAGGCAACACATCCGTGAAAAAAGCGGACATCCGTGAAAAGGGTGGACATAAAGAAATACAAAGAAAAGGAGTGAGTGAGTTTTAGTTTTACGTCCCACCAACAGCTAAGGTCATACGGAGACGGGACCTCGGTTTAAAGACTCGTCCGAAAGGCTGGAGTAGCCCGGGATCGATCCTGCGATCCCTTGTTTACAAGGCGAGTAGCGTTACCAATGAAAAATGTACACTGATGTGAAAGAAAAACAGATAAGGCAACAATCCGTGAAAAAAGTGGACATCCGTGAAAAAAGTGGACATAAAGAAATGCAAAATAAAGGAATGAAAAGAGATGAATGTGGGTGAAAAGGGTTGAAAATGTACCAGTCCGTCAAAGCAGAAGATATGCGTGAAAAGGATAATCCCGAAGAAAAATGTACACTGACTTGAATAAAAAATAGATAAGGCACCAATCCGTGAAAAAAGTGGACATGCGTGAAAAAAGTGGACATAAAGAAATTCAAAGAAAAGGAGTGAGTGAGATTTAGTTTTACGTCCCACCAACAGCTATGGTCATACGGAGACGGGACCTCGGTTTTAAGGCACATCCTTAAGGCTGGAGAAGCCCGGGATCAATCCTGCGATCCCTGGTTTACACTGCGAGTAGCGTAACCACTGCACCACGGAGGCTGCTACAAAGAAAAGGAATGAAAAAAAAGAAGATGTGCCTGAAAAGAGTTGAAAAGGTACCAGTCCGTGAAAGCAGAAGATGTGCGTGAAAAGGATAATCCTGAAGAAAAATGTACACTGACGTGAAAGAAAAATAGATAAGGCACCAATCCGTGAAAAAAGTGGACATCCGTGAAAAAAGTGGACATAAAGAAACACAAAGAAAAGGAATGAAAAAAGAAGATGTGCGTGAAAAGGGTTGAAAAGGTACCTGTCGGCAAAAGAAAAAGATGTGCGTGATAATAATAATCACGAAGAAAAATGTACACTGACGTGAAAGAAAAATAGATAAGGCAACAATCCGTGAAAAAAGTGGACATCCGTGAAAAAAAGTGAACTAAAAGAAATGCAAAATTAAGGAATGAAAAAGGAAGATGTGCGTGATAATGTTTGAAACGGTACCAGTCCGAGAAAGAAGAAGGTACGCGTGATAAGGATAATCACGAAGAAAAATGTACACTGACGTGAAAGAAAAATAGATAAGGCAACAATCCGTGCAAAAAGCGGACATCCGTGAAACAAGTGGACATAAAAAAATACAAAGAAAAGGAGTGAGTGAGTTTTAGTTTTACGTCCAACCAACAGCTAAGGTCATTTGGAGACGGGACCTCGGTTTAAAGACTCATCCGAAAGGCTGGAGAAGCCCGGGATCGATCCCTGGTTTACAAGGCGAGTAGCGTAATCACTGCACAATGGAGGCTTCTACAAAGAAAAGGAATGAAAAAGAGAAGATGTGCGTGAAAAGGGTTGATTCTATGACGGCTCCAACGTAAAGGCTTATTGAGAATTAGAGAGATCTAATTCAAGGTAATGTTGGTTGGTGCCTGATGCTCTGTCTCTGGTCGGGCTCATCGGAGTCTAACTGTTGGTTTTCTTTTGCTCCAGCATTTCAGTGGTTTCTTGCTGTCGAGTCCTCACCGTTGTCTCACCTCTGTGGTTCTTTGATTTTTGTGTTCACGGAGATGTTGCACTGATGAGTTAGGAGGCCTTCATGCGGACTGAACAAATTATTTGTCTAAATCGCGACGGAAGTAAGGGCGAGGATTGTGGCCACGTAAAATCGATTTAAGCCCCCCAGTGGAAATCTTCCACTGACCGTTCCAAGGCGGCTCTTCTGTGGCGATTTATTTATGTTGTTGTTTGTTACTTACTGTGTGTGTCGCTTGTGTCTTTTGGTTTTGGATGGCCATATGGCCATTTTGTGGGAAAGTAACTGTCCTTATGGCCTTCCTTTGTTTGGGTTTCCATTATGGTCTGGTCGCTTAATGTTTGTATTTCTTTCCCTTTGGTGTCTTTTATGGGTGGAGTAAGTTAATTGTATCAATTCCTGATCTTTGTTTTACTTCTACTTTGAAAAGGTACCAGTCCGCCATGCCCTGTTATGATTAAAACCTTAAAAAATCTTCATCTCCGGAATCACTTGACTGATTGTCTTGAAACTTGGTTTATAGCATCAGGTGATTGAGTACTACCGAATTTGCACAGGGCTCAGGGGAGCGACCAGGACCTCATGGGCCTCTTGTTTTTTGTTTTGTGTTGTTATGCTTTGATTTTTCTGTGGCTTTTCCCTCTGTTTCTGTCGAATGCATGTGCACTGTACTGGTCAACCACTGATGCGCATGTCTGCCCAAGGTAAGATGGCCTGCTCGGCGTTGTCTCAATGGTGTTGACAAGGCCGTTAAACTTCACACAAACTGCCGAACAAAAACTCGGACCCCGTCCATCAGGGTTGGCAGAATAGATTGGGCTGCATGATGTTTCCATGCAAGGCTGAAACCACTGGTAAGCCGCTTAGAGGGTCTGAGCTTGCACAGGCAAAGTGGTGCGAGTCAAACCATCCGTGCATATTAACCCTATTTGTCTCATTGGGCAGCAGGGCTTTAGATTACATTATATCTCTATGTCGGGTAAAAGTAGCAACGTCCCAAATTTGACCTATATAGTGTTGGTGGGGACGTTACACATCAAACAAAGAAACAAACGGACGAACAAAATTACTATAGTCCGACAAGGAATTCCTGGCAGTTACGTCATAATTAGTTTACTCGAATATTCATATGATATGGCCTTTACTTGAAACCTAGAGCTAAGATTATTTACATACCGCCGAAGCTTTGTGGATTTCGTGGCCGAGAGAGTAGAGGGGTTGTTTTCCAGACCAAGAGGTGGCTCGTTCGAAACCAACGTGTCGAATTTATTTTTTTTTTACTCGTAATACACACATACACACGACATGTGAAATCTGCTTTACACGTGTGGCAAATTGTGGATAATTACGACGTGTACAGAACACATTTCTTGTTCAATTTTCAAGCACATAACACTTGACTGCATAAAACTTGTTTATGAGAAATACAAAAAGATAAAACAAATATAAAAAAATAATAATAAAAAAACGCAATCAGTGAGATTCGAACTCGGACCATCAGCATAACAAGCAGCGTTGACATCCCCTGGGCCGTTGTGACTGCTGTATTATCACTGGGCGTGTCCTGTCCATACGATAAACCCAAGCGCAAATCCTTTCTACTTTAGCTTTGATTTGACGTCACTGCCAGACCTAGTTTGTTTACCAGTAGCAGGTATTTGGTCATCCAGCACTCTCATTGCGTTTTGTCAATTATAAAACAGTGTATACTGCCTTTTTGGGGCCTTCATGGTCTAGTGGGTAAAAGCTTTGACTCTTAATCACCTTGCATGTGTGACGCAAAGTAAAGGGCATATATTTTTCAGGAACTCCAGTTGGCGCCCACCGTTAATTAACGGTCTGCTCGAAAACCAATGGGTCTAAAAAACAGAAAAAATCGCCTGGTTTTACTTATACGTAGTGTATAAGGCCTCAGACGAATTGAACATAACAGCGCAGTAAAAGAAAAGATATGTGGCTCGTATAAATAATATGTGAAGAAACCTTGGCAACAGGCTGATTTTAGGCTATATACAGTGAATCTGAAATGTCTCGAAGAGGGATAGCGGATCTACCACGGATAATTCGAACTCGTTCTTAGTACCTAGAGAATTAATCCTATAGCTTCCGTTAGGTTGTCCATATATAAAGAATAGTTCATTTTGTCTAAAAAGATATATTGCGTGTAATCACCAGATTCGCCTAAATGAGTACTCAGCATTCCTTTAACCTTAACCCTTTTTGTAACAAATGGAATATTCCTCCTTATATATAGCAGGAGTCCATTCCAAATTTAGGTTTTCTTCAACATTTATTTGGAAGATGGCTGAGCTTTTTGCAAACAGTGTAGTCCCGATCAGATGCCGCGTTCTGATCTGGACCTGCACTGTTTGCCAGGTTACCAGTTTTAGGGTTTCTGTTAACTTAGAGAAGACTGAAAAGATATCCTCCTCTCATCACCATTATATCTCCAGACCGGGGCCCCCGCCCATCGGGGCTTCAGGAAATAGATGAGCTGCATGATGTTTCCACGCAGAGCTGAAACAGGCCCTACACAAGTACTGGTAAACCGATTAGAGGTTTTAAGCCTGCCAGGTCATAGGGGCTTGAATCATGAAAAAAAAAAGAAAAAAAAATGAAAAAAAAAAAAAAAAAAAAAAAATTTTTTTTTTTTTTTTTTTTTGTACTATATTAGAGACAAGGGGGGAAACTTCGGCTCCATTTTTGGGGGGGTTACCTCATTTTACCCAGTGTATCTTTTTCGCAAATGCAGTTTTTTACCTGCTTATTGCGAATTATACAAGTTTAATAAGTCCACTTTGCAAAAATAATCAGCCTCTGTCTGTCACTTGCAGGAAACATGTTTTTCTCGCATGGACTAACTCAACAAAGCAAAATTCGGCATAAACGTGTGACAAAAATTTTCAGGTTTTCATCAATTACAAACGAACTAGTCATACGGCGGAACTTTTTTCGCTTGCACCCGTTGTCTTTCATTTAGCTTTAGCTCTCTTTGCCCATTTGAATCCCAAAAGATGTACTCGCAGCTCTAAATTTAGAGTTTGGTACTTTTGCTTCGCTTTTCGCAGTGTTCTGTCAATGATCGATACAGAAACCCGGGCGCTTGCCATAATCGTCGTGTTTAAAAAGCGGGACGTGCAGAACAGATATAATCCGGAACTTTGGAAACTACGTCCGGCAGTGGAGTAGCCGTTGTAAGTAAGTAAGTAAGTGGTTACTGTTAAAATGTGTGTGATAGCCTTGATTTCTCCTTTGGTTTATTTTTTCAATGTAACATATTCTGCTAGGACTACGTATACACGTATTACGCAGATAAGATAAGTGGATGGTGTTTCTACGTATAAAGGGTTGTGATCTGGGAATTTTGTATTGTATCCCTTTGCGGTCAACTTCCAATTAGCCGCTGTAACTTTTTTGACACATGCGCAGAAAAGGACATAAAATGTTTACTGAAGAGCAGAAGACGTCCTTAGATCTGATAAAAAAAAAAAAAAGGCACAACTACCTTGTTTATGTCCAGGCTGGGACGGGCACAACCCACGTTATCGAGGAGATTGCTAGAGTGCTCCGTATGGAAGGGAAATGTTTGTCAGTTTCTTGCACAACGGGTATCGTATAAAATCTATGTGTTTTTGGCAGAGTACTAAAGAACGTGTGTACATGGCGTCGTCACCTTGTCTTTAAACGCTCGTTCCCGGTACATGGCGACGGTAAGCTAAGCAAAAAAAAAAAAAAAAAATGCAGCGGTGTTAAGCCAAACGATTCAGACTATAAGTTAAAAGAGACACGGCTAGAAATAACTTGAAATTGTTTTACAAATTTCGATTCATAGTGGTCGGAATGACTGACGACTTTAAGCGTGTGTTCTCTGTGTACTGTTCATTCCAGAGGTAGAAAGAACGGTGTACAGACCTGAACTGCACCAAACTGGCCCAAGGATTAAAAAACTTCTTTTTCATGCTCAACTGATAGGGTATGAAATTTTTCCGGCTCATAAATAAAAAAATGTAATGTAAACGCATAGAAAGCAGTGTAGTTCATACTTCCGTGAACGCATCGAGTCACATGATTTTCAGTGACGTCTAGTGACGTCATTCTAAACCATGGTTCTCTGCGGACGTTGGTGAGGTCAACGCTGTTCCTCTCTTTGTAGTAAAATGGCGGGTAAATGTTTTTCAGTTAAAAAAGCTGTGTCCTATAAGCATTATTTTTCGCCCAGTGATGAGGGGCAAAGAATGTAATTATAAAACAATAAACCTTTTTTTTCTGCTTTTCATGAAAGTATGAACGACACCAAGTCGTCAACAAAGTTTACATGAACCCCTTCGGTGTTCACTTACTTTGCACACAACCCACTGCGTTCGTACTATCATAACAGCAGAAAAATAAATTTCATTCCTTAAGTGTTTTTTCTTTGGCTCATACTGCTGCTTCACTCTAGGGTTTATTAGCTATCTCATTATGTCAATCATTGCAAAATACCCACATTGTGCCGGAGGTAATTTTGTTTTCAAAACCGTCTTCTGTATAGCATGTGTTGTTTTCCATGCGATTAGGGGAGCAGCTTCTTAGTTTCTCCTTAAATGTACATTTTTAACAGTCAGAATGACATGTCCATATCAACTTTTAATGAAATGGACATTCGATTTGTCATCAAACTGCTGTCAAGTGTCAAAGAAAGCAGGTCATGAATGTACATGCACTGTTTTTTTTTTATTTCATGCGTAGCACTTTACATGTAAACGGATGCTTTAGACACAAACTTTAGCGGCTCACTGGAAAAATGATGACGAGTTTCTTCTGGAGGTACATGTATGAATATTAAAATACTAATATTTTGTTGTGTTACATTGGTGTGAATGTGCTTTATCGCTTATTCTCGTATTTGTGCAGTCTTTGCATTTACAACGCATTCTTTAAAGTTTTCGGACCCGCCCATCAGGGCTTAAAGAAATAGGTGGGCTGTGTGACGCTTCCAATCAGAGCTGAAACCGACCGCACGCGAGTACTGCTAAACCGCTCAGAGAATATATGCCTGTCCGAGCAAAGCGGTGCGAGTAAGACCGTTCATGCTTATAAATCCTTTTGGTTTCATTGGGCGACAGGGCTTGAGATGTCAGTTCATCTCAACGTCGAGTAAAAGCCCCACAAAATGGAAGCAACGTCTCCAAAATGACCTGTTGATGTGCACTTTAAACATCTAATCAAACAAATAAATTCCTTAAAGTGTTTGGGTTAGAAAAATAATTAATATTGCGGTCGTGCCTTCGGGCTCGTTTTCAGTGAATTAAAGTCTCATGCTCGACAAAACCCCACATGATACTTAGCTGAAAACTTGCTTGAAAATTCCTTGTTTTGGCCTCAATCGCATCATACATTCTATTATTCAGTTCTTATCTAAGCAGGAAACGGCCCCGCCCATCGGGGCATGAAGAAATGATGCTTCCACGCAGAGCTGAAACCGACCCGCCCACGAGTACTGGTAATCCGCTTAGAGGATCTAAGCCTGCCCAGGCAAAGCGGTGCGAGTCGGCCCGCCCATGTAAATTAACCCTATTGGTTCATATGGCGGCAGGGCTTGAGATGTCATTTCATCTTAAGGTCGGGTTAAAGTCCCACAAAATTGGAAACAACGTCTCCAAAATGACATTTGCAGTGTTGACGGGGACGTTAAACCTCAAATCAAACAAACAAATCTAAGCAGGAAAATTACCTAAACTGTTAGTATTTAAAAATAGCGAGCATTACAAAAACGCTCGGCTGAATTGAGCATGAAAAACGTTTTATAACCTTTTAATTGCCTTGTCGAGAAACACCGGCCCCGGCCAATAGGGGCTTAAAGAAATATATGGGCTGCATGATGCTTCCACGCAGAGCTGAATCCGGCCCGCACACTAGTACTGGTAAACCGCTTAGGGGATCTAAGCCTGTCCAGGAACCGCGGTGCGAGGCGGACCGTTCATACTAATAAACCATATTGGTTTCATTGGGCGACAGGGCTTGAGATGTCATTTCATCTCAATTTCGGGTAAAAGTTCCACAAAATTGGAAGCAACGTCTCCAAAAGGACCTTTACAGTGTTGAGGGGGACGTTAAACCTCAAATCAAACAAACAAATTGTCGAGAAACACTAAGATTGGAATGCCGCTTTACTCAAATTTAACAGCACCAAATGTTTTAAATGTCCTATATATTGACAAGGCCCCATTTCTCACTTACTTTCCAATACACTCTATGCTAATACAAGTACTTTTTCAACAGATCTAAGCACTTCACAATCAAACCTTTCATAAAAGTCATCTATTTTAAGGCATTCAAGAGTTCTGCAACGGCAGTCCAGGTGTGTTTTTTTACCGGATACTACGGTCTTCGACCACATGTGATTAACAATCGGCTCGATATGAGTGAAATAAACTCGAAAGGACCGTAAAATGATCCCCGCTTCGCCCCCCCCCCCCCCCCCCCCCAAAAAAAAAAATCAAGGGTGATATGCTCTAGCTTATCCCGACCGTTTTCGTTTGCTGTGTTATGGTGAGTTGTGGTGCCTATTCAGATTAATACAAACTTGGTTTAAACATATTTTATTTCAAATAATGTCATAAACATATTTTACACAAATACAAAAACTTACAAAGGGATTCAGAAAGAAGCCAATAGGCTTATATAAATCTGTCTCCCATCTAACTTGCATATTACAAATACAACCGGTGAAATGAATAACACAAAGACAATCATAGAACTAGTTAAACCAAATCTCAGCCATATAATAGTGAAGCTGAGAGATCAAAGATAGGGTAGAAAAGGAAGAAACTATCACTAACAAACGCTAGTTCAAGTAGAGAGAGAGAGAGAGAGAGAGAGAGAGAGAGAGAGAGAGAGAGAGAGAGAGAGAGAGAGAGAGAGAGAGAGAGAGAGAGAGAGAGTTCTCACTGTCTGAAGCGCTTACTGTCAATGATAAATTTTTGTACAGCAAGGAAAATCTCACAGTTTTGATTGTATGTTAACTCAATGTGGCCAAACAAAAGACTGTTAGTGGTTGGTTGACAGTGCTCTGTAGCCTTGGCCATCATTTCGATTCGTATTCTGTTGTATTTCTGGCACTCAAATAAGTAATGTTTTGTTGTTTCAGCAGTTCCACAAGTACAGTTAGGGTCATTAACAATGTTTTTTGAGAAGAGGTGATGATTGAGGGAGCTGCAAGAAGTTCTCAACCGAGCATGTTGAATCTGAGCAGATCTTTCACCTATATAATAATATTTAGGAGGTTTCGCTTGATTTTCATTTATACGAGTTTTGAAAATTTCCACTGAATTTACATCTCTGACGTCAGGACTCAGTTCATTCCAGGCTCTGATACTGGATGGTAAAAAGGAGTTGTAATAAAGCTGGGTTCTGGACATTGTTTGTCTAATGTTCGTTGAATTTCGAAGCCCATAGACGGTGGTATTTTCTACTAATGGAGGTACTAAGGTGGAAAGATAAGTTGGGGTTATATTATTATTCATTTTGTGAAATAAATAAAGTTTATGATTTCTACGTCTACATTGTAAAGTTTCCCAGCCGGTTTCTCTATAGAGCATTTCCAAGGATGCCAACTTGGTGGCACCTGTTACAATTCGTGCTGCTTCGACTTGTATTTTCTCTAGGGCATTTACTTCGTACCTGGTGCAGTTATCCCATACGACGTCCGCGTACTCTAACAGGGGTCTGATAAATGAAACATATATCTTTTCAAGGGCTTGTCTATCAAGAGTAAATTTAAACTTGCGCATAACGTTTATTCTAGTCCAAGCTTTTAAAGTTATATAACTAATATGCTCATGCCAGGTCCCGTCACTAGAAAGATAGATTCCGAGATGCTTATGACAAGATACCTCCTGAATAGGTTCGTTATTCATCAAAAGTGGCGGGTGGAGGGGTTTATTTATTTTCCTAGAAAGCAGTAAGGCCTCAGACTTTGCAGGGTTAAATTTGACAAGCCAGCGTTCTGCCCAAACATGTATTTTATCTAAATCTGAATTTAACTGTCTGGCAGCATCATTAGGGTCATCGACGATCAAATATAAGGTTGTATCGTCGGCAAAAAGGCGAACAGAAGAATCTATATTGTCTACGATATCATTTATGTAAATCAAGAAAAGAAGCGGGCCTAATATAGAACCCTGAGGTACACCTGCTTTAATGAAAAGCCAATCAGAAACCCCACCTGGTATAACTACCCTCTGCTTTCTGTTTGAAAGATAACTAGCAAGCCATTGTAGAAGAGTTGAATTTATACCTACTTCATTTAATTTGTGCAGCAAGCCTCTATGCCAGACTCTATCAAAAGCCTTGCTTATATCGCAGAATACCGCCCTCACCTCTTTTCCATCATCTAAAGCTTTGCAGAAAGTGTTATAAATGTCAACAAGTTGATTTACCGTTGAATCTCCGGGAGTAAATCCCGATTGTAAACATGTGATTATGTTGTGCTCTTTGAAAAAATTGAATAGATGCTTATGAACTATCTTTTCCATGACTTTTCCAATAGTACTAAGAAGAGATATTGGTCTGTAATTACTGATAAGCGATGGGTCGTCCTTTTTGAACAAAGGAGAAACGTTAGCTTCCTTCCACTTGTTGGGAAAGTCACATTTGGATAGAGAATAATTGAAGAGGTCACTTAACGGATTTGACAGGGGTTCGGCAAGTTCTTTTAGAATCCTGTTATTTATGTTATCTGGGCCTGATGCCTTACCTAATTTTAAACTTTTTAGAGTATCTTCGACTTCTTTTGGTTGAAATTGTATGGTACTTAGTTTCGGGGTGTTATGATTAATAGTACAAGCTAACGTTGCAGACTGGTCATCAATCAATGTTTGTTCTACAAAATAACTGTTTAGGAGATTTGCCTTTTCCGAATCATCTGAAATATATACATTGTCTTTAACAAGAGGAGGAATACTTGAGTTTTGCGATGGTTTAATAAATGATTTAAGTGTTTTCCAGTAATCTTGTACTGACAAATTGTTTGTTTTTAGTTTATTTGCAAGAGAAGCTAAGTAATTTTGCTTAGACTTACGGAGCAGACTGATAACATCGTTTCTTGCTTGTTTAAATCTACTATATGTGTTTATACTATGGTTACGTTTATATTTTCTAAATAGCCTATTTCGTTTTCTCATAGATTTGCGAATATTTGAGTTTATCCAAGGTAAATCTCGAGGTCTTATAGTGACGGTTTTATAAGGTATACAGTGCTCTGCCAAAGTTAATAAATTATCTGTAAATGATTCCGCATATGTGTTTACATCATCATTTCGTATTGCATTCCACTCAAAATCTGATACCTGTTGACGAAGTTCTGCATAATTACCTCGATCATATAACCAAATTTTACGAGTAAATGATTGTGGATTATGTTTCTTAAAATTAAAAATGCAAAAAGTGGGACAGTGATACCTAATATCTTGCATTAAGAAAGGTTCGCCAACTCCGGAAAGATTTACAGAATGCATGTTACTAACCATAATTAAATCAATAATAGTTGATGAATATTCAGTATAATTTGTAGGTTCATTTATAAGTTGATTAAGGTTATATTGCTGACATAAATCAGAAATTTTCCTTTCAGATTGCGTATTTAAGATGTTCAAATTAAAATCACCTAGTACAATAATATCCGCTATGCCCGTGTCTACAGCTAAACCAATAGAATTTTCAATTTCATTTAAAACAAGAGGTATAGAGTTCGGCGGTCTATAAAAGGTTCCAACCAAAATTTTCCTATTTCTAATATTCACTTCTATCCACATGCATTCTATGTTTATCAATTCTAGGTCACCCCTACGTTTACATGGAATACCAGTTTTTACGTACACTGCTATACCACCATGACTATCCCCAATCCTGTCACGCCGAAATGGAACTTGAAAACTATTAAATGCAATATCTTGATTCGTAATTGTATCATTTAGCCATGTTTCAGTGAGAGAAATAACGTCGAAGTTTGACAATTCCGGCTCAACTATATCTACCTTATGTAAGAGGTAGAACCAATGAAAAATTGTTGTAGTGAACCAATGAAAAATTGCCTTCAAAAATTGGAAAAGCGGACGAGGAAGATTCACTTGAAATGTCGCTTTGTGGTCCCGGATTTTTTTCTACGTCACCAGATAAATATAAAATCATAGCCAGAAATACAAAGAATTCGAATAAATTAAAACGTTTAACTCCCTTTAGTCTGAGTAATCTACAGTAATGCAAACCTATACGTGCCCTATAGACATTCAAATCAATAGGCATCTAAGAGATACAGTCAACCAGTGCATGAAAAATGTTTGTGGGCACGTAAAGATTACCACTACACATCAACAGAGACAATGTATAGACATAAAGCGCTGCAAATACTTGTGGATATGAGTATCTTGAGACAGAAAGATAGAAAGCAAAAGTCTGAAAGAACAGTAAATTGTAGAAAATAAATGAAGACATTATAAAATGGAGAAAAAGGATCATTTTCAATAATGTGAAATTTACTAGGAGTCGCAATTTTTGTAGATAGTCTAGCGCCCTGGGTAGCAAAAATCATTGAAAACTGACAATTAAGGGGACTGGATACGCGTGAGGCAACACCTGCAAAAATATTTGAGCCTCCCATGTCAATAGGGCTCAACTCTTGAAGGAAAGAATTTGCCCCTAAGGAGCAATTTCTTTCCTTTAAGAGTAGACCCCTTTTTCAATGTGACAGGGCTTATAGAAAAGTGACAAAGTCCTGAAAATTTTCTCCCTTTGAAAAATGGCGGAAAAATCTACCAGGTGTTCCCATTTCCCTTAAGTCTAATGAGAAAAAGAGCTAGCACACGAGAAGAGGGTATTTATCTGTGAAATGGCCATTCAATGTGGTGCGCATGCGTAGCTGTAACAGAATACCCGCTGCCCGAAGGCATGCAAGGGAGATCCGAGATAGCTTCAAATAAAGAGCCATGTACTCTTCCTTCACACGCCAATTTGAAGAATTCTAAGGACTCTCTTCCCATGTGTCGGCTCAATATATAACACAAGGACGCATAATGTGCATTATCATATGACGTCATCGATAAGCAGTGAATAACGTCGTGTAATAAAAATCGTATGACCACACGTGTAATAACACTTTGGCGGGATTAAGTAACGTCATGACGACGTCCATGTCAACAATACATTATTTGTGGCAAAATTCTCAAATTCAAAAGCGATAAAATCCAATTTAAAGTGGTCATATGATAAAGAGAATCTGACACTCGTGGTCATTTCATATGATATTTATGAAACTCGCCGAAGGCTCGTTTCATAAATATAACATGAAATGACCACTCGTGTAAGATCCTCTATTTATTGGCGTTAAATATATTACGTAACATAATACGTATCCGACGATATGATCAAACATATATTGTTCATAATGAGAGAACAGCACTATAGGCAGGCAAAATAATTATTCCACAAAACAAATGTTGATTACAAAACATTAAATAGTGATCAACAAGTAAATATGTGCCGAGTAAAATTTGAAAGAGAAAGAAGAGGAAAAAAAAAAAAAATTTTTTTTTTACCTTATGACTTGCTATAAACTGTTTCTGTTTTGCTCTTTAAAACTGCCATTACAGAGATATATATCACCTCAGCCAGTCATATCAAATCTCACTACTTCACAAAGATCATGTTTTATAATTATGGCAACAACAATCATATTAACGACAATGCTGACGGAGACGACAGTAATAACAACAACAGCAGTTACAACAATTATAACGATGCAACAACAGAAGTAATAGTTTATCAACTAAACATCGTAATCATCATCGCTATCCCTACCACAACTACCACCGTCGCAATCATAAATTATTATCACCATCATCGCCATCATCACCACCACCATCATCATCATCACTATCGGCAGCAGCAGCAACAAAAAAAAAAAAAAAAAAAAAAAAACACAAAACCAAAAACAATAACAATGACATCATCATTAATTGAATCTGTATATACATGGTATGTTTAGAATACTGTAACAATAACATCGCTTACAAAGTTCTTACCACAATAAAATGCAAATGGCTGCTCCAATTCATCCAGTGTTGTCATTAGTAGTATCGTAAAAACTAGAACCCATTCACACTGCTGTTCCATTCATATCGCTTATCACGTGATCACTTAGCCGATACACGGCCACGTAGATCATGCGATGCACGTGGTTACTCCAAATTTGCTTAGCCAGTGGCGACCACAATACACAGATTATGCGAATGGAATTTTTCATAAAAAAGTGAGTATAAGCATTTCTTAATCAATAACATTAACTTTTGCTTATACACAAAGAAGTAAATACAATTTAAACAATTACCTTTACCCATATATGCATATGACCTCGAAAATGGGACATCGGCAAACAGTAATACCAGATAAGTGAAACTGCCATTATGTTTCAAGTAAATGAATTGTTGTATTAAACTCTTAGTAAAATGTCGGTCCCCGCCCATCGGGGCTTGAAAAAATAGATGGGCTGCATGATGCTTCTACGCAGAGCTGAAACCGACTGCATACGAGTACTGGAAAAACAGCTTAGAGGATCTCAGCCTACCCAGGCAAAACGGTGCGAGTCGGACCGTCCATGCTTATAAACCCTGCTGGTTTCATTGGACGACAGGGCTTGAGATGTCATTTCATCTCAATGTCGGGTAAAAGTCCAACACAATTTGAAGCAACGTCTCCTAAATGACATATATAGTGTTGACGGGGACGTTAAACTTCAAATCAAACAAACAAACTGGCTTAGTAAAATAAATACTAGGACATGGAATTGTTCAATGTTATTGAAAGAAAGACCTCACGTGTTATATAAGGGTTCAGAATCAGAATCAGAATCGTTCACCGGTGACACATCCTCAGACCATTCCTCACCAGGGTTAACTTTGTTGGTCAGTGATAGCCACATGGACAACAGGAATATAAGTTTGGCAGTATTAAACGGCAATTGATTGGTAAACAATCAAACCATTTTTTTTCTAGCTGACACAAGGCCCACTCTCCATTATGCATCTTTTGCCGAAACGAAATGCAAAAGACCAATTATAAGGGAGAGTTGGGCTCTGAGGCTAGAAGAATTCCGAGGTCCTTCCTCCTTTCGCCTTTCACCAAAACGAAACATGAAAGGAAAGAAAGGAGAGGAAAGGTTTATAATGGCCTGTGCAAAAAGGGGGCGTGGAAATGTGCACCTGAACCGGCGTACGAGACAACGATGCTCAGGCGGCTAGAAAGCCTCAGCGAAGTTTGCTCGCACGCACACACTATACAGCCTTCACGGCTCACAGACTTAGAACATCATTCGGTCGTTATTCGAGGAAGTCTCTGCTCTCGTGAAGTCTGATCAGTACTATCGCTATTTGTACAGGTCAATGTTACAATCGCAATAACAAGATAATAAAATGTCAACAAGCCCATGTAATGAACACCCCTACAAACCTTACCCCTCTACAGGGAAAAACGAGGTTTATCGGGGAGTACATTATCCTTCTCATTCCCGCCCCAAGACATAGGCCGGGGGTATCCGTCAGAACCGCCTCAGTGAAGCAGTTCTATCAAACACCCACAGTCCATTTTGGAGTATCCTCACATTTTTTCTCGAGAAAGGTACCGCTTTGGAGATATGAATGAATACACAAGTCGCACTGGTGTATTTTCGTAGTAAGGCGGTCAGTGTAATCTCAGGTAAGTACTCAATGGATTGACCTGGATTTAACAAAAGAAGAACGGGACATAATGTCACGTGCAGTGACTACATTCCTACACCAGACATATAAATCGAATGTTCCTTACTGTAAACATTCTAAACAGGTCCATTTTGATTGAATTTAGATAGTAAGCAAATGGCCGGACAGGCAATTTTAACGCTTGACATTTGTAAATCTACGAAATAAGAACCCCTACGGACACCATGGGTATTTTACCACTTTGCTTTAACGGCCCTTTCAAGCTTATTTCACAAACTTGTTGAGCTGAAGAATTGAGCAATGTTTTTACCAAAGTCCCTACATAAATGGATTTGACCGAATTCATAAATAGAAGCGTCCACTTCAGAAACTCGCGGATGAGAGAGCATGTGTGTGCTGCACTGTAGGGGTTCTGTCCCTTTAAACCCCTGTTGGAAAATGGCCCAATGGGCCCGGTCTAATAGTGCTTATTGTCATTTACTGGCCATTAGCGACCCCGGATCAAAATTTCAAAACATAAAAAGGAATATGTTGCAATAGGGAACAAATGTTTCCATGCTGAATCATTTTGAACATTTACGTATTGGTGGCATTTTTAACAAGCTGGCTGTTTTTTTTTTTTTTTTTTTTTTTTTTTTTTTGTTGTTGTTGTCCACACAAGCATGACTGAAACTGTTTTGAAAATAACACAAAATGTCCACGATTTCAACAAAAAATACATTTCACTTTTTCTGAGTCCGGTAAGAAGATAACTACGACTAATCCCTGCCTTCCTAAATTTAGCCACCCACCTAGCTTAGCTCAGTTGTTAGTCCATTTGCTTCAGATGCTAAAGGTCCCAGGTTCGATCCCCAGCAGCGGTGATAAAATTTCGACGTCAGAACACGTTCCACTGGCATCATTTGCAGATATGAATGTCATAAAGTGCATCGTCCTTCGAATCTGGACGTTAACTGGAGCATCCCTGTGCAAGGAGAACCATCCCCTGTGCAGGTTAAAGAACCCTATACGTAATTACATGGTTACTGTGTACTCTTTCAGCCTTCAAAACTGGAGTATATGCAGTATACAACGTCTGTGTCCCCTCTTGGGGTTTAGTTGAAAATGGAAGAAAAAATGGTGATAATGGTGATAATGCTCATTTGTCACTACTTCGAACGGTTTAAAATTAAACAGCACCGGTCGTTCCGGTCGTTAGTTCATCGATAGAGTATCAGAGTAGCCCGGAATCAGCAGAAAAACCAAGCTTCGCGACGATTGTTTTCTTGATCTGTTACAGAAAGCGATGTAAATGTACTAAAATCTACATTTAGAGCTGCAAATACATCATTTTGGATTCAAATTGGTCAAGAGAGGTTCATTTCAATGAAAGACATCAGTTGAAAGCGAAAAAAGTTTCCTCCCTAACACTAGTTCGCTTGTGATTGATGAAAACCTGAAAATTTTTGTCACACGTTTATGCCGAATTTTGCTTTGCTGAGTTAATCCATGCGAGAAAAACATGTTTCCTGCAAGTGACAGACAGAGGCGGATTATTTTTGCAAAGTGGACTTATTTAACTTGTATAATTCATAATAAGCAGGTAAAAAACTGCATTTGCGAAAAAGATACACTGGGTAAAATGAGGTAACCCCCCAAAAAATTGAGCCGAAGTTTCCCCCCTTGTCTCTATTATAGTACAAAAAAAAAAAAAAAAAAAAAAAATTTTTTTTTTTTTTTTTTTTTTTCATTTTTTTTTTCATGATTCAAGCCCCTATGGCCCAGGTAAAGCGATGCGAGTCGGTTTCATTGAACGACAGGGCTTGAGATATCATTTCATCTCAATGTCGGGTAAAAGTCCCACAAAATTGGAAGCGAAGTCTTCCAAGTGACCTATACAGTGTTGACGGGGACGTTAAATAGAGGTGATGTGCTAATTTGGTTTCAGATTGAATAAACCAGCTCTAGCGGTGATTTGTTGAGTAATATACATGTATCACTGTTTGGAGGTCCGTTTATGGTAGATCACATCACGAGCACGTAACAATAGAGCTGATAACACAATGAAAGTCTACTAAAATGCTGTTGTTTCCTTCATATTCTCTCAACATTCCGCCACTGTTTGAAGAAATTCCGCCGACATGTTTGGCTGTAACGCATGTGTAACGTACTGAAAAAGACGTTACACGGTCTAACGTCAAGGAAAGGATCGATAACGTCGCAAAACTTCATAACACGGCGGCTCTTCACGTCACGCTTTTTCGCCTAGTGATTTATCACGCAATATATCACCGGATTTAACCATTGGCTGTATAAGCGACTAGTGATAAATAAGCTCTAGCTGTGATTTGTTGAGTATAATAAATCACAGTTTGGAGGTCCGTATCACGAGCGCGTAGCGCGTGTGTTTGTCTACTTACAACGGACTGACAAACTGTGATTTATTACCCAACAAATCACTGGCTAGAGCTGAGTTATTTCGATTCTAGCACGCTGAAACTCTTAGCTAATGTTGTTGTTTCCTTCAAATTCTCAAACATTTTCACCATTGTTAAAAATAGACTGCAACACATGCATTTATGTCCTTTTGAAACGTTGTCGGTGCTAGACAGTGACGTTACACCGTCTAACGTCTACGAATCTACGTATGGCGTCATAAATTTGCAGCTTTTAATGATTTCACTCGGCCCGCTTTTCCGCACCGTGATTTGTTGCATAATAGACACATTGCTTTCCCATTGCCAATGTAAAAATACGGGGCATCATCTGGTCTACACTGTTTGCCTATGTCATTAAATAGATATGCTGCGCTTAATTGGGTTGAGGAACATCTGAGCTACGTCTGCACTGTTTGCCTATGTCCTAAGAAACACTAAGCTTATATGGGTTGTGTATGTCTTTGAGAATTACGTCCTAACAACAGCTAAGGTCATAATGATACGGGATCTCGGTTTAATATCCGCAAGTCTGGAGAAGCCCGAGATGGAACCAACTAACCCTGGTCAATGAGGCGAGTAGTATAACCATTTCAAGGCTTAGGCAAACAATGCAGACCGAGATCATGCATTGCTTAACCAGCGTTAGCCTTTCGCTTCTACTTTAGGACTACGGCAAATGGCACAGACCCAGGTCAGACGCCGCTTTAACGTCGTAAGCTAAGCGTTTCTTTCAGGACTGGCAAACAGTGCAAACCCAGGTCAGACGCCGATTAACCCGTATTAGCCTGGCATATCAAATTTGGACCATAGACTAACAGTTCCGATGCCGCAAAATATGTTGTTTGATCGGGTGCTTCACTTTTTAGTCACGATGCTTCCACGCAGAGCGGAATCCGGCCCGCACACTAGTACTGGTAGACCGCTTAGAGGATCTAAGCCTGTCCAGGAACCGCGGTGCGAGGCGGGCCGTCCATGCTAATAAACCTTTTTGGTTTCATTGGGCGACATGGCTAGAGAAGTCATTTCATCTCAGTGTTGGGTAAAAGTCCAACAAAATTGGAAGCAACGTCTCCAAAATGACCTTTACAGTGCTGACGGGGACGTTGAACCTCAAATCAACCAACCAAGACGAGGTGAAGATTTACGGCCCGCCCATCGCGGCTTGGAGAAATAGATTGGGTTCATCATGCTTGCACGCATAGCTGAAACCGACCGCACAGGACTACTGGTAAACCGCTAAGAGGATCTAAGCCTGACTACGCGAAGTGCTGTAAATCGGAACGTGACCTATATATAAACCCTTCTGGCTTGTTCAGGCGGCAGGGCTTGAGATGTCATTTCATATCAATGTTGGGTTAAAGTCCCACAAAACTGAAGCCACCTCTCCAAAATAACCTAAATAGTGTTGATGGGGACGTAAAACACTAATTCAAACAAAGAAAACATGAGAGAAAAGACGTCTTATGAGCAAGAACCATAACTCCGGGTGTCATGGTATTTTAGTTATCATCCCTGAGAATGTAATCTTGGCAATACAATATCTCTAACACCTTTCTTCATGTTAACAAGTCCGTGAAATTAAAACCCTCTAAACCCCACTTTATTTAGAGACAACTGGGGTTTACAGGGGTATAAGTTGTTTTGCTTTTTTCTGTTCTAAGACATAGATCATGGGTACTCGTACGAACACCCGCAACCTATTTTGGAGTAAAAATAAGACAAATATCACAAATTTGCATGGAAAAAGAAATTGCACGGGTGTGTCATCGTAATGTGAGAATAATGATGGGTCGTTGTACAGTTGTACAGAAGATTAAGAAGGTGTGCGTGCGTGCGTGCGTGCGTGCGTGCGTATGTGTGTGTGTGTGTGTGTGTGTGTGTGTGTGTGTGTGTGTGTGTGTGTGTGTGTGTGTGTGAATACGGGTTTAACGTCGCTTTCAACAATTTTTCAGTCATATCACGACGGTGTCTGGTTGTGACAGGGAGCTTAATGCTCACTTTTATAGTGCTGCCTCACTGAAGTATCATGTCCCTGACACATGGTGCTTCTTCTAATACATGCTGCAAAAGAATACAAAAGAAAATGATGTGAGAATTTTAAGAAGTCATACATTGTTACAGACTTTAAAACTGAAAGTGACTTGGTGGTTGTGTCTGTTCCATCTGCAAACGCTGTTACAAGGAGAACTCACATTAAAGCTCGCTAACAGGGCGAATGAGGGGAGGTAACTGCCAGACTACACGATAATTAAGCAAATAGCAATCCGATATAAACGTATCTAAGGTAGGCGGAGCAAATGTGTTGCGCATGCGCAGTGGCGGAAATGTCCCATTTTTTCACGGTCCACTTTTTTTACGTTACAGCGGAATAAATTAGCATCTGTAACATGCTGAACGAATTAGAGAGGCCATCCCTGGATGCCTGTCGTGAACAGTTCTCATGAAACATTCTTTAAATCATACGTAATTACTGATACATTGTCTCAACCTGTTTAAGATACCTGAACCTGTTTTATTTGTTTATGCTAAGGTTTGACTTCCCCATTAACCCTATTAAGGTCATTTTGTAGACATTCCTTCTGATTCTGTGCGAAATGCACAACAGAACTGAAAATTGTGAAGTATGCATGTTCTTCTGGGTCAGGCTAGTTAAACATGACCAACCGCTTCTGAGGGTCCCGAACAGAACCATTGATTGTTTTACGCGCGTTACGCAGTTGTAATCCGGTATAGCTAAGCGAAAGGAAGATATTTCTACGAAAGGCAGGTATTTCTGAGGCACTAGGAGTGAATTTACGTATGAAAGGGTATCATATATACTGATTTAATTGAGGTATGGTATTTTGCCAAAGTTGGTGCATAATTATGGGGATTGACTAGACCTTTTATTTCGACTGGACCTTTTATTTCCCGGAAAGAAAGTTCATTTGGGGTCTGGTTAAAATAAAATAGAGGCGCAGATCAGCCTGCGCAGCCTGATCAGCGCCTTTATTGTTTGCTGCTTTTTTCGTGTTTGTCGTGTTTATTTCGTTCTGTTACTTTTGTTACAGAATTGAACTACGTCGTGAGAAACCCGGAAAAAATGCATGTGCAGACATAAAAGGCGCAGATCAGCTTGCGCACCTGCTCAGTCTAATCAGGGATTCAATATCAGGGATTATCTCCCCTGCCAGTGTAAAAACTGGGTAGATTTTATTTATTTCTGTATAGTGATATCCATAATAGCTATAAAGGAACGTTTTTCTACATCCTATTCTGTCGGAATGAACCCACAATTGTTGTACACTTTCCGTCTTTCCCTTTTTTCTGTCTTTTTCCCTTTGAATACCAGGTTTTACATAGTAATATAATTATGAGCCGCGTCATGAGAAAACCGGAAAGTTGCAAGTGCGGAGCCTGATCAGTGCCTTTGTTGTTCGCTTTTTTTTTTTTTTTTTTTTCGTGTGTTTGTCTACACCGTGTATCCTCCAACTTTCTTCCTTTCTTTCTTGCTGTGTGTTTGTCTACAGCGTGTATCCAACTTTCATCTAGAATTGAGCTACGTCGTGAGAAAACCGGAAAATTGCACGTGCAAAGCATCTGCGCAGCCTGATCAGCGCCTTTATTGTTTGCTACTTTTTCCTAGTGTTTGTCTACATCGTGTATGCAACCTTTCTTTCTTTCTCTCTTCCTATTTTTGCTACAGATTGAGCCCGTATGTCTGGTGTATGAATGTCATTCGACCAGTAATAGTAACAATTCTGATTCTGTCTATTATTATTTTTATTTATTATATTTTTTTCCAAAAGTATACAATATCCACTAAAATGTTTCATAAGTATTGTAACGGCGTCTGGCTATTCTCTGTTATTCTATGTACAAATGTTCTCATTGTTGTTTAAATTCATTTACATCTGTTTTAACAAAATGTACATACCGATCTTCGGTCCGAAACAGCCGTAGCCGATGCAAACCATGTGCCAACTTTGGCGAGTATATCCTGTGTAAAATAGCCATGTCATCTCCAAGTGCATATATAACCATGAATATCTATTGTTTATTTTAGTATCCATATTCTGTTTATGCTCACACTTTCGCATTTGAAATAGTATTTTCCATCAAATGTTTGTTTACTTTTTGCTCAGCTGTTCGAACTCTATGCGCACTGAACATACCATAAAAACCGAACGTTCCGTATGCTTAGTAGCATGGTAAGGAATGTGACGTCATCCAGGCACAACGTCATCCAGCGCGAGCCTGGAGGGTATATAAGGAGCGTTTCGGTTGAAATTCAGTGTTGCTGATTGTTGCGAGCAACCTGCTGTGGCTTTTGCCAAAACAAGTTGAGGCGCCTAGGTCGTGTTTCGGCTTCACATAGCTGAAACACGCCTGGGTTCGCCTAGATTGGAAGTATGGTGTGGCTTAGACTGTCTAGGCCCGAGTCTGAATTATGTTTGCTTGTTTGTTGACCCGGCACTCCCATCTGGGCGAATGCTTTGCCTATCTAGGCGAAACATGCGTCCATCTGTGAGGAGCATTTAGTTATTTATTTATTTACTTTTAGGCGACGTTGGCACAGGTTATCAATACATCTATATAAATTAATTATAAATTAATGGTTTTTCATAAGCAGTCATAACTTTGAATACTCTCTTTGTTGATAATTTTGGCTAAGGTCGAGCTTTGCGCCGAGCTAGGCATAGTCCTTGTTACGCTGCGCCGAGGTAGGCGAAGCCGAGGTGGGCGAATGTTTAAAACATCGACTGTTTGGGCTGTTGCAGGGCAGTTCGCTTCTGAAAGCATGGTGTAGCAACTTCTAGGCTGTCTATGAGCTAGTAACGTATTATCGTGCAACATTCCTTTATGCCTAGCTCGGAGGAATCTGCCTGGCTCGGATAAAGTAAAATCGACTTTGGATGGTTAGTTCGCCTAATTAAGAATGTTTTACCAAGCTAGGCTGAATGAGTCCTTACCAGGATGGGTTGAAGGTACTTCATTAACGGTCTACCTAGTTGCTGTTTGTCAAAGCATGTTGTAGCAACTTGTAGAGTGTTATGAATTAGTAGCTCCGATTTCTATACGTTTTAAGAGAATTGTACTTGCACCTATCAGGGATGAATTCCGCCTGGCTGGGAAAAGACGTTCTATCAGTATCAAGTAGGGACTTAATATTGCACGTTGTTAGTGACTATTTTTCTGACTATTAAAGGAGATTCCTCTTTGGTATGCCCTTAATAATTCAATCACAAAAGGTTCGGATTTGCACCTTGTAAGCATTGTTTAGTAACTTAAATTGTTAACATAATGGCTGTGATAAAACGTAAATTATCTTGTTTAATGGAAATTTTATTCAAAGTAGTAGATCACCTAGCTACTGGGATTTCGCCTATTTAGGCGTGACATTTCACCCATCTAGGTGAGGTTTGCGCCTATCTAGGTGTGGTTTTGGTGGAGCCGATGCAGTGTTGGTATCTTGTCAAATGTTGTTAGTAGTAACGTGTGAACTGTCTAGCAGTTGCATGATCACACGTGGATGACAAATACATGTATGATCTCGTAAAGGCTGTCTTCCACTTATATTGGAAAGGTTCCACCTAGCTAGGCGTGGCCATTATACTTAAATTGCAGAGGGTCTAAATTTGCACCTTGTAGAATACCTCTTAATTGATTATTAATTGTTAACACTAAATCAACTGTAAAGAATTTCTTCTTATATGACAAACTTATTATTCTTAAAGAGACTGCGTTGTATAACGGCAATGGTAAGGGAAAGATTCATTAGTCAATCATAGGAGAATGGGTTATACAACTATTTGCAATCACATACGTAAAGCCTATCTTTGTTCTACATGGGCTAAGAGTATCTAATAATATCACCTACTATCCCCTATGTTTTTATAAACACTTTATAAAGAAACATAGATCCAATACTCGCTCTGTAACCATTCTAATAACCTGAAGCCGATTGGTACACCTAGATAGGGACACCTCCTTCGTGGGCGCTGATTAAAAACAATATCAACCCAGTTTGTTACAGTGTTGTGGGCTTTACAGAAGTGATTGTTAGTAACACCTGGGTTGTAATTGACTTGGATTTGGCTGTCCTATAATAAGGGCGACGTGTTTTGTCCGTTCATTTAGGAGCGCCCATTTAGGTGAATTGTTGGTGCGCCCATTTAGGTGAATTGTCGGTGCGCCCATTTAGGTGGAATTGTTATTACACCCATTTAGGTGAACTGTTTAATGTGCCTATTTAGGTGGATTCCAGTCCCTTGAATTGGTGTGACTCTCAACGTTCAATGAATCGATTCAATGTAATGTGCAATGATAGAATGTTATTTTTACGTTTATCTTGAAGAAAACATTTCTAGCTTAATGTCAGCATTTAAGGCCGTTAGTGAATTTATGCTCTTAGTCGTTCTATTTAATTAGGTGTTATAATGTGCGACTGCCGAAATTTGTTTGTATTGTTCCAAACTGTTAACATATGCCTTAGCCTAATAAGATAGCTTACTGTAGACTGCATACACTATTGTCAGGGGTAACAAAAATAAATGTAAGAAATTGAACCAATGGCTGGCTGTGTATTCTCTTCCCGGTAGTTTAGTGTACGACCCGGGTCGAACCCACATATATTTATTGTAACAGCACTATCACATCCTGACCATATCAATAGCTGTACCGCTTGACCAGGTGGTGTTCCGTTATAATTTGGTGTCAGAGAAGTGGGATGCTAATAAAGGATTGTTGTATTAAAAAAATGGCACAGGAACTGAAATTAACATCGTCATATATGTTTTGAATAAGTTTCGTTGTTAGCTACAGGGCAAGCTGGCTTATGGTTGACCCGCTGATACGCTTGTATGATTGTTTGAGCCTTTGGTCCTCTGTAGTTGGCAACCTTGAAAATAATTTGCTGAAATCCTGGTGTTTGGACTATTCTACTTGGGAAGTGAATGCTTCTACTAGAACTGATTGTAGTAATAACACAATCTTAATAAAGCAAGTGTAAACAGTTTATTTTAATATAATGATGAGACACTCATGAACACGCCCTCTACCTTACAGTAAAATACAAATAACGACACATATGATGAGGACAGTACAATTGCAAACTCTTCGCTTGAAATAAGCTTGAACTAGGTAAAAACTCAGTGAAAATTTAGCTGTTAAGCATTATACTTGCTGAAATCTATAATGGGGCTACAGAATTTGCTGGTTTTTACCACATACCAGCGAGATTTATGGTTGCCAGTACAGAGAAATATCTCTGTAACTGAGTTGTTTGACGGGTGATACCCGCTCTCTTGTAAGTGAGCTTGGCTATGATCATAGACGTGATTAAAACACTCTTGTTGAGAAGCTTGCACGCTTGTTCAGTGAACAAAGTAGAAGTAAAACAAAGATCAGGAATTGATACAAAGTAGAAGTAAAACAAAGATCAGGAATTGATACAATTAACTTACTCCATCCATAAAAGACACCAAAGGGAAAGAAATACAAACATTAAGCGACCAGACCATAATGGAAACCTAAACAAAGGAACCTAAACAAGTCTGTTTACAAGACGCTGTGTGGGTCGTGAGCTCGAAGCAAGGAAGACCATCCCAGAGATGGCGCAAGCTACAAAGAAATTGGTACGACTAAGAAAGAACTATTAGCTGTGTTATAGCAGTGAAACAACATTATTTCATCGATTAACATTTTCAAGTACAACCGATCAATAGCATGGGATTAAAACATTATTAGATGAGACCTTAAAAACATGCACCTTTAATGTTGTGCACCATGCGGGTTGAGTGCACAACAGTGCTATATTGATGCCACGTAGACCGTGCCATATGGATAAATGAATATACTGTGATCGTTGTGAAAGAAGATATTCTCCGGAGAAGATGGCTGACTTAAATAAATGCAGGGAAAATTAGTGCTGTGTAGAGAATCGCCTTGGCAGAAGGCAAGATCAGGGTTGACAAAGTTGTTGGAAGAAGACAATATCGGGAATGACGAAGAAGTCACCCTGCCCTGCATGTGGAGTGTTCTTCATGATGTTGCTTGCCCTAATGATGGGGGTGACCATGTTGCCGCTCTATTTAGTGATGGTACCATCCAGAAACACAATGTGTTTCTTTTATTAAACAGGACAAGGATCCTGAGTTTAATGGGCCCGGTATTACTGACGACGATTCCCGTGGTAGTGGTGCGCACACTTCCATTTGTTTAGGAACTGGAGCAGCGGAGGTGCTCTCTTCGGAGATGTCACATGGAATGTCCCAGATCGGGGTTCCTCACTTTACGCATGCATCGATTAATTCTGTATGCGATGGGGTGGATGCAGAAGCTCACGAAATTATCAAAAGTCGTCGTGTAAACTATTGTTGTTGCTGTAATAGGACAGCATATTATATGGAAGATTGGTTATATCATTTTGAAGATGGGACACCGTTTGGGAGCTTGTTTGAGGCTGGGGATAATCCCGATGAGTTGAATGTTGCTCACGCGGGCGTGACATCAACAGCAGAGGCTCGTACTGACAAACTGCAGTGTCGTTGCGAGAATATGATTGGTACACGCGCCTAAAACTCTTCCTATCTTCAATCTGATCAGGGATGAAACACAGCACAGTCGATTATGTTTAATTGTTAGTCAGCAAACTTGTGGATCTGGCCAATCCACTTCTTCCTGTGGTAAGATATAGGAACATTATGGTATTACACAGGAATATATTAGTTCAAAACAGGAAGATGATGATGTTTTGAGAAATGTGTTACAATGGAAAAGAGATGCATTATACCTCTTTGGTCTACGGTGGCGCATGTCTGCTTATTTAAAGTAAAATTGAACGCAATGATAGCCTATTGGCATGAAAAGAAGAAAAAATGAGGATTAACATATGAGAAACGATCACAGATGTTGAAAATAATGCCGAAAAGCTGTTCTTCGATAAGAGGTCTTTCACCAGTCATATGAAAATATTCCTGGTGGACACTAAGGCAGACGTAAAACTTATATAATAAAATCAGAAAGAGGTTCAAATGCTGGTGCAATATGCACATAGATGTATCGTATTGGTGTAGAATGTGCTTAACTTGTGGGTTCAGAAAAGTGTCCCACAGGAATGCAAATGCACCTTTTGCTGGAATACAATGTTGGATATCCAATGGACGCATTGGATACAAGTGATCCAGTCATAAAATAAATATATATCTTATGGTTGTTTCCTGCTATTTCACGAAAATTGTTGATGCAATACCTTTGAAGACACTAGAGGCAAATTGTGTTGCTTCGAAAAAAGTGAAAAGATTTATATCTATATTTGGCGTGCTGTTGCAATAACCTACTGACTGAGGGTAGAATTTCGAGTCCAAAGTCTTCCAGGAAGTATGCAAATTCCTGGGTATAGACAAGACCAGGACTAATGTACGTCTTTAGTTTGATAGGATGGTCTAGATCTATACAAAACATGATCTCATCATATACCTCTGACACTCAAAAGTGCTCGAATGAACATACATTACTACAGATGCTAGCATAAAGTAATCTATTCACGAAACCTCAGCTCAGCGATGAACCATGGATTGTTCATCATGGCAAACTAAAGCCTAAGTTTGGGGCAGAGTGATTTAATAATGAGACAACAAAAACACAAACATATATATCAATGTAATTAGTGAAAAACAGTCTTTTTCTTATATATACAAGCGGAATTTAATATACCATATTGATAGTGTAAGACCGTCAACTATTACATTAACCTGTGCCAACAAGCTGGTTGTCTTAATTTCATATTCAAGCAATTACTTCTTACTTCTAGCCGAAACGACATAGAAAAACCAAATAAAAATAGACAAAGAAATGAAACACTTCACATAAGCAGCATGTGTGTCTGTGATTGTCAGTCCACTGTTGGTTTAGTGGAGCTTGTATCTGAAGACATACGCCTTAAAGATCACAAACTTTATTACAAAGCTAACTGAGAGCTACGTAAGATGTTCTATTTACATTCAACTCTACGCTCTACGCATAATAATTTGTATTAGATTATAGACATACTTAATTTTTGACCGAGATAGTGATGTCTCTGTATTTATGACCAGTTTTTTTTTTCTAAATGTTGTTAGCGCACACTGCAAGCTGTATTTATAACCAGTTTGTGCTGAATGCTATTTATGCAAACGGCAGGTTGGATTTATAGCCCGTTTGCACTGAATTTTGTTTGCATACAATGCTAGTTGTATTTATAATCAGTTTGTGCTGAATAGTGTCCAAAAGTTTGTGCTGAAAATTGTTGCCCACACTGCATGTTGCTGAAGCTGACCACTGTCTGTGCTTGTACCCTTGGTTGTCTCGGCTGACGATAACACGCAGAAGAAACATCTGAGTTGCTGAAGGTGAATGCTTTATCGTGTCTAACCTGAAACAGAAGGCATTCATTTAAATTATACTTATGTATCTAAGCATAAAAAAAGAAATGAAGGCAGCTATTAGTTAAATTATCTTAAACATAAAGCAACAACATCATACTTTTAACAATCGATAATTTTACATTTGCTGCAGCCTGATGCAAGGCTGGTGACGGCTGTGATCAGACTGTTGTTCTGGCTTACAGATTTGTTGTTGGTACTTGGTGCTGTGATGACCACAAATGTGGGGAATTGTTGTTCACCTGACTGCCGATGGTAATGTATTTGCTGATGTACACCATGTCAATGGTGGCAAGAGAAATTAACCACTTCTTGAGAATTTTCTCACCTTCTCTTGCATGCTGTATGTCAAGTTTATGCGCTGTTCATGCCTCTCACCGCGCAAATGTCAACTTGTCGTATCGCCTATGCGTGGGTGTGCGCCTTCATTCCACCTACTGTACTATCGCTGGATTGAGATGGATGTAAAATTGGACTGACACTTTGGTCATGTCAGAAAGTGTGTGATGCCCTCACCTTTCTACTTGACAATATTTATATTAGATTCGGTACTAAGTTATTTAGACAAATTGTGGGTATTCCGATGGGTACTAATTGCGCACCTCTTGTGGCTGATCTGTTCTTGTATTGTTATGAAAGAGACTTCATTTTGTCGCTTTCCATTGATAACCAATCTGAAATTATTGAAGCTTTTAGCTCTACTTCTAGATATTTAGATGATTTATTAAATATTGATAATACCTATTTTGATGGTTTGATCAGTCAGATTTACCCCCTAGAACTTCAGTTAAATAAAGCGAATTCTTCTGATACCGAGGCCCCGTTTTTGGATTTACATCTATCTATTGTAGATGGATTTGTTTCGTGCAAAATTTATGATAAACGTGATGACTTTGATTTTGAGATTGTAAATTTTCCTTTTTTGGATGGTGATGTTCCTCGTGCGCCATCCTATGGCGTTTATATTTCGCAATTAATTCGATTTGCTAGAGTGTGTAGTCATGTAACTGACTTCAACACTCGTAATAAATTATTAACGGCTAAACTCCTTAATCAGGGTTATCGGTACCATAAACTACGCAAAGCCTTCCTTTGTTTAGGTTTCCATTATGGTCTGGTCGCTTAATGTTTGTATATCTTTCCCTTTGGTGTCTTTTATGGATGGAGTAAGTTAATTGTATCAATCCCTGATCTTTGTTTTACTTCTACTTTTCAAAATTTTATAGACGCCATTCTGATTTAATTTCAAAATTCAATATTGGACTTAAATCTCTTCTGCAACAAGGTCTATCGGAACCCGAATTTTATCGTGACTTAGTATATAAATTCAGACAAATATATAACCGCAATGACTTCAGCACCCAATTTCGTAAAATCATTCTTCGATATAAAAAGATTGGGTACAACATGGATATTATACGACAGACTGCATGCATGGTAGTTAACCCAATCACGGTTGGCAACTTTGCTTCCCTCTTTAATTGCACGCCGGTGGGTCAGGCCTCAGATTCTATGACGGCTCCAACGTAAAGGCTTATTGAAAATTAAAGAGATAATGTTGGTTGGTGCCTGATGCTCTGTCTCTGGTCGGGCTCATCGGAGTCTAACTGTTGGTTTTCTTTTGCTCCAGCATTTCAGTGGTTTCTTGCTGTCGAGTCCTCACCGTTGTCTCACCTCTGTGGTTCTTTGATTTCTGTGTTCACGGAGATGTTGCACTGATGAGTTAGGAGGCCTTCATGCGGACTGAACAAATTATTTGTCTAAATCGCGACGGAAGTAAGGGCGAGGATTGTGGCCACGTAAAATCGATTTAAGCCCCCCAGTGGAAATCTTCCACTGACCGTTCCAAGGCGGCTCTTCTGTGGCGATTTATTTATGTTGTTGTTTGTTACTTACTGTGTGTATCACTTGTGTCTTTTAATTTTGGATGGCCATATGGCCATTTTGTGGGAAAGTAACTGTCCATATGGCCTTCCTTTGTTTAGGTTTCCATTATGGTCTGGTCGCTTAATGTTTGTATTTCTTTCCCTTTGGTGTCTTTTATGGATGGAGTAAGTTAATTGTATCAATTCCTGATCTTTGTTTTACTTCTACTTTTCATGCTTACGCTTTTGTTATGACAGATAGTGTTTGCATCTTAATTTTAAAATGTTGGAGGAGAAAGATTTGAGACTAGAATGCTTACATCAACGAAGGACCCTGAGTCAGTGATGGCTAAGTTATTGCACAGAGATGTCTGGTTCCGCAAGGAAACAGCGTCTTCTTAGACAGGGAACTCAACATTATAAAATTATGGACTATTTCAAGTATTGTGGCAATTTCAACCAGGTGATGTTGCCAAGAATGAGAAAGTACAACGTGGAACTTCTGAAAGAACGTGAATATTTCAGAATAAAGGGTCTCCAGTAGCTAGTTAGAAAACGCATGTAGCACTTTGCTGAGTTGTATGGGGCAGACTATGGTTGTTAGTCTGCATCACTATATGTTGCCAGTCCATATACATATATGAACTGAATGATGCTGGTTCATATTGGCATATGAACCGTTGGAAGATGGTGTACCCGGGAAGATGACGCAGAATGGAGTCAACTATACACTATTAAAGAAAGCGCGTTTAAGCCAGTTTTTCAGATCAATTGAAATTAAATTATAATTAAGTATAATTCGCGTTTAAATATATACACTTTAAATTGAAGCAAATGGACTAAAATGGGAAAAAACTAGTATTGCTATATATCGAAAAACATTATAATAAAGCGAATCCAACTGAAATAAGACCATGGAATTAGATTCGTTAAGTTAGATCTTTAAGCATAGTTAGACAGTTTATTTTCATGGAATTATATAGAACCATAGTAATCTGTCTGTAGAGATAACATTAGGTAAAAAAACAAAAAACATGAGTGATTTGGTTACAAAATTTTACCCTAATGATAATTTATAAAACTATTCGAAGTTAACATGATTTGTTTGGAGAGTTTTGAGGTATTCTTCACATTTCATGATAATCTTCCAGGTATGTTTCCTCTACAGGCATTTGCTAGATGTTGTTGGATAGCTTATTAGCTGGTGTTAACTTGAACAATTATCTTTTCTCCAGGATATTTCTGTGCAAGAATTTTACAATGTAATGAAGTTCTTGTACGGAAAACGTTTTGGGAAAGCTCTATCAAAAATAAAACAACACTAAATAAGGGAGTTGCATGGAAACAGTTGTAAAATGTTCCTTTGCTTTCAGGAATATCCTGACTGCATCTGGTATTTGATGAATTTGGCTTATGGCAATTGATTTTTCTCTGTTTTCTTTTTCTTTGTTAAAAGTGTGCAGTGCCTTACAGATTTACTTTCCTTGGATTCATTTGTAATCTATTTAAGTTAATTCCAAGGCCTGGTAAATCTTGCATTGAATTGTTAGCTTCTTTGTTTTTCAATGTATGCATGTAATTTTAATTTCGCACGCAACAAATTGTGTTAACGGTCACAGAACGCAACTTACAGTGAGAACCTTGTAGTGTTAGGTTTCTTGTTTTAGTTTACATAACAAACACTTTAAGACTTTCAAAAAAAAAAAATCATAAAATCAAATTATCATTGGTTTATGTGCACTGTGGACTAAATGTTGAAATACCTTAATGCCAACTTATACAAAAGTTAGAAGTATTTGGAGGCCGGACACATGACCAAATGGATGTTTTTCCGAGTGTGTTGATGCCTAGTATGCATGTTCAGCAGGCAATAATAGTCGTTGTCTGGTGTAGATGAATACTAGCATTTTGTAATGCAAATGTGGCCTTTAACTAACGATGTAAAACTCAATGGCTATTAAGGTATACCACGAATTCAAGACATTGTCCGATGTTAGAGACTTATGTATATGTATTTTCTTTCTCTTACAAATATGAGGTGTGATCCGTATCACTCTTTGTTTTGATATTGGATTGAAAGAGTTGGTTTTTGTTTGGTTCATATACAGCACTTGCATGACTACAATAGCTTTTATTTGATACGAGATGTTGTGGTTATGCACTTACTGCATAGACAAAATAGTATCTGAAGATTTGCCCCGATTTCTGCTCATATGCAGCTAATCTTCCATATCTTTCTATCCAGTTGCTTTAAAAGAGGGATACAAAGGTGCATGTATGAAAGTGTTATTGCTATGTCCATGTTAATTTGTATTTTCCTGTCAGTGTTATCTAAATAATAAGCTCTTTTCGACTGTGTGTTAACCAGCAGTTTAGTATTCATTTTAGGCAATGTTTACCATAATGTAAGTTTAAATTGTCCTTACACGATTACATGCCTCGATTTTGAATGAGCCTAAGAGGTCCACTTTTGAGATCATTCGTCATCCAGGTAGGTGAATCCGACTTCGTAGCCGGACACAAGCAAGTTGCTTGTAATGGCTACAATTCGGAAGGATAACCTGACGAAGAAAAATTGAAACAGAAATTTAAATGACATGATGAAATTATATATACAGGATAATTCAACGAATGTGCGTGAACTTGTGTGTGAACTGATTCATAAGTTAAGTGTCAACAGTATCGATAATTTTATAGACAACAATTAAGATCTACTAGTATGCATTTGTGTAAAATTAATATTTATGGATGAATAATGATAATAGCCAGTTGCCTCCTTCATTGTTTCATGTATTGCAATAGTACAACTGCCACTCTCCAAGCTGTATACTTACATAACATTCCACATGGGGTCCATGCCTTTTCAAGGTAGGGGGCTGTTGTAACGGCGTCTGGCTATTCTCTGTTATTCTATGTACAAATGTTCTCATTGTTGTTTAAATTCATTTATATCTGTTTTAACAAAATGTACATACCGATCTTCGGTCCGAAACAGCCGTAGCCGATGCAACCCATGTGCCAACTTTGGCGAGTATATCCTGTGTAAAATAGCCATGTCATCTCCAAGTGCATATATAACCATGAATATCTATTGTTTATTTTAGTATCCATATTCTGTTTATGCTCACACTTTCGCATTTGAAATAGTATTTTCCATCAAATGTTTGTTTACTTTTTGCTCAGCTGTTCGAACTCTCTGCGCTCTGAACATACCATAAAAACCGAACGTTCCGTATGCTTAGTAGCATGGTAAGGAATGTGACGTCATCCAGGCACAACGTCATCCAGCGCGAGCCTTGAGGGTATATAAGGAGCGTTTCGGTTGAAATTCAGTGTTGCTGATTGTTGCGAGCAACCTGCTGTGGCTTTTGCCAAAACAAGTTGAGGCGCCTAGGTCGTGTTTCGGCTCCACATAGCTGAAACACGCCTGGGTTCGCCTAGATTGGAAGTATGGTGTGGCTTAGACTGTCTAGGCCCGAGTCTGAATTATGTTTGCTTGTTTGTTGACCCGGCACTCCCATCTGGGCGAATGCTTTGCCTATCTAGGCGAAACATGCGTCCATCTGTGAGGAGCATTTAGTTATTTATTTATTTACTTTTAGGCGACGTTGGCACAGGTTATCAATACATCTATATAAATTAATTATAAATTAATGGTTTTTCATAAGCAGTCATAACTTTGAATACTCTCTTTGTTGATAATTTTGGCTAAGGTCGAGCTTTGCGCCGAGCTAGGCATAGTCCTTGTTACGCTGCGCCGAGGTAGGCGAAGCCGAGGTGGGCGAATGTTTAAAACATCGACTGTTTGGGCTGTTGCAGGGCAGTTCGCTTCTGAAAGCATGGTGTAGCAACTTCTAGGCTGTCTTTGAGCTAGTAACGTATTATCGTGCAACATTCCTTTATGCCTAGCTCGGAGGAATCTGCCTGGCTCGGATAAAGTAAAATCGACTTTGGATGGTTAGTTCGCCTAATTAAGAATGTTTTACCAAGCTAGGCTGAATGAGTCCTTGCCAGGATGGGTTGAAGGTACTTCATTAACGGTCTACCTAGTTGCTGTTTGTCAAAGCATGTTGTAGCAACTTGTAGAGTGTTATGAATTAGTAGCTCCGATTTCTATACGTTTTAAGAGAATTGTACTTGCACCTATCTGGGATGAATTCCGCCTGGCTGGGAAAAGACGTTCTATCAGTATCAAGTAGGGACTTAATATTGCACGTTGTTAGTGACTATTTTTCTGACTATTAAAGGAGATTCCTCTTTGGTATGCCCTTAATAATTCAATCACAAAAGGTTCGGATTTGCACCTTGTAAGCATTGTTTAGTAACTTAAATTGTTAACATAATGGCTGTGATAAAACGTAAATTATCTTGTTTAATGGAAATTTTATTCAAAGTAGTAGATCACCTAGCTACTGGGATTTCGCCTATTTAGGCGTGACATTTCACCCATCTAGGTGAGGTTTGCGCCTATCTAGGTGTGGTTTTGGTGGAGCCGATGCAGTGTTAGTATCTTGTCAAATGTTGTTAGTAGTAACGTGTGAACTGTTTAGCAGTTGCATGATCACACGTGAATGACAAATACATGTATGATCTCGTAAAGGCTGTCTTCCACTTATATTGGAAAGGTTCCACCTAGCTAGGCGTGGCCATTATACTTAAATTGCAGAGGGTCTAAATTTGCACCTTGTAGAATACCTCTTAATTGATTATTAATTGTTAACACTAAATCAACTGTAAAGAATTTCTTCTTATATGACAAACTTATTATTCTTAAAGAGACTGCGTTGTATAACGGCAATGGTAAGGGAAAGATTCATTAGTCAATCATAGGAGAATGGGTTATACAACTATTTGCAATCACATACGTAAAGCCTATCTTTGTTCTACATGGGCTAAGAGTATCTAATAATATCACCTACTATCCCCTATGTTTTTATAAACACTTTATAAAGAAACATAGATCCAATACTCGCTCTGTAACCATTCTAATAACCTGAAGCCGATTGGTACACCTAGATAGGGACACCTCCTTCGTGGGCGCTGATTAAAAACAATATCAACCCAGTTTGTTACAGTGTTGTGGGCTTTACAGAAATGATTGTTAGTAACACCTGGGTTGTAATTGACTTGGATTTGGCTGTCCTATAATAAGGGCGACGTGTTTTGTCCGTTCATTTAGGAGCGCCCATTTAGGTGAATTGTTGGTGCGCCCATTTAGGTGAATTGTCGGTGCGCCCATTTAGGTGGAATTGTTATTACACCCATTTAGGTGAACTGTTTAATGTGCCTATTTAGGTGGATTCCAGTCCCTTGAATTGGTGTGACTCTCAACGTTCAATGAATCGATTCAATGTAATGTGCAATGATAGAATGTTATTTTTACGTTTATCTTGAAGAAAACATTTCTAGCTTAATGTCAGCATTTAAGGCCGTTAGTGAATTTATGCTCTTAGTCGTTCTATTTAATTAGGTGTTATAATGTGCGACTGCCGAAATTTGTTTGTATTGTTCCAAACTGTTAACATATGCCTTAGCCTAATAAGATAGCTTACTATAGACTGCATACACTATTGTCAGGGGTAACAAAAATAAATGTAAGAAATTGAACCAATGGCTGGCTGTGTATTCTCTTCCCGGTAGTTTAGTGTACGACCCGGGTCGAACCCACATATATTTATTGTAACAGCACTATCACATCCTGACCATATCAATAGCTGTACCGCTTGACCAGGTGGTGTTCCGTTACAGTATCCCTATATACATTAAATACCACCATAGGTCTCATAAATATCTTCCTTTCGTGGGAAAATCTTCCTTTCGCGAAAGGAAGCTTCCTTTAGCGAAAGGAAGCTGCTTCCTGTTTAGCTATACCCATTGCAACCTGGTAACGTCTTCAGTTTTAACCATCGTGATGTAAACAGATGTAAGCCTAAACTACTTAGAAAGAGCATAATTGATTGGCCGAGATTAACGTAGCCAATAACTACCCGAGTTTCAAAAGTGACAGGTTTTCAGCAGCAACAGAAATGAAAGAGACTGAGCCAGGAAACAAATCCTTTTGCCAATTGGAACGTTTTGGATTTCTTTGCAATTTCTTTGCGAAATTCCTATCGTATATCCGGCCGCCCGTGAGCGGGCCGGAATAACCACTCAGTGAACCACAAAAATACCCATTGATATAGCTCTATTGTTGCAATATTTACCTGCAGGTAAGATTCCCTGCCAACACAAAACACGGGCCAACGTGATAGCGTTACGACGTACCGCTATCGGCCCGACGTTTGACCGGCATTGCTGGCTGAGAACACATATACCTGAATACGACTTAACCTGAGTGACAAATATAATTATGTACATTGACTCTAATCAGTCCACCCCTTGCTCAAAGCTCAAAATGCCCCTATACTATAGTGACTTGTAATTGCATATATACACATTTCTATATTCATCTAGATAAGATATTTTACGACATTGCCCATGCATTGTGTGCAAAATCAAACAGGTGTGACACCCCTTATTTAGTGAATAGACCTGTACCACAACTAGAGCGTGAAAATCAAAACAAACATTGGTAAGAAGCTATAGTTACATTTACATGTATCCATCTTAAGTGAATTTTTTATACTGGGATATCCTCACGGGGATCAAAAGGGGGTGGGTAATAAAAGGTGTGCTTTTTAGACCGCAGTCAGATTTAGCCGTGCTTTTGTACCAACTGTGCTAATATGTCGTCTGACTTTCAAATACCGAGCAATACTATACATGTACATGTATCATGCGTCCGACACTTCTGCGGAACAATACACAGAAACATTACGAAAACAAACCTTATTTTTCTTATTTCTGCTCTAAAATATAGATTGTGGGTATTCGTTAAAACCGGCTCGATGAGGCGGTTCTAACGAGTACCCACAATCTGTATTTTGAGCAGAAATAAGAAAAATATCTCACTTTTTCATCTAAAAATTTCGATTTTTCGGAGGCAAAGTTTACACTGTATTTGCATAGGCGTGTTTTCGTATTGAATGGTCAAATGATAAAAGATGCAAAGAAGCAAGTTGCAAGACCGAATTTCATGGAATAAAAAATAAATAAAAAAAATAACAGTCGTATGAAGTGCTGAAGCAGATAACAAAACGAAAAGTTACTTCATACAAATAGAAATATTAAAAGTGATTGGCAGCGGTGGGATTCGAACCCACGCCTCCGCAGAGACTGGTGCCTAAAACCAGCGCCTTAGACCACTCGGCCACGCTACCAATGATAAAGAACGCACTGTTATTTTTAAAAGATGATGATCAGCACATGAAGTTGGTATCTCGAACCACACGCTTAATTAATACCTTCAATGGATGTTGCTTCTGATAACGAGGCAGTTCGGTCTTTGTTTGTTTGTTTGATTTGATATTTAACGCCCCCGTCAACACTGTAAAGGTCATTTTGGAGACGTTGCTTCCAATTTTATGGAACTTTTACCCGACATTGAGATGAAATGACATCTCAAGCCCTGTCGCCCATTGAAACCAGTGGCAGTTCGGTCATCGACCATACTATGGTAGCGGAAGTCAGACTGCGCATGTTCAAGGCTTTCACCGGACTGATCGAACGATCTCTGTTAGACCTTTGGTAAACAAACATGGCGGCCCCCATGTCACGATTGGAATTTTTGGACGACGAGGGAGATCCACCAGAAATAGCAGTGACGATTCTATCTTTCATATTGTGCATATTTTACTTCTTTTTGCAAATAAACATGCTTTAACAACACTTAAAATGTGTAATTTCCTTGGGCCAACATATTTTCTTACTTTTCGCCGCCATCTTGTACACTGTTTACCAGAGAAACCAAGGCTTGAGTCTGATTGGACCAGAGTGACGTCACGACTTTCACGCCATTCTACCAGACTGAGTTCGATCACACTTTGGTTAACCACGGTTCGTGATCGAACTACTTCAACGTCTTCGGGCTGTGACGTCACGTGGAAAATGTACTACATACGCGTTCCTACATGCATTCTGAGTAAATGCATATTTTGAGGCAAAAACTAATGAATAATATTAATTAAACAAGAGGGCCATGATGACACTAAAACGCTCACCTGATGATGCAGAAATGAAATAGTAGGTAATATAGTAAACGATGCCAAATATGAAGGCTCTACCTCAACTGGTTCAAAAGTTATGATAAAGTAGGTCAAAGGTCAAGACCATAGGTCAAACTTCTGTATGGGTGGGAAGCTCTTGTTACAAGAAATATACATGCCACATATGAAGGCTCTATCTCAAATGGTTCAAAAGTTATGATAAAGTAGGTTACAGGTCAAGGTCACAGGCCAAAATGTTTGTATGAGTGGGAAGCCCTCGTCACAAGGAACATACATGCAAAATATGAAGGCTCTATCACAAATGATTAAAAGTTATGATAAAGTAGTTTAAACGTCAAGGACACAGGTCAAAATCTTTGAACATGTTGTATGAGTGGGAAGCCCTTGTCACAAGGATTCTACGTGCCTCTAAATCTGGACTCTAACGAGCTGTTTCCGAGTCCTTTCCTTGAAACATATCCAAATCTTATACAAAAACAAGCATTCATCACGAAAACACGCCTATATAATTTTGACCCCTCTTGAACCCCACTTTTATATAGTAAAACTAGGGTTTACAGGGATAAACTTTATTTTTCTTATTTCTGCTCTAAAATATAGAGGGTTATCATTTTTGCAAAGTTGCATCACGAAAACATGCCTATATAATTCTGACCCCCTCGAACCCCACTTTTACACAGTAAAAATGGGGTTTACAGTGGTAAACCTTATTTTTCTTATTTCTGCTCCAACCTATAGATTGTGGGTACTCGTTAGAACCGCCTAATTGAGGCGGTTCTAACGAGTACCCACAATCTATATTTTGAGCAAAAATAAAAAAAAATATCCCAATTTTTCATCTTATTTTTTTATTTATTTTCATTTTTCTGCGATAAAGGTGTCAATGTATTTGTATAGGCGTGTTTTCGTAATGGCTGTACTCGGTCATTCGATTCTACATACAAGGTTTAAAGACAATCGGCTTGTTGGTTCTGGGAAAGATGTTTTTTTTATTTATTTATTTTTGGGGGTTATGGCAACCATCTGGACTTTCTTGCATACTCTTTTTCCTGTTATCAGGAGCCTGCATATGACATTTGATAGAAATTGGCCCAGTGGTTTCAGAGAAAATGCATTTGGAAATGTCTATGGACCGGTGGTTTTGGACCAATGTCACCAAATGACCTTGATCGTGGTGACCTTGACCTTCAGCAGTCACATATATACATTTTGTTCTATTCTCATGTCATAGTTCACAGAATTTTTCGCAAACGCACTGCTTCACTTTTTTCCTCCGTTAAAAGCCTAAGGAATCAAAATTGACATTGGCGTAAAATAGGTCAAGGTCAACCCACGGTCATCATCTTTATACAAGTTTTGTAGTACACTGTCACCCAATGCCACATACCAAGTTTAAAGACAATCTGTCTAGTGGTTCTGAAGAATAATAATTTTAAGGTCTCTATCACATTTGAACATGGATGTTATCTTGGTCATATGACCTGGACCATTCGTGTTAACTTTTTTCTTTCATTATCAGGAGGCTGCATATGAAATTTAATTGAAAGTGGCCCAGTGGTCTCAGGAAAAAGTATTTTGAAAATGTCACGGGGCCTGCAACCTAAGTGACTAAGGCCAAGGTCACCAAATGACCTTGACTTTTAGCATTCATATAAATGCATTTTGTACCTATTCTCATGCCACAGACCACAATAATTTTCGAAATGCGCACTGTTTTCCCGTTATTGCCATTTTAAAGCATAAGAAACCCAATTTGAACTCTGCATAAAGGTCAAGGTCAACCTATGATCACCATTTTTGCAAACTTGGTAGTGCTTAGTCACCCAATGCCATTTATCACGTTTTACGAAAATTCTGGAGAAGAAGAGTTTTTTGTTATATTTGGGTATGGCGGCCATCTTCGTTATTAGACCTGGACCATTCACGCAAATTTTCTTTCCCTTATTTGTTTAAGTCAACAATAAAATCTTGAAAAAAAAATCTTGAAATACTTGAAAGGCTGTATATGAAAGTTAATTGAATTTACCCAGTGGTTTCAGAGAAGGAAACATTTGAAAATGGTGGACGGGCGGACGGACGGACGTCGGACGACCGACACCTTCAATTCTATAAGCTTCACCGGATCGTTGGCTCAGGAGAGATAAAATCAAATTTTGCGGTGCTTGTGGGTCATTTGTAAAAGCTTTTTATTAAATAGTAAAGAAAAAAAAACTTTCATTTCCGGTAACATATGACGTCGCGTCTGAGAATGTAATAATATAGGCATCAACCATGGTTTTTCATGCATTAACATTCGCCGGGTCCCGAGGAAGCTGTTTGAACATGAGGACGCCTGACGAAAACGCCCAAAAGCTCCATATAAACTCCATATAAACTCTTCAAATTCGACAGGCAAACCAAAATATTTACATTTCCAGTGTAAAGTCTATTGTAAACCTATAGAAAATTATTGCGTTCATACGTCCATGAACGCATCGAAACACATGATTTTCAGTGACGTTAAGTGACGTCATTCTAAACCATTGTTCTCTACGGGCGTTGATGACGTCTACGCTGCTCCGCTCTTTGTAGAAAAAGAGCGTGTAAATGTTTTTCCAGCTTTAAAAGTTTGCCCTACAAGCATTTTTTTTCACCCAGTGATGAGGGGCAAATAATTTAAATATAAAAAATAAACTTAGTTTTTCTGCTTTTCATGAAAGTATGAACGGCAGTGGGTCGCTAGCAAAGTTTACATGAACCCCGAACTTTGCACGCAATCCACTGCGTTCATACTTCCATGAACTGCAGAAAAAAAAATTCTTAAATGGCGGCCAGTTCAGAATGTTGTTTACAATGACGTTGTCATGCAGTAACCCCCTGACGTCATCATAGAACCCTAAAACGCTACGTACAGGGCGATAACGTTACGTCGTTCAACGTAACGTTAACAAAGCAAGGTCTGTCTGGTGATATAAAAAGCTCAAAAGCCATGTTCAAACCTACAACATGATTTTTGCTGTTTGAGCACGTCTTTCGGTCCATTTGACAATGGCTTCAAACAGCCCTATACGCATAGGCATTTATGCAAGAACGCCATATTCAATAATGCACTAGCAAATTAGAGAGATATATCCCGTAAAGTTACACGTACGACATCCTTAACAACGTCGCGTTTACTAATGGCGGAATATTGTCGATTTTGTAAAACAATCATGAATAAAATTCGTTTTAAATACCATATGATAAATACAATCTTGCATTCGTGCTCATGTGTTACTGAATTTATTAAACTCGTTGAGGAAAGGGGATAAAATGCACAACAAAACCTCGCATTTTATCCCTTTTCCTCAACTCGTTTAATAAATTTATTGGTCTATAAAGCAACATTGTTTGGCTGCAGTTATGTTTAATTTCAGCTCGACTAACAAATAGTCGACCCAATAATATTCATATTTATATATCTATGCCGAAAATCCATTTGATGATGTCTGTTGACGTTAGCTGGACGCCGTTAACGGTAAACGTCTCACTGAACAAACGTCTGGAGACGGAGGAATCAATGAAATCACAAATACGTTCTTGCTGGCAATATCCCCAGTTCCAAAATGGATCGATCGACCCAGCCAAGATACCCAGAAATAACTCAAAAATGCATGCAAATTACTGTGCACATTGTCAGTCACACACAATAAATAAATAAATGTGTTTATTTGTTTGCTTGTATTGGAGTTTTACGGTAGAAGCCTTGAGTAGAGCTAGCCTTGAGTAGAACTTGAGTGAATTAGTCTTGAAAGCCTTGAGTAGAACTTGAATTAGTTAGTCTTGAAAGGGCTGTAAAACCAAAGTCATGTGCGGTGGGTTTCACAACTCCGTGACTCTACACGGAGCCATTAGCAATAGTCTGATGATATTGTAATAGTTTGCCATTGAAATGACATCTCAAGCCCAACCGACCATATAAACTGACGGCCCGACGCTCGCCACTTGTGCTTGGTTCGCTAAGACCTTCTTAGCGATTTAACCGTATCGGTTTCAGATTTGCGCGGAGGCACCATGCAGCCAAATCTATTTCTCCGATGGGGTGGATGGCTGAGGCAAAGGTGATGTGTATCTTGTATCACTGGGGCGTCCAATTGATGTTGGCTTAGAGTTGCTATCCTTGCAGTAGGTAAGGGTAGAAGGGGAGTGTTGATATTTCTTCTGTTTCTACACTTCTATTCATTTACGTTACCTTTCCCTTGTCCCTCACTTTCATCTCCTCTTCTATCTCTTCTATCTCCTGGGAGATGACACACAAGGGTTGATGTGTCGTTAAAAGCGATGGATTGGGGCGAAGTAAAACAAAATCCTTGTATAGCTTTATCAGTGTGGTAGCGTGGCCGAGCGGTCTAAGGCGCTGGTTTAAGGCACCAGTCTCTTCGGAGGCGTGGGTTCGAATCCCACCGCTGCCAAAATCTTTTGTTTATTTCAGTTGCGTTGTCATAAGCCAACCACCGCTGCCAAAATCTTTTGTTTATTTCAGTTGCGTTGTAAATTGAGGTTTAGGTAACGTCCCCGTCAACACTGTATAGGTCATTTTGAAGACGTTGCTTTTAATTTTGTGGAACTTTTACCCGACATTGAGATGAAATGACATCTCAAGCCCTGTCGCCCAATGAAACCAATAGAGCTTATAAGCATGGACGCTCCGACTCACACTGCTGTGCCTGGGCAGGCTTAGATCCTCTACGCGGTTTACCAGTACTCATGTGCGGTCGGTTTCAGCTCTGCATGGAAGCATCATGCAGCCCATCTATTTCGTCAAGCCCCGATGGGCGAGGGCCGATATTTTGTTATGAAAATGTGTGATATTTCTTGCTTTATTTAGCTTGTTTTCTTTTATGTTAGCGTAGTTTCCTTTTACGCGCTAAGTCTCAGTCTAGCCGGCCTCTGTAGCTCAGTCGGATGCGCGTCTGACTGGTGGCTAGGAGGACGCGGATTCGATACCTGCCGGTTCGGCAACATTCTTTCGTGGAGATTGATAATGAAATCTTTTCTACGGTCAATCTCTCCCTTCCGCTGATTCAAGTCGGGCACTTGTTAGTTTCTGGCGAAAGATTGTGCACTGTACTGGTTAACCGCTTACGTATTAGCCTGCCAAGGAAAAGTGTGGATAAGTAAACTGACCGGCTCAAAAATGACATAAACAGTGTTGACTGGGCCGTTAAACCTCAGTACAGACAAACTAAGTCTTCTATATCGCTGAATAATAGTTACGGATGCATACAGATTGTGAGAAAAAAAATGCCTGTTTTAATGCATGCTCATACTATAGTCTTTCAAAACGCAGTGAGACGTGACTGCACTTTTAATTTTGAACGAGTCCGTGTTTTAGCACCGTCATTTGGGATTTTACATTGGCGCGATACTGTTTTACTGAGATTCGTACTGCATCATAATATCCACTCGGGCACGAACCGTACATAATGACAATATCAAAAAACGTATTTATAATTTTAGAATCCTGTGAAAAAAGAAATCAGAAACCTGCTTTCCCGAAAACATGGAATAGTCTTGCCACGCTTGAACGTTGAACTCTCAAAGGTCGTTGATAAACTATAGTGTCCGTCGTGAGATAGTAGAGTGACGTCACCCCATTTTTGGTCATGAAAAACACAAAGCTTATGGGTCTAACGGTAAATTAGCTCAAACAGTCAGCATATTTGTCCGCGGACTGTACTTCTTGAATGGTTCGAGGGATATCCCAGAGAGTGACAGTATTGAACGCCAATATCGGTGCAAGAATCCTATATTGTCATTTCATTAGGATCTGTTTGTTTCTTTGTTTGTTTGGAATTTAACTGCTAATTGAACACTATATAGATTAGGGCAGTTTACCTAACCTCATTTTAGCGAAACCACCCCCCCCCCCCCCCCCACACACACACACACATACCGGGGTTTGGAGAAACAGACTGGCCGCGCCATAGGGGCTTGAATCATGAAAAAAAAAAAAAAAAAAAAAAAAAAAATTTTTTTTTTTTGGTACTATAATAGAGACAAGAGGGGAAACTTCGGCTCAATTTTTTGGGGGGTTACCTCATTTTACCCAGTGTATCTTTTTCGCAAATGCAGTTTTTTACCTGCTTATTATGAATTATACAAGTTAAATAAGTCCACTTTGCAAAAATAATCCGCCTCTGTCTGTCACTTGCAGGAAACATGTTTTTCTCGCATGGATTAACTCAGCAAAGCAAAATTCGGCATAAACGTGTGACAAAAATTTTCAGGTTTTCATCAATCACAAGCGAACTAGTGTTAGGGAGGAAACTTTTTTCGCTTTCAACTGATGTCTTTCATTGAAATGAACCTCTCTTGACCAATTTGAATCCAAAATGATGTATTTGCAGCTCTAAATGTAGATTTTAGTACTCTGTAACAGATCAAGAAAACAATCGTCGCGAAGCTTGGTTTTTCTGCTGATTCCGGGCTACTCTGATACTCTATCGATGAACTAACGACCGGAACGACCGGTGCTGTTTAATTTTAAACCGTTCGAAGTAGTGACAAATGAGCATTATCACTATTTTTCTTCCATTTTCAACTAAACCCCAAGAGGGGACACAGACGTTGTATACTGCATATACTCCAGTTTTGAAGGCTGAAAGAGTACACAGTAACCATGTAATTACGTATAGGGTTCTTTAACCTGCACAGGGGATGGTTCTCCTTGCACAGGGATGCTCCAGTTAACGTCCAGATTCGAAGGACGATGCACTTTATGACATTCATATCTGCAAATGATGCCAGTGGAACGTGTTCTGACGTCGAAATTTTGTCACCGCTGCTGGGGATCGAACCTGGGACCTTTAGCATCTGAAGCAAATGGACTAACAACTGAGCTAAGCTAGGTGGGTGGCTAAATTTAGGAAGGCAGGGATTAGTCGTAGTTATCTTCTTACCGGACTCAGAAAAAGTGAAATGTATTTTTTGTTGAAATCGTGGACATTTTGTGTTATTTTCAAAACAGTTTCAGTCATGCTTGTGTGGACAACAAAAAAAAAAAAAAAAAAAAAAAAAAAAAACAGCCAGCTTGTTAAAAATGCCACCAATACGTAAATGTTCAAAATGATTCAGCATGGAAACATTTGTTCCCTATTGCAACATATTCCTTTTTATGTTTTGAAATTTTGATCCGGGGTCGCTAATGGCCAGTAAATGACAATAAGCACTATTAGACCGGGCCCATTGGGCCCTTTTCCAACAGGGGTTTAAAGGGACAGAACCCCTACAGTGCAGCACACACATGCTCTCTCATCCGCGAGTTTCTGAAGTGGACGCTTCTATTTATGAATTCGGTCAAATCCATTGATGTAGGGACTTTGGTAAAAACATTGCTCAATTCTTCAGCTCAACAAGTTTGTATTAATCTGAATAGGCACCACAACTCACCATAACACAGCAAACGAAAACGGTCGGGATAAGCTAGAGCATATCACCCTTGATTTTTTTTTTTTTGGGGGGGGGGGGGGGGGGGCGAAGCGGGGATCATTTTACGGTCCTTTCGAGTTTATTTCACTCATATCGAGCCGATTGTTAATCACATGTGGTCGAAGACCGTAGTAGCCGGTAAAAAAAAACACACCTGGACTGCCGTTGCAGAACTCTTGAATGCCTTAAAATAGATGACTTTTATGAAAGGTTTGATTGTGAAGTGCTTAGATCTGTTGAAAAAGTACTTGTATTAGCATAGAGTGTATTGGAAAGTAAGTGAGAAATGGGGCCTTGTCAATATATAGGACATTTAAAACATTTGGTGCTGTTAAATTTGAGTAAAGCGGCATTCCAATCTTAGTGTTTCTCGACAATTTGTTTGTTTGATTTGAGGTTTAACGTCCCCCTCAACACTGTAAAGGTCCTTTTGGAGACGTTGCTTCCAATTTTGTGGAACTTTTACCCGAAATTGAGATGAAATGACATCTCAAGCCCTGTCGCCCAATGAAACCAATATGGTTTATTAGTATGAACGGTCCGCCTCGCACCGCGGTTCCTGGACAGGCTTAGATCCCCTAAGCGGTTTACCAGTACTAGTGTGCGGGCCGGATTCAGCTCTGCGTGGAAGCATCATGCAGCCCATATATTTCTTTAAGCCCCTATTGGCCGGGGCCGGTGTTTCTCGACAAGGCAATTAAAAGGTTATAAAACGTTCTTCATGCTCAATTCAGCCGAGCGTTTTTGTAATGCTCGCTATTTTTAAATACTAACAGTTTAGGTAATTTTCCTGCTTAGATTTGTTTGTTTGATTTGAGGTTTAACGTCCCCGTCAACACTGCAAATGTCATTTTGGAGACGTTGTTTCCAATTTTGTGGGACTTTAACCCGACCTTAAGATGAAATGACATCTCAAGCCCTGCCGCCATATGAACCAATAGGGTTAATTTACATGGGCGGGCCGACTCGCACCGCTTTGCCTGGGCAGGCTTAGATCCTCTAAGCGGATTACCAGTACTCGTGGGCGGGTCGGTTTCAGCTCTGCGTGGAAGCATCATTTCTTCATGCCCCGATGGGCGGGGCCGTTTCCTGCTTAGATAAGAACTGAATAATAGAATGTATGATGCGATTGAGGCCAAAACAAGGAATTTTCAAGCAAGTTTTCAGCTAAGTATCATGTGGGGTTTTGTCGAGCATGAGACTTTAATTCACTGAAAACGAGCCCGAAGGCACGACCGCAATATTAATTATTTTTCTAACCCAAACACTTTAAGGAATTTATTTGTTTGATTAGATGTTTAAAGTGCACATCAACAGGTCATTTTGGAGACGTTGCTTCCATTTTGTGGGGCTTTTACTCGACGTTGAGATGAACTGACATCTCAAGCCCTGTCGCCCAATGAAACCAAAAGGATTTATAAGCATGAACGGTCTTACTCGCACCGCTTTGCCCGGACAGGCATAGATTCTCTGAGCGGTTTAGCAGTACTCGCGTGCGGTCGGTTTCAGCTCTGATTGGAAGCGTCACACAGCCCACCTATTTCTTTAAGCCCTGATGGGCGGGTCCGAAAACTTTAAAGAATGCGTTGTAAATGCAAAGACTGCACAAATACGAGAATAAGCGATAAAGCACATTCACACCAATGTAACACAACAAAATATTAGTATTTTAATATTCATACATGTACCTCCAGAAGAAACTCGTCATCATTTTTCCAGTGAGCCGCTAAAGTTTGTGTCTAAAGCATCCGTTTACATGTAAAGTGCTACGCATGAAATAAAAAAACAGTGCATGTACATTCATGACCTGCTTTCTTTGACACTTGACAGCAGTTTGATGACAAATCGAATGTCCATTTCATTAAAAGTTGATATGGACATGTCATTCTGACTGTTAAAAATGTACATTTAAGGAGAAACTAAGAAGCTGCTCCCCTAATCGCATGGAAAACAACACATGCTATACAGAAGACGGTTTTGAAAACAAAATTACCTCCGGCACAATGTGGGTATTTTGCAATGATTGACATAATGAGATAGCTAATAAACCCTAGAGTGAAGCAGCAGTATGAGCCAAAGAAAAAACACTTAAGGAATGAAATTTATTTTTCTGCTGTTATGATAGTACGAACGCAGTGGGTTGTGTGCAAAGTAAGTGAACACCGAAGGGGTTCATGTAAACTTTGTTGGCGACTTGGTGTCGTTCATACTTTCATGAAAAGCAGAAAAAAAAGGTTTATTGTTTTATAATTACATTCTTTGCCCCTCATCACTGGGCGAAAAATAATGCTTATAGGACACAGCTTTTTTAACTGAAAAACATTTACCCGCCATTTTACTACAAAGAGAGGAACAGCGTTGACCTCACCAACGTCCGCAGAGAACCATGGTTTAGAATGACGTCACTAGACGTCACTGAAAATCATGTGACTCGATGCGTTCACGGAAGTATGAACTACACTGCTTTCTATGCGTTTACATTACATTTTTTTATTTATGAGCCGGAAAAATTTCATACCCTATCAGTTGAGCATGAAAAAGAAGTTTTTTAATCCTTGGGCCAGTTTGGTGCAGTTCAGGTCTGTACACCGTTCTTTCTACCTCTGGAATGAACAGTACACAGAGAACACACGCTTAAAGTCGTCAGTCATTCCGACCACTATGAATCGAAATTTGTAAAACAATTTCAAGTTATTTCTAGCCGTGTCTCTTTTAACTTATAGTCTGAATCGTTTGGCTTAACACCGCTGCATTTTTTTTTTTTTTTTTTGCTTAGCTTACCGTCGCCATGTACCGGGAACGAGCGTTTAAAGACAAGGTGACGACGCCATGTACACACGTTCTTTAGTACTCTGCCAAAAACACATAGATTTTATACGATACCCGTTGTGCAAGAAACTGACAAACATTTCCCTTCCATACGGAGCACTCTAGCAATCTCCTCGATAACGTGGGTGGTGCCCGTCCCAGCCTGGACATAAACAAGGTAGTTGTGCCTTGTTTTTTTTTTTTATCAGATCTAAGGACGTCTTCTGCTCTTCAGTAAACATTTTATGTCCTTTTCTGCGCATGTGTCAAAAAAGTTACAGCGGCTAATTGGAAGTTGACCGCAAAGGGATACAATACAAAATTCCCAGATCACAACCCTTTATACGTAGAAACACCATCCACTTATCTTATCTGCGTAATACGTGTATACGTAGTCCTAGCAGAATATGTTACATTGAAAAAATAAACCAAAGGAGAAATCAAGGCTATCACACACATTTTAACAGTAACCACTTACTTACTTACTTACAACGGCTACTCCACTGCCGGACGTAGTTTCCAAAGTTCCGGATTATATCTGTTCTGCACGTCCCGCTTTTTAAACACGACGATTATGGCAAGCGCCCGGGTTTCTGTATCGATCATTGACAGAACACTGCGAAAAGCGAAGCAAAAGTACCAAACTCTAAATTTAGAGCTGCGAGTACATCTTTTGGGATTCAAATGGGCAAAGAGAGCTAAAGCTAAATGAAAGACAACGGGTGCAAGCGAAAAAAGTTCCGCCGTATGACTAGTTCGTTTGTAATTGATGAAAACCTGAAAATTTTTGTCACACGTTTATGCCGAATTTTGCTTTGTTGAGTTAGTCCATGCGAGAAAAACATGTTTCCTGCAAGTGACAGACAGAGGCTGATTATTTTTGCAAAGTGGACTTATTAAACTTGTATATTACATGCATTACAGAGAAATACCATGATTTCTACCAGACATAAACTTGGTATTTTCCTGTTTGCTAAGAAGAAATATTTCCTCTTAGCCGGGGAAATAAATCCCTTCAGCTGGAACTACTTTATGTACAAGATACGAGATACCGCTTTGCAGTGAAATTGTTCTATTCAAACGCGGGAAAGTTTCAATCACGGCGACGTTATTCATGACGTCATTGTAATGGCGTCTAAGAAATATCAACAGACGTTCAGAATGCGTGACGTTTGAGTCGGATGCAACGCTGAAACAAAAGAAAACATGGATATGACCATTGATTAGGATGTAAGTTTTGCTTTATTCAATCTAACGTTTTACTTGTTTTATCACTGAAACACTTTGTTTCTTCTATTTTTGTTCAAAACTGTAGAAAGCGCTTTCAAAATGGCGCCCATCCAGTTGTTCTTCCACCCAGATTCTGTAACACTTCGCTGATTGAACCGTTTACATGAGCTGTAAACAGTCAACTGAACGGGCATTCAGATCCAAAATTCAAGATCAAAACTCTCCTAAAAGTCTATGGAAGTGCATGTAATATACAGATTATACATTTCTCCTATTTGAAATATGGGATTTATAAACCTCGGGAGGTAAAACAATCCGTTAAAGAAACTCGTGCTTCGCACTCGTTTCTTTATCGGATTGTTTTACCTCCCTCGGTTTATAAATCCCATATTTCAACTAGGAGAATGAATAATCTATATATAATTCGCAATAAGCAGGTAAAAAACTGCATTTGCGAAAAAGATACACTGGGTAAAATGAGGTAACCCCCCCAAAAATGGAGCCGAAAGTTCCCCCCTTGTCTCTAATATAGTACCAAAAAAAAAAAAAAAAAAAAATTTTTTTTTTTTTTTTTTTTTTTTCATTTTTTTTTTCTTTTTTTTTTTCATGATTCAAGCCCCTATGTTCCGCGCATATCTAAAACCGACCGAACTTTTGAGAACTGGTAGACCACTAAGGTTATTCTATGGAAGCAAAGAATACACCACAGAACTTAAAAGTATGAAGTGTACAGTTTTCAGGTAATAAATTGCACGACCCGCAGAAAAAGCGACCGACTGAAGTTGGTTTTCTAAGAGTGCCCTAAAATCACCGTGTCACTCTGTCATTCGGTCAATTGGTCATTCTGTCAGTCTGTCAGTCTGTCTGTCCGTCCGTAACCCGTTTGTGAAAATTGGTGATAGTGACTTAACCGCTTGGAATATTTAAACAATTTTTGGCATACTGATAGATATCAATGAGATCTAACCAATGAACTTGCGAAATATTACATTCCATTTAGTATAGCCTCGCCGAGGCGAAAAATGTGAAAATTTTCGAACTGCTTTTCCTCGGAAAACGTTGGGCCGATTGAAGTCAAATTTCATATGGAGCCTCTATGGGACGGGGGAAACCAAAATTTGCTCATTTGGCCGCCAAGCCATATATGGTCTGTCTATCCGTCCGTAACCCGTTTATGAAAATTGGTGATAGTGACTTAACCGCTTAGAATATTTAAACAATTTTTGGCATACTGATAGATATCAATGAGATCTAACCAATGAACTTGCGAAATATTACATTCCATTTAGTATAGCCTCGCCGAGGCGAAAAATCCGTAACCCTTTTGTGAAAATTGGTGATAGTGACTTAACCGCTTGGAATATTTAAACAATTTTTGGCATACTAATAGATATCGATCTAACCAATGAACTTGTGAAATATTACATTCCATTTAGTATAGCCTCGCCGAGCCGAAAAATGAGAAAATTTTCGAACTGCTTCTCCTCGGAAACCGTTGGGCCGATTGAAGACAAATTTCATATGGAGCCTCTATGGGATGGAGGAAACAAAACTTTGCTCATGGGGTCCAGGTCACTTGACCAAAATGGCCGCCAAGCCATATATGGTCTGTCTGTCTGTCCGTCCGTAACCCGTTTGTGAAAATTGGTGATAATGACTTAACCGCTTGGAATATTTAAACATTGTTTGGCATACTGATAGATATCAATGAGATCTAACCAATGAACTTGCGAAATATTACATTCCATTTAGTATAGCCTCGCCGAGGCGAAAAATGTGAAAATTTTCGAACTGTTTCTCCTCGGAAACCGTTGGGCCGATTGAAGTCAATTTTCATATGGAGCCTCTATGGGATGGAGGAAACCAAAATTTGCTCATGGGGTCCAGGTCACATGACCAAATGATCAAAATTGCCGCCAAGCCATATATGGTCTGTCTGTCTGTCCGTCCGTAACCCGTTTGTGAAAATTGGTGATAGTGACTTAACCGCTTGGAATATTAAAACAATTTTTGGCATACGGATAGATATCAATGAGATCTAACCAATGAACTTGCGAAATATTACATTCCATTTAGTATAGCCTCGCCGAGGCGAAAAATCCGTAACCCGTTTGTGAAAATTGGTGATAGTGACTTAACCGCTTGGAATATTTAAACAATTTTTGGCATACTGATAGATATCAAAGAGATCTAACCAATGAACTTGCGAAATATTACATTCCATTTAGTATAGCCTCGCCGAGGCGAAAAATGTGAAAATTTCCGAACTGCTTCTCCTCGGAAACCGTTGGGCCGATTGAAGTCAAATTTCATATGGAGCCTCTATGGGATGGGGCTAACCAAAATTTGCTTATGGGGTCCAGGTCACATGACCAAAATGGCCACCAAGCCATATATGGTCTGTCTGTCTGTCCGTCCGTAACCCGTTTGTGAATATTTGGTGATAGTGACTTAACCGCTTGGAATATTTAAACAATTTTTGGCATACTGATAGATATCAATGAGATCTAACCAATGAACTTGCGAAATATTACATTCCATTTAGTATAGCGTCGCAGAGGCGAAAAATGTGCAAATTTTCGAACTGCTTCTCCTCGGAAACCGTTGGGCCGATTGAAGTCAAATTTCATATGGAGCTTCTATGGGATGGGGGAAACCAAAATTTGCTATGGGGTCCAGATCACAAGACCAAAATGGCCGCCAAGCCATATATGGTAAAAACGCATCAAAAATAGTCCTCTCCAGAACCACTGGGCAGATTTCCACGAAACTTGATAAATGGCATCTGGGACGTAGGCCCATCATAAATTGCTAAAATGGTGACCCTGGGTTGACCTTGACCTTCTTTGTGCCTAGGTCAAACTTTGACACATATGCTTTTGTATTGGAAAATGTGAGAATGCATTTTATCCTGCAACCAATTAAGAATACAGTACTAAAGTATAAGATATATATTTGCTCCTTGCGATAAGGCGCATTTATTGGGGGAACCGTTTTAGGTCCAGGTCACATGACCAAAATGGCCGCCATACCCATATATGGTAACACTCATAAAGCTAAAAGCATCCGGCGGGTCGTGCACTTCAGCTGAAGCACTGGTTTATCTTTAAAGTGGCGTTTAGGTGGGTGTCCATTTCACGGACTTGTTAACGTGAAAAACGGCTCATTTTCCATGGCTGATTCGAATTCGTTCTTTGGTGCCAGTATCTGAAGAATCCTTTAGCCCTAGATAACAAATATTTAGCAAAAATCTGATGATATTGTTATATTTTGTCATTGAAATGACATATCCAGCCCCACCGACAAGATAAACTGACGGCCCGATCGCCCCGTCCAACGGGGCTTGAAGAAATAGACTGGGCTGCTTCCACGCAGAGCTGAAACCGGCCGCACATGAGTACTGGTAAACGTGGGCAAGAACATCAGCAACTAACCTAGATCGGATACTCAAATTACAAAAACGCGCAGGCAGAATCATTTTACACGCAGATTTTAATACACCATCCTCAACTATGTTTACAGCGTTAGGTTGGCAACCAATTCATAAACGAAATACAATAAAGCCGTTTTATATACGAAGCTCTGAATGGTTTAACGCCGGAATATATCACCTCGTTGTTAAAACCAGCAGCAGAAACTCACGATCGCCATCTAAGATCATCGGTCAACGGTACTCTGGCGGTTCCTAGATCACGTACAGCCTTATATGATCGTTCAATTTCAGTCACAGCACAGAGACAATGGAACTCACTTGCTATATCTCACTATGATATGCAGGATCATTGAATGCTTTCGGTTTAAACAATATTTATTACTTTCTCTGTACAAACTAACATTTAACAACAATTACAACAGTATACTACAGGATTTGAGAGTAAGCTAGAAGCTTATAATTATCATCTCCTGTAAACTCAATATGTATAATATCTACATTACATGAGTGGATGTGGCTGAAAGTAATATAGAAAAAAAGTACAAGAGAGAGAGAGAGAGAGAGAGAGAGAGAGAGAGAGAGAGAGAGAGAGAGAGAGAGAGAGAGAGAGAGATTAAGTTACGTCCTTCCCGATGAATGATATGTAATTTTTCAACAGCTGGAACTCCTGTTCTGACAGGATAGGTTACTGCTGCTAACAGCATATATCATGTTCATTGGGAAGGGTAAGACAGATAGAGAAATATATACTGACCGATTTCGCCACCGTTAACTAACTGCTAAAATGATACATGGTGTCGACAACTATGCTCGAAGCGGAAATGATTAGGCATCTAGTACAGTTCCTATGCAAATCTGCGTGAATTTAGAATAAAATCTTGGACTTGTGTGAAAAGGTGATAATTTTCGTCTGTGTTAAAGCTTTCTTTACCAAAGAGAAAGTCGCGCGTATTATAGTTCTGTAGATCATGCGGTAAGTATCTGTTTCTACTATTCATATATATGGGGCACACAAAGAAGAAATGATACGGGCTTTCAAACCCTCCACAAGTACACGAGGTGCTTGGGACTATATTCTTGCGATATAAGTGCGAATTTAAGGAGCTACATTCCATTCTTATTCGTGCCTGAAGTATTTGTCCGAGTCGAGACCCAGCGTTGTAATATGTTGTAATATGTTGGTGGTTTTTGGATATCCCTATTGAGTCGAAACTTAAAAGATGCTAGTGAAGGTGCCTGTTTTACTTCTTCTGGTAAACTGTTCCACTCACGAATGCTTTTAAAGTCAGTCTCACTAATGCACTTTAATTGTCTTATTGTTTTTACTGGGACGATACTGTTGCAAACATTTTAACATCCCATTTTAGGATTTTAACGCGCCCTCAGTTTTTGTCAAGTTTTTTTTTATCAACAAGATATCTTATCGCATGATATTTTAACGAGAAGCTGTGATACAAATTACTACGTATATATAATTCAACCAAACAATGTGATAGATTTACACTTGGTTATTTTGTTTGTACTTGTATTTATTGTAGATATGTTTGTTCTTTGAAAGTGTTACAGAGGGCCACGTGGTAGACTAGCCATATGGCTAAATATGTTTTACCCTCTTTAAATAATGTAAAATAAATAAAAAATAAATAAACCGCTTAGGGGTCTTATACTGCCCAGGCAAAGCGGAGCATGTCGGACCGTCCCTACATATTAACCATTTTGGTTTGTTTTGGCGGCAGGGATTGAGATGTCATTTCATCTCAGAGTCGGGTAAAAGTCTCATAAAATTGGAAGCAACGTCTCGAAAATCAGTGGCCTAAATAGTGTTGACGTGGACGTAAAATCTCAATTCAAACAAATAAAACCGACGGCCCGACGCTTGCCACGTTTTACTGGGCTCGCTAAGACCTTCTTAGTGATTTGGAGGCACCATTTCCCCGATGGGCTTTGCCCATTTTGCGAAGTGCCAAAAAAAAAAAGAAGAAAAAAAAAAAACACCAAAAAACTTCAGTTCAGAAGGTCCTAATTTCAATACAATTGTGTTTGGTAGTGTGGCCGAGCGGTCTAAGGCGCTGGTTTTAGGCACCAACCAGTCTCTTCGGAGGCTTGGGTTTGAATCCCACCGCTGACAATTGTTTTATGTTTGTGAATTGCGTTGTGCATTTTCCTGGCATAATTTATTTTTTGGAAATGTGTGATTTAGCTTTTGACCCTACTATACCCCCCTTTTATATTGTAAAACTGGGGTTTAATGGAGTATATATAATTCTTTTATTTCTGCTCAAAAACATAGATTGTGGTTACTCGATAGAACCGGTTCTATCGAGTCCCCGCAATCTATGTTTTGAGCAGAAATAAGAAACATATCACAATTTTTCATCTTAAAATTTCTAATTTTTGGGCCAAAAATTGGCAATGAATTTGTATAGGTGTGTTTTCGTAATTGGTACCAGTATCTAAAGAAACCTTAGCCCTAGATGACAAATATTTAGCAATAGTCTGATGATATTGTTATATTTTTCATTGAAATGACATCTCAAGCCTAACCTACCAGATAAACTGACGGCCCGATCGCCCCGTTCATCGGGTCTTGAAGAAATTGATCGGGCTGCATGATGCTTCTACGCAGAGCTGAAACCGGCCGCACACTGAGTACTTGTAAACCGCTTGGGGGTCTAAGCCTACCCAGGCAAAGGGTGCGATTTGGACCGTCCCTACATATTAACCCGTTTGGTTTGTTTGGGCAGCAGGGATTGAGAAGTCAGTTAATCTCAATGTCTGGTAAAAGTATCATTAAATTGGAAGCAACGTCTCGAAAATGAACTAAATAGTGATGACGGGGACGTAAAATCTCACTTCAAATAAACAAAACTGACGGCCAGACGCTCGCCATGTTTCCTGGGCTCGCTAATAGCTTCTTAGTGATTTAGCAATGACTGTGGTGGCACCATGCTGCGCAATTCACCATATTTGCATTATTTGCTGGCTTCCAGCTTGCACACTGTCAATATTGGAAACACAGGTAACCAGACCCCCCCCCGACCTTAAAAGGTCAGGGGGGTCTGGTTACCTGTTTTTCCAACACTGATAACCGTCAGACTAGGAACCAGCAGATAATGCAAATAAGGTGAATCGATTTCCCCGATGGGCATCGCCAATTTTGCGAATTGCAAAAAAAAAATCAAAAAAAAAAAAAAAAAAAATCGGAAGAGCCTAAGTTCAAAAAATTAGTGTGTGGTAGCGTAGCCGAGCGGTCTAAGGCGCTGGTTTAAGGCACCAGTCTGCCAATTCTCTTTTGTTTATTTCAACTGCGTTGTACATTTTCCTGGCGTATTTTTTTATGAAAATGCATCAAGTAAACGAGTCCGTGAAACGAGCACCCCCCCTCCCCTTAACCCCACTTTATATACAGAAAACTGGGGCTCGGGGCGAAGTGCAAAGACTTACCTTCGGAAAAGCCTAATTTCCATACAGTGGTAGCGTGGCCGAGCGGTCTAATGCTTTTTAGGCACGAGTCTCTTCGGAGGCGTGGCTCGAATCCCACCGCTGCCAATTCTTTTTTGATTATTTCAACTGCGTTGTACATTTTCCTGGCAAATTGTTTGATGAAAACGTGTGAAATTTCTTGCTTTAACCCTTTTGGTTTGTTTGGGCGCCAGGGTATAAGCTGTCATTTCATCTCAATGTCGGGTAAAAATCTCACAAAATTGGAAGCAACGTCTCCAAAATGACCTAAATAGTGTTGACGGGGACGTAAAATCTCAATTCAAACAACTAAATCTGACGGCTCGACGCTAGGCACTTTTCCTGGGCTCGCCAAGAGCTTCTTAAAGATTTAGCAATGCCTTTGGAGGCACCATTCAGCGCAATCTATTTCTCCGATGGGCTTGGGGCAAAGCCCATCGGTGCGAAGTGCAAAAACTAAAAAAAAAAAAAAAAAAACTTCAAAAAACCTAATTCAAATGAAACAGTGTGTGGTAGCGTGGTCGAGCGGTCTAAGGCGCTGGTTTAAGGCACCACTCTCTTCGGAGGCGTGGGTTCGAATCACACCGCTGCCATTTTTTTTTTTTTGTTTATTTCAACTGTGCTGTACATTTTCCTGGCATATTTTTCATGCGAATGCATCATGTAAACAAGTTCGTGAAACGAGCACAACCCCCCCCATTAAACCCCACTTTATATAGAGAAAACTGGGGGTTACGGAGGTATACATTATTTTTCTTATTTCTGCTCAAAGACATAGGTTGTGGGTACTTTCTTTCGCCAGATTATGACCACTTTAACATCTCGTTAATAAGTCCGAGAAATGAACATCCTATAAACCCCACGTTATAAAGACAAAATGGAATTTT
>CAUZLF010000089.1:98530-394498 GCA_963580285.1 Lucinisca nassula | reverse complement strand
TTTTTGCTCAAAAACATAGATTGTGGGTACTCGTTAGAACCGCCTCAATGAGGCGGTTCTAACAAGCACCAACAATCTATCTTCGGACTAGAAATAAAAAAATATTGAAAATTTTCATCTAGAAAATGCCGGTTATAGTTTTAAGAAAGATGGCTTTTTGGCGCACAGATGTGTTATCGTAATGTGCATTCACCATAGCATCTGGCCTCAAGTAATATAGGAGTTTCATTAACCAATTTTGTACTGGATAAAGCAGGAGTCCATTTTGAAATTTAGAGGTCTCGGGGGTGGGGTGGGGGTGGGTTCAGAAATTTATCTAGAAATGGTTGAGCTTTCTGTGGCATCTGATCTAGGCCTTCTTTGTTTGCCCATGTCATGTTTTTTCATGTTTTAGGGTTTTCCCATATAAAATAGGTTATTAATGATACTTGTTTTTTTTTTTTTTTTTTTTTTTCAGTTGAGGTGTAAAGTCCCTTTCAACACTATTTAGGTCATTTTGGAGACTTTATCTCAAATTTTGTGGAACTTTAACCAGACATTGAGATGAAATGATATCTCAAGCCCAATGGAACCAAAAGGTGTATATGCACTGGATGGTCTGATTGACATTACTTTGCCTGGGCAGGCTTTGTCCTTCTAAGCGGTTTACCAGTACACATGAATGGTCAGGTTCAGCTCTACATGGAAGCAACATCCTCTCACCGTGTTATAACCAATATAATGTTGTAACGAACTAACGTATTCGACCTATTTACCGCACATGCTCCTATAAGCACACACCCAAGATTTTTCTGGAAAAAATACACAAGTGCACACTTTACAGTAACCTCCCAACAAATGCATATTGAGTTTTGCTGCATCTTTGACCTGGACAATCATATGTATATGTGGTGAACCCCTATGCTGAAATTCAACTCTATAAAATAATCATATTGGAAGCTATTTTTCGTATTTTTTTCGTATTGAGTGTGCGCTTATTAGGTAGATTATTCACCACAATATTTTAATACAATTTTGAAAAAACTAAGCACAGGGTGCGGTAAATAGGTCGAATACGGTATGTTACAACGATTTTGTGAATTTCAATTTTCTTTTTCAGTTGCTCCGGCGGACCCACCACTTCCTAATGAACAACATCTATCAGTGCTAACGGACTACGTTTCATTCCTAGAAAGTTGATGTCATAACTGTTTTATCATGTGATATTTAACTGACAAGACAGTCGACTCTCCTTATCTCAAAGCCCAAGGGGCTGGAAATTTGGTTATTAGATAACAGTTGTTTCAGATAACAGAAGTTTGTGATAGCAGTAGTTTGAGATAAAAAGAGCTGAAATTAAAGATGGACAGTGTTATAAAGAGGGGTAGTTGTATGTTTGAAACAAATATTCCCATAGTTGAAAAGCCTCTGGAAATATTAATGTTAAATCAATTTTGTACTGTCAGAATGGAATCTAGTGCGAGTCAGACCGTTCATGCTCATTGGAAGACAGGGCTTGAGATGTCATTTCATCTCAGTGTCGAGTAAAAGTCCCACAAAATTGGATGCAACGTCTCAAAAATGACCTTTACAGTGTTGATGGAGACGTTAAACCTCAAATCAAACAAATCTCCCCCTTTTATGCGTCAGACTAGTCGAAAAGAAAATGGTTGAACTTCCTGCAAACATTGAAGGTCATGATCAGACAGCACATTTTGCAGCCTTTGGTCTGGCCCTTTTTTGCCAATGGCTTGTTTTATAGTTTCCCATATGAAATGGGTTAACACAGAACCGAACCTGAGGAAATAAAAAATATCTTTTATTTAAAAAGATAAACACGCACAAATTCTGTACAAAATGGAAGCATGATTATAACTTGTGTTTATAACTCATCGTCTTCAGTCCAGCACAGGTTATCCCATTACGATAAACACACCCGTGTGACACAGTCCATTCTTTTATGTCTCCAAAATAATTTTGTTTCTGTTATTTTTTTCTTATTTTTACTCCAAAAATAGGTTGAGGGTGCTCGTTAGAACCACCTCAACATAGGTTGTGGGTGCTCGTTAGAGCCGCTTCCTTGAGGCGGCTCTAACAAGCACCTACAACCTATGTCTTGGAGCAGAAATAAAAAAAATAATGTACACCCCCATTAATCCCAGTTTTCACTATATATATAGTGGGGTTTAGAGGGTGTTCATAACACAGTCTTCTAACGTGATGCTGAAGATTGAACAGGCTGCACTTATGCACTGTCTGATTGTTATCTTCATTGGCTACACATCTTGTAGGTTCTGCTTTGCCAGATCCTGGGATATAGAGTTTTTAGCTCACCATCACGTAGTGACGAGGTGAGCTTTTGGGATCACTTTTCGTCCGTCATGCGTCCGTCCGTCCGTCCGTAAACAATTTCTTTAAACGACATCTTCTCCTAAACCACTGATCGGATTTTGACCAAACTTCACAGGAATGATCCTTAGGTGGTCCCCTTTCAAAGTTGTTCAAATGGTTCCGGTCTGTTGCACATCTAGGTCATAGGAGCCAAAAATAGATTTTTTTCACCAAAAACTTAAAAAATCTTCTCTCAAACCACAAGGCCCAGGTCTTTGATATTTGGTATGAAGCTTCATCTAGTGGACCCCTACCAAGATTGTTCAAATTATAGTGCTGGGCCCAAAAATGCCCCCGCTCCGGAGCCCTTTGGTTTTGCATGGGCCTATATAGGGAAAATCTTTAAAAATCTTCTTCTCTGAAACCGTAAGGCCCAGGTCTTTGATATTTGGTATGAAGCTTCATCTAGTGGACCCCTACCAAGATTGTTCAAATTATAGTGCTGGGGCCAAAAATGCCCCTGCCCTGGGGCCCTTTGGTTTTACATAGGCTTATGTAGGGAAAATCTTTAAAAATCTTCTTCTCTGAAACTGCAAGGCCCAGGTCTTTGATATTTGGTATGACGCTTCATATTGTGGACCTCTCCCAAGATTGTTCAAATTATAGCCCTGGGGCCAAAAATGCCCCGCTCCGGAGCCCTTTGGTTTTACATAGTCTTATATTGGGAAAATCTTGAAAACTCTTCTCTGAAACCACAAGGCAGAGGTCTTTGATATTTGGTATGAAGCTTCAGCTAGTGGACCTCTTCCAAGATTGTTCCAATTATAGCCCTGAGGCCAAAAATGCCCCCGCCTCAGGGCCCTTTGGTTTTACATAGACTTATATAGGGAAAATTTTTAAAAATCTTCTTCTGTGAAACCACAAGGCCTAGGTCTTTGATATTTGGTGTGAAATTTCATCTAGTGGACCTCTATCAAGATTGTTCAAATTATAGCCCTGGGGCCAAAAATTCCCCTGCCCCGAGACCCTTTGGTTTTACATAGACTTATATAGGGAAATCTTTAAAAAGCTTCTTCTCTGAAACTGCAAGGCCCATGTCTATGATATTTGGTATGGAGCTTCATCTAGTGGACAATTATAGCCTTTGTTGATATTTGGTATGAAGCTTCACCTTTTTAGACCTCCCTCAACATTATGCACATTATAACCTTGGGGTCAATAATGGCCCTCCCCGGGGCCCATTTGTTACTCTATGGATCAGGTGAGCGATCCAGGGCCATCATGGCCCTCTTGTTTAGTTAACCCATTGTATGCGGGGAAACCCCTAAAGGGGTACCTTGGCAAACGGTGTAGGCCCAGATCAGATGCTGCAGAACCCAGTGTCTGATCAGGGCCTACACTGTTTGCTAACAGAATTTTCTGTCAAAAATCGAATAAAAGTGAAAAAAGTAAGCCTGACATCCCTTATATGACAAAAGGACTTGTCCAGCATATAGCAGTTGAAGAGTCCACTAGTATACAATGGGTTAAAAAGAAACAAATTACAAATTGCCAGATGACTTTCAGACAAGCTATAAATGGCTTACTGTCAGACATCCTAGATAATATTGTACTGTTGTAAATTATGTTGTGTTGGTTGCAACCAAATTAAATTTAAACCAAATTACAAATAAAGATTTTGATATGATCTGAGTGAAATCTTGTTTTTTAGCCCATATGAACATTGGTCGAACCTAAAAACATAAACAGATGATGCTGAAAAAGTGTTTATGAGAACTTATCCCCTCGCACAACATAGTTGTGAGGGGGGATATAGCATTTGTCCCGTACGTACGTACTTTTTAGCTCACCTGTCACGTAGTGACAAGGTGAGCTTTTGGGATCACTTTTTGTCCGTCGTGCGTCCGTCCGTGAGTGCGTCCGTAAACTTTTCTTCAAACGACATCTCCTCCTAAACCACTGATCGGATTTTGACCAAACTTCACAGGAATAATCCTTAGGTGGTCCCTTTTCAAAGTTGTTCAAATGGTTCCGGTCCGTTGCACATATAGGTCACAGTAGCCAAAAATAGATTTTTTTCACCGAAAACTTAAAAAATCTTCTTCTCTGAAACCGCAAGGCCCAGGTCTTTGATATTTGGTATGAAGCTTCATCTAGTGGACCCCTACCAAGATTGTTCAAATTATAGTGCTGGGGCCAAAAATGCCCCCGCACGGGGGCCCTTTGGTTTTACATGGGCTTATATAGGGAAAATCTTTAAAAATCTTCTTCTCTGAAACCGCAAGGCCCAGGTCTTTGATATTTGGTATGAAGCTTTATCTAGTGGACCCCTACCAAGATTGTTCAAATTATAGTGCTGGAGCTAAAAATGCCCCCGCACGGGGGCCCTTTGGTTTTACATGGGCTTATATAGGGAAAATCTTGAAAAAATCTTCTCCTCTGAAACCGCAAGGCCCAGGTCTTTGATAATTGGTATGAAGCTTCATCTAGTGGACCCCTAGCAAGATTGTTCAAATTATAGTGCTGGGGCCAAAAATGCCCCTGCACGGGGGCCCTTTGGTTTTACATGGGCTTATATAGGGAAAATCTTTAAAAATCTTCTTCTCTGAAACCGCAAGGCCCAGGTCTTTGATATTTGGTATGAAGCTTTATCTAGTGGACCCCTACCAAGATTGTTCAAATTATAGTGCTGAAGCTAAAAATACCCCCGCACGGGGGCCCTTTGGTTTAACATGGGCTTATATAGGGAAAATCTTGAAAAATCTTCTTCTCTGAAACCGCAAGGCCCAGATCTTTGATATTTGGTATGAAGCTTCATCTAGTGGACCCCTACCAAGATTGTTCAAATTATAGTGCTGGGGCCAAAAATGCCCCCGCACTAGGGCCCTTTTGTTTTACATAGGCTTATATAGGAAAAATCTTCTTCTCTGAAACTGCAAGGCCCAGGTCTTTGATATTTGGTATGAAGCTTCATCTAGTGGACCCCTACCAAGATTGTTCAAATTATAGTGCTGGAGCTAAAAATGCCCTCCGCACAGGGGCCCTTTGATTTTACATGGGCTTATATAGGGAAAATCTTGAAAAATCTTCTTCTCTGAAACCGCAAGGCCCAGATCTTTGATATTTGGTATGAAGCTTCATCTAGTGGACCCCTACCAAGATTGTTCAAATTATAGTGCTGGGGCCAAAAATGCCCCCGCACCAGGGCCCTTTTGTTTTACATAGGCTTATATAGGGAAAATCTTGAAAAATCTTCTTCTCTGAAACTGCAAGGCCCAGGTCTTTGATATTTGGTATGAAGCTTCATCTTGTGGACCTCTACCAAGATTGTTCAAATTATAGCCCTGGGGCCAAAAATGCCCCCGCTCCGGGGCCCTTTGGTATTACATAGACTTACATAGAGAAAATCTTGAAAAATCTTCTTCTCTGAAACTTCAAGGCTTAGGTCTTCGATATTTGTTATGAAGCATCAGCTAGTGGACCTCTATAAAGATTGTTCAAATTATAGCCCGGAGACCAAAAATGCCCCTGCCATGTGGCCCTTTGGTTTTACATAGGCTTATATAAGGAAAAACCTTTAAAAATCTTCTTGTTTGAAACCAGAAGGCCCAGGTCTTTGATATTTGTTATGAAGCTTCAGCTAGTGGACCTCTACCAAGATTGTTCAAATTATAGCCCTGGGGCCAAAAATGCCCCCGCTCAGGGGCCCTTTGGTTTAACATAGACTTATATAGGGAAAATCTTGTTTTACATAGACTTCTATAGGCTAACAATACTTTGCGGAACGGAACGGAACGGAACGGAACAACTTCAGGGGCACACCACAGGGTATACTGATAGAATTAATATACTTATTTTAGTAAATGTTTTTTGAAAATATTTAGGCTAATTATCGATTACAAGTTTGTTTTCTTCAACATCTAACTGTTTTTGAGTTGTTTTTATACAAGAATAGTTTGTGATTTGCCATTTCTGAACTTTGTTCCGTTCCGTTCCGCAAAGTATAGTTATCCACACTGATAACTATATTTAACGGAACGGAACGGAACGGAACGGAACAAGATTTTCCAGAATCAAAGTACAGGCAATGTTCCGGAATCGATACACTTACCTCACACCTCCCATCAGTGACGCCAACGGGAAAGAAACACGAAGATGAAGTGACTATACCCTAATGAAAACATCCCTAGCGGATAGCCGAAATGGCAGTTACTTTCCCACAAAATGACCAAACGGTTATCCAAACACAAATCACAACAACGACAGAACTTGAGAACCGCCCCGGAACGGTAAGCAAAAAGTACTTCAAAAGTATTTGACCTAGCCCCATGAAACTTCGCACACTTATTCACCATCACAAGGGCTACATTCTGACCAAGGGCAATAACCCGGTTGTAAACACAGCTGTTTCTCATGAATAATTACGTCGGGGTAAACTCCAGACTACTCCAGATAAAGAATTAGAGCAAAATTGCAGCAGCTCAGTGAGTTAAACAACAACGCATTACGAAAACACGCCTGTATACAAATACATTGTCAATTTTACCGCCGAAAATACGAACATTTTGAGATGAAAAATTGCGATATTTTTCTTATTTCTGCTCAAAATATAGATTGTTGGAACCCGCTAGAACCGCCTCGATGAGGCGGTTCTAACGAGTACCTACAATCTATATTTTTGAGCAGGAAATCGAGGCGGTTCTAGCGGGTACCAACAATCTATATTTTGAGCAGAAATAAGAAAAATAAGGTATACGCCTGTAAACCCCAGTTTTACATATAAAAGTAGGGTTGGAGGGGGTCAAAATTATATAGGCGTGTTTTCGTGATGGGTGAGCCGCTATTGCATGGTAGGATACTCATAGCATCAAAACAAGAAAAGCATAGAATTTCAAAATATCCTAACAGATTTAAGATATTTAGAGCTTGCATGATTTCATATAAAAAACATGTTCTTCCACATTAGGCTTACTGTCCAAATGGATTTGCTTACAAGTTTGTTCTCTTCAACATCTAGTTGTTTTTGAGTTGTTTTTATATAAGAATAGGTTGTGATTTGCCATTTCTGAACTTTGTTCCGTTCCGTTCCGCAAAGTATAGTTACCCACACTGATAACTATATTTAACGGAACGGAACGGAACGGAACATGATTATCCAGAATCAAAGTACAGGCAATGTTCCGGAATCGATACACTTACCTCACACCTCCCATCAGTGACGCCAACGGGAAAGAAACACGAAGATGAAGTGACTATACCCTGATGAAAACATCCCTAGCGGATAGCCGAAATGGCAGTTACTTTCCCACAAAATGACCAAACGGTTATCCAAACACAAATCACAACAACGACAGAACTTGAGAACCGCCCCGGAACGGTAAGCAAAAAGTACTTCAAAAGTATTTGACCTAGCCCCATGAAACTTCACACACTTATTCACCATCACAAGGGCTACATTCTGACCAAGGGCAATAACCCGGTTGTCATTTGTGGCTGAATTATCTCCCCTTGAAATTTTGCAAAAAAAAAAACTCAGAAATTGGCTCCCACGGGGGCATTGGTCACCTATAGACAACATTCTACTGAACAGGTAAACACAGCTGTTTCTCATGAATAATTACGTCGGGGTAAACTCCAGACTACTCCAGATAAAGAATTAGAGCAAAATTGCAGCAGCTCAGTGAGTTAAACAACAACGCATTACGAAAACACGCCTGTATACAAATACATTGTCAATTTTACCGCCGAAAATACGAACATTTTGAGATGAAAAATTGCGATATGTTTCTTATTTCTGCTCAAAATATAGATTGTTGGAACCCGCTAGAACCGCCTCGATGAGGCGGTTCTAACGAGTACCTACAATCTATATTTTTGAGCAGAAATAAGAAAAATAAGGTATACGCCTGTAAACCCCAGTTTTACATATAAAAGTAGGGTTGGAGGGGGTCAAAATTATATAGGCGTGTTTTCGTGATGGGTGAGCCGCTATTGCATGGTAGGATACTCATAGCATCAAAACAAGAAAAGCATAGAATTTCAAAATATCCTAACAGATTAAAGATATTTAGAGCTTGCATGATTTCATATAAAAACATGTTCTTCCACATTAGGCTTAGTGTCCAAATGGATTTGCTTACAAGTTTGTTCTCTTCAACATCTAGTTGTTTTTGAGTTGTTTTTATATAAGAATAGGTTGTGATTTGCCATTTCTGAACTTTGTTCCGTTCCGTTCCGCAAAGTATAGTTATCCACACTGATAACTATATTTAACGGAACGGAACGGAACAAGATTATCCAGAATCAAAGTACAGGCAATGTTCCGGAATCTATACACTTACCTCACACCTCCCATCAGTGACGCCAACGGGAAAGAAACACGAAGATGAAGTGACTATGCCCTGATGAAAACATCCCTAGCGGATAGCCGAAATGGCAGTTACAACCCCACAAAATGACCAAACGGTTATCCAAACACAAACCTCAACAAGCGATAAACAACGACAGATGAACCACCCCGGAACGGTAAGCAAAAAGTACTCCACTGGGGGGGGGGGGGGGGGGGGGCACAAATAGATTCAACATCGCCACAGTTTAGAATATTTTAGGCTTTTTACCGATTACTAGTTTATCCTATTGAACATTTGAGTCTTTTTTAGTTGTTTTTAAGTAAGAATAGTCTGTGATTTGCCATTTCTGAACTTTGTTCCGTTCCGTTCCGCAATGTATAATTACCCACACTGATAACTATATTTAACGGAACGGAACGGAACAAGATTATCCAGACCTGCTTTCAGCTTCAAGCAAGTTATTATCATGAAAAGCAGAAGTAAAACAAAGAGCCCTAGCAGCATATCAATTTTATACTAAAAACTCTACTTAAGGATTGTTTTGCAATAAAGGGATGAATGGAAGGGATAAAGAATAAGCAGAACTCCTTTTTTTTTCCATTTCATCTCAATGTTTCTAAAAATATATAGGTGTTGATTAAGGCCAAGGTATAAATATAAAATCAGCATATTCGTTTTAGTCCACTTTTTTGAGAATATTTAGGCTTATTATCGATTACAAGCTTATACTCTTGAACATCTGACTGTTTTTTAGTTGTTTTAAAGTAAAATAGATTGTGATTTGCCATTTCTAAACTTTGTTCCGTTCCGTTCCGCAAAGTATAATTATCCACACTGATAACTATATTTAACGGAACGGAACGGAACGGAACAAGAATATCTAGTCCTGCTTTCAGCTTCAAGCAAGTTATGATCATGGGCCCAAGCAGCATCTTAATTACATTACGAAAACACGCTTATACAAATACATTGTAAATATTACTGCGGAAAAAAGAACATTTTTAAGATGAAAAAAAAGGTAATCTGGGCTTGAATCTTACATGTGTTGGGTTTGGCAAACAGGGTAGGTCCAAATTAGACGCCACAGAACGCGGCGTCTGATGGGAGTCTAAAAGGTTTGCCAAGATCACAATAATACGCAGAATATTTACATTTCCAGTGTAAAGTCTCAAAGTAAACCTATAGAAAACAACGTAGTTCATACTTCCATGAACGCATCGAGTTACGTGATTTTCTATGTGAAATATTTAAATAAAATTACACAGACGAAACCAAACTCAAAGACCACAGCCACCCAGGCTACCGAAAAAAATGTGTGTGTATGTTTGGGATTTACGTCCCACCAACAGCTAATGTCATACGGAGACGGGACTTCGGTTTAAAGACTCACCCGAAAGTCTGATAAAGCCCGGGATCGAACCCAGGACCCCTGGTTTTTGAGGCGAGTACCTTAACCATTGCGCCACGGATGCTTCTTCCGAAAAAACTAAATTTTGATTTTGATTTTGTGTATGCCGTCATCTCGACGGCACAAACAAAATCGAAATTTGAAGATTGCTTGTGCATTATACGAATGAATTGAAGGAAACAAGAATATGCAGAACCCGACACAAAAATGTTAAACTGAGGGTATAAGAATCTGTTCCTTTCCGTTCCGTTCCGCAAAGTATAATTATCCACACCGATAATTATTTTCAGCGGAACCGAACGGAAGAATATCTAGATCTGCTTTTAGCTTCAAGCAAGTTAGAGTTAGAAAAATGAACTCTTGCAACATGCTGATATACATGTATTAGAGACTGCATGAAATACTAAGAAAAGAATTCACCGAAGGCTATGTCGCGCCTGTGAGGGCGCTAACTTCGAAACCCATGAAATGTAGGTCACGGTCAAAGATGGATGGTTGTTTAAAAGTTGCCTTCTCTAGATGCAAGTTTGTATCAGTATTATTGATGAATCTCTTATAGTCTTTGGAAACTGGACTCTTATATTAGGGTGAAAGCTAGGGTTGAAGCAAAAAAAGTCAGTGAACCATGAAATGAAGGTCTGTGAAATATGTATGTGTGCATTAAAGTTGCCATCTCTAGATGCATGTTTGTACCAAGTATAATTAATGAAGCTCTTATAAGTCTTGAGAAAAGGAAACAGGGTTTATAAACATGGACGGACCGATTCGCAACGCTTTGCCTGGGGAGGCTTGAATCCTCTGAGCGGTTTACCAGACCCATGTGCGGTCGGTTTCATATCTGCGTGGAAGCCTCATAGAGCCCATCTATTACTGCAAGCCCCAATTGGGGGGGGGGGGGTATATATGGTTGATGGACAGGGTTCTGAACAGTTGCTCAGATCTTTGGCAGGGATGAAGCATGGCCCAGATTCACCCTGTGAGACCCCTAGGTTGCTATCGTTGAATGTCTTATCATAAGGAACAAGAATATGTATGGTTTAGATGTGGGGATCTGAATGGTTCCTGAGATATTTGGTCTTTTATGAAGTGGAGTCCCAGCACATCCTGGCTGAACCCCACGTTGGTGTCACTGAATGCACCTTATCATAAGGAACACGAATATATATTGTTTATGAAGGAACATCTGAAAGGTTTCCGAGATATGTGGCCTTATACCATCTTGGTAGAGGTCAACTCGATACAACTTCATACAAAATATCGGACATCTGGACCACCTGGTTTCAGACAAGAAGATTTTTAAAGGTTTTTCCTATAGAAGTCTATGTAAAACTGGTAGGCCCCGGTGCGGGGAGCATTTTTGTGGCCTCAGGGGTATAATTTGAACAATCCTGGTAGAGGTCCACTAGATGAAGCTTCAAAACAAATATTAAACACATGGGCCATCTGGTTTCAGACAAGAATATTTTCAAAGGTTTTCCCTATACATGTATATGTCTATGTAAAACCGGTGGGACCCAGCGCGGCGGCATTTTTGACCCCAGGGCTTTAATTTAAACACTCTTGATTGAGGGCTTCATACCAAAAATCAAAGAGTTGGGCCTTGCTGTTTCAGAGAACAAGACTTTTATACTTTATAGCACAAGCTCAGCAAACCTCCTTGAGCCAAAAATAGCTCAATGGCATTTTCAGTGTTAGAGAGCTACCTGTGGTGACTCATTCTGCTGGTCAGTGTAGCTTGTGCTATAAAGTATTTAGACAAGAATATTTTCAAAGGTTTTCCCCATATAAGTCTATGTAAAACCGGTGGGCCCCAGTGCTATAATTTGAACAATCTTGGTAGAGGTCCACTAGACACAACTTCATACCAAATATCAAACACCTGGGCCATCTGGTTTCAGACTGAAAGATTTTCAAAGGTTTTCCCATATATGTCTGCGTAAAACCGGTGGGACCCAGCGCGGGGACAATTTTTGCCCATGGGCTATAATTCGAACAATCTTGGTAGAGGTCCCATAGATGAAGCTTCATAACAAATATCAAAGACCTCGACCTTGCGGTTTCTGAGAAGAAGACTTTAAAGTGTTCCTAAATGGTACTGACGGGGATGTAAAACCTCAACATACAGACAAAGTATATAGACAAACAGTAGGGTCACACTGTTTGCAACAATGGCTTTTTAAATAACGCAGTCGACAACTGTTGTGAGAAAATCTCGTACGAACGAGAAACTTTCTCGTACGAACGAGAACTTTTCTCGTATGAACGAGAAAAAAAAATCTCGTACGAACGAGAATATTTTTCGCAGTAATGAGAAATTTTCTCTGCGGTATATGGATGTTACTTGGCCAATGTTTGACAGTTAAGATGACATGATAAACTTCATGTGAAAATGTCGTTTGCTGGTTCATCTTGCAAACTTTTTTGGTGCGAGTCGGACCGTCCTAGCGGTGGTCCCCGCCCATCGGAGTTTGGTGAAATAGTTTAGGGTGCACGTTGCGAGTTTGACCGTCTATTCACTAAACATATTGGTTTCCATGGGCTACAGGGCTTGAGAAGTCATTTTATCTCAATGTCGCGTAAAAGTATCACAAAACTGGAAACGTCTTCAAAATGACCTAACTATTGTTGACGGGGACGTTAAGCCTCAATTCAAACGAAAAGCCTAGCGGTTCCTTTGGGCGGTAGAGCTTGGCAGGTCATTTCATCTCAGTGTCGGGTCACGGTCCCACAAAATGAAAGCAAAGTCTTCAAAGATGACGAGTACGTCAAACAAAGCATACCGGCAAACAGTATGGACTCAAACCACCACTACAGTTTCAGTATCTTGCTCAACACTGTTTACAATAAGTAACAAGCAGACAACAAAGCAGGCGACAATTGTTGTGATTGGCAGGCTAAGGTTTAATAACTAAGGTAGACTTCGCTGGGTGCATATGCACGAAGACTCCTTTTGCTGTGGTATCTCCGCCAAGAAACAGAGTGTTCGCATGCCAGATATTACGTACAAATAAGCAATGGCTACCAACAGCAGTTCGGCCCCGCCCATTGGGGCTTGAATAAATATATGGGCTGCATGAGGCTTCCACGCAGAGCTGAATCCGACCCGCATACGAGTAATGGTAAACCGTTTAGAGGATCTAAGCCTGCCCAGGCAAAGCGGTGCGCACGAGTCGGATCGTCCATGCTTATAAACCCTATTGGTTTCATTTGGCGCCAGGGTTTGAGATGTCATTTAATCTCAATGTCGGGTAAAAATCCCACAAAATTGGAAGCAACGTCTCCAAAATGACCTTTACAGTGTTGACGGGGACGTTAAACCTCAGCTCAAACAAACAAACAGCAGTTTGGCAGTTAAAGGTACACATAGGCAATGGCTACAAACAACAGTTTGAACAAAAAAGGTATGTATCAAAAGAGGGATTATACAAATGACCCCGATTCCTAAGCCTAGCACCGAATCAATGGCCATTTTAAAGGTGATAAGGGGTAATTAAATTAAGAAGATGGTAAATTTCTCGTATGAACAAGAAACAAATGTCATAGGAACGAGAAACTTTCTCGTAGGAACGAGGAATATTCTCGTTTGTACGAGAAAGTTTTTCGTAGGAACGAAAATATTCTCGTTTGTACGAGAAAGTTTCTCGTTTGTACGACATTTTTTCTTGTTCATAACAAGAATCTGGAAACTCATCATAACACGTGTATTGAACAACGTGATGTTTTACGACGGGTAGAAGTTAATTGACTCTTTCACCTCAAATGGTGGCCGTGCTAGTAAGACGGCTCATTATGACCGTCTTTTCTGGATCTACACTGTTTGCAAAGGTATCTGTACCAATCTACAGGATTGAAAGGGTTAAAGGCCCTCAGATGGTACCTGCTTTTTGCAATGTGTGTATATGTGTCAAGAAATTTCCAATAAATAAATAAATAAATAAATAAGCCCTAATAGAAGATTGCATTTGTTCATACTGAATCTGTAACATTATTTAATTCATTTAATAATTCATTTATATTCGCCCCCGCTCATCGGGGCTTGAAGAAATAGATGGGCTGCATGATGCTTCCACGCAGAGCAGAAACCGGCCGCACACAAGCACTGGTAAACCGCTCAGGGGATCTAAGCCAGCCTAGACAAAGCGGTGCGAGTCCATGCTTATAAAGCATTTTGGTTTCATTGGGTGACAGGGCTTGAGAAGTCATTTCATCTCAATGTCGGGTAAAAATTCCACAAAATTGGAAGCAACGTTTTATTTATTTTTGTTTCTTCCCTTCTTAAGGGGAAGCATAAAATAAATAAATGTAACTGTAAAAATGATCCTGGCCCATTTCGTTTAACCTTTATATTTCTGTACTGTAAGCAAATACTGTAGACATTTATCAAACATCGCGTTCTGCGACACATAATCTGGGTCTACATTGTTTGCCAAACCTAACACATGATTCTTGACCAGATTCTATAGATAACCCTCGTACGCAACACAATGATATCACAGCGATGAGAATAGCGCAGCTTTATTCTATAAATTGCCGTTACCTGGATTTTCTACAGATCAGTAATAGTCACGTGGACAGCAACTACTTTGCTAAACGTTGGGTCAACTGACAAAACAATCGACCCAAAAACTGTTATTATAATAATGATGGGTTGTCTACATAATGGTTTTCCATCATCGACTTTACAAGCCTTAGGAGTAATTGAGTCATTACCTTGACCAAATATTCTCGTTCGTACGAGATTTTTTCTCGTTTGTACGAGATTTTTCTCGTTTGTACGAGAAAATTTCTCATCTGTACGAGAAAAAATTCTCGTCTGTACGAGAATTTTTCTCGTTCCTACGCGAAAGTTTCTCGTTTGTACGAGATTTTTTCTCGTTTGAACGAGAAAATTTCTCGTTTGTACGAGAAAATATATTTTTTTCTCAACTCATTTTGACCCTAGTAGGCTTTCGTAGGAAACAACATGGACGCTCGAATAAAAGTTTCTCAGCGCTATACATTCTGTTTGAAAATCTGATTTTAGCTTTAGAAATTATTTTCTAGGTTGAGACGCAATCGGAGTAGCAGTGCACAATTATTCCAACGGACCATTCAAACCAGGAAAGCCCGAGAAGGAAAAACATTGATTCAAATTTCTGAAAGTATGTTTAAATAAATATTGCAAAGATTCTAACTTGCTGTTTTGTTGTTTTCTCATATATAAAAGGTTGCATGTTATTGTTTACACTTGAAACTTAGGGACCGGTCTATAAACGGTCCCTAGACGTATTATAGGTCAGTAGAAGGTATTATTGCGTGTAGTTATTTGAGCCCTTTATTAGGTTACCAGAATGCCTGTTTGCGGTATAATAATACTTTATTCCACAAGCTCAGCAATCTCTCTAGAACAATGGTTACTATAAAAGCTAAACGACATTTTCAGTGTTAGAGATCTACCGGTAATGACTCATTCATACTGGCTGTGTGGGCTGCGGTTAGTAACATAAAATAAACATCCTTCCTCAGGTCTCTTCTTTGGTGTTATATTTTGTTATTTGAAGCCAGGAAAATGCAATGGTGGCAAGTTGAACTCTGGCTTACTGAAAAAGCTCAGCTGAAATTACCTTTGTATTTTTTTTAAGGCTTAACGTCCCCGACAACACTGTATAGGTCATTTCGGAGACGTCGCTTCCAATTTTATCGGACTTTTACCCGACACTGAGATGAAATGACATTTCAAGCCCTGTCGTCCAATAAAACCCATAGGTTTTATAAGCACAGACTCGCACCGCTTTGCCTGGGCAGGCTTGGATTCTCTAAGCAGTTTATCAGTACTCCTGTGCTGTTGGTTTCAGCTCTGCGAGGAAGCATCATGCAGCCCATCTTTTTCTTCAAGCCCCGATGGGCGACGGCCGACCTTTGAAAAATCTCGGCATCTAAAAGTCACGAAAACGAGCTGAAATTTCTGAGTATGTCCTATCATATCAAAGTTAGATACTTTTTTTTTTGGAAGAGTCTATTGCCAGACGTCTGCCAATAGCACAAAGTCGGGAAATGTGTCATTGCCAGACCCAGACGTTTGTCAATAGCACAAAGTCGGGTTAAATGCTATTGTCAGACATGTTAAAACAATTAAGGGTTGCTATTAAAGAAACAAAAAGGGGAAAGATAGCTGCTGGTGTCGTTCTTTTGCATAGTAATGCCCCCCCCCCCCCCCCCCCTGCACAGGTCCATAGTTGCACAAGCGGCTATTCGTGAGTGCAGGTTTGAGCAGTTAAATCACCCACCATACAGTCCAGACCTGGCCCCAAGTGATTAATATCTGTTTCGTAATTTGAAGTCCCACTTGCGTGGGGAACGAGATTTCGGGACGATGATGAGCTCAATGCTGCTACACAGTCTTGGTTTGGGGACCTAATAGACGACTTTTATTTCAAAGGGACAAACTGCTAAAAAATAAAAGTGGACCCAATGCATTGAAGTAAAGGGGGATTTGGAAGGAACGAGATAGCAGGCGCGACAAAAAGGGTTATCCTTTTGAAGCAAGGAATACACAGAGAGAAAAGTATGGAGTTTACTGGGCTAGTTCGGCAGGACTCATCAGTGACCCTCAATTTCTTTTTCAAAATTCCACAAAGGAAGCAGTGATCCCAAAGGATAAGAAAATATAAACTACACTATGATGATGGGCAGGGAGACATTTTACTGCCGAAAACATTCCATAAACACCAGCTGTAGAAGAGGATTGGCCGACACAGATCGAGAAGTAGATGATTCCGAGAGTGCATACACCGCTATTCGGGGCGACTAACTGATCGACACCACACACGAATTGAATATGATCTATGAAAGGGTCATTCTTTGGAAGCAAGGAGTACAGTACAGAACTGAATTTGCGACGTTACATGATGACGCCGGGTTTCCCACAGTCTTGCGTGTCTGATCTGGGCCTACACTGTTTGCCAAACCCAACACGAGATTCCAGTCCTGATTCTGTGGTTAATAATAGAGCGGCTATTTTCTATAATTTTCCGTTCCATGGATTTCCCACAAACCAGTGATGGTCACGTGGACAACAACACTAATTTTGATTTCACCCTTAGTAACTTAGGTTCTTATGTAATTGAGGGTCGATTGTAAAACAACCCCCCCCCCCCAACTCCCCAAAAAAGTGTTCTACTTATTCTTCATCCTTTCTATCCATTCCTATGTTGCAAAACAATCCTTAAGTAGACGGGCCTCCGTGGCCTAGTGGTTAAGAGCGCTGACTCTTGATCATTAGGTCTCTCACCGATGTGGTTCGAGCCTCGCTCGGGTCACATGTGTGACGCCAAGTTCTGCAACGGAAGGTCAGGTGTTTTTTCTCCGGATAATCCGGTTTTCGCCCACCTCTGATTAACGATCGGCTCGATATGAGTGAAATAATCTTGAAAGGGCCGTAAAGCCAAAACAAAAAAAAAAAAAAAAAAAATCCATAAGTAGACTCTGTAGTATATAATTGAGATGCTGCTAGGGCTCAGGATAACAGTGAAGCTGAAAGGAGGTCTGGATAATGTTGTTCCGTTCCGTTCCGTTACGGAACGGAACACAAATTATCAGTGTGGATAATTATACTTTGCGGAACGGAACGGAACACAAATTGCAAATCACAAACACTTCTTCTGATTTAAATAAAAACACAAAAACAGCTGGACGTTCAAGAGGATATAAACTAGTTATCGATATTAAGCCTAAATATCCTCCAAAACAGTGGACTAAAATAAATATATACCCAGACCTTAATTGACAACTTTATATTTTAGAAACATTAAGAAAATAGTTCCGCTTTCTGTATCCCTTCCATTCATTCCTATATTACAAAACAAGCCTTAAGTAGAGTCTTAAGTATACATCACGAAAACACGCCTATATAATTCTGACCCCCTTGAACCCTACTTTTATGTATTAAAACTAGGGTTTACAGGGGAATACATTATTTTTCTACTTTCTGCTCCAAGACATAGCTTGTGCATTCTCGTTAGAACCGCCTCATTTAGGCGGTTCTAATTAGCACCCACAACCTATGTTTGGAGTAAAAATAAGGCAAATATAATATTTTTCATCTTAAAATGTTTTTTTTTTTTTTTTTTTCACAGTAAAATTTACAATATATTTGTATAGGCGTGTTTTCGTAATGTAATTAAGATGCTGCTAGGGCTTATGAAAATAACGCGCTTGAAGCCGAATGCAGGTCTGGATAATCTTGTTCCGTTCTGTTCCGTTTCGTTAAATATAATTAACAGTGTGGATAATTATACTTTGCGGAACGGAACGGAACAAAGATTAGAAATGGCATATAACAAACTATTCTTACTTAAAAACAACTCAAAACAGTCAGATGTTCATGAGTATAAACTTGTTATAATAGACTAAATATTCTCCAAAACAATGGACTAAAATAAACATGGTAATTTTGTATTTACCCAGTATTTATATTCTTCATCCCTTCCATTCATTCCTATATTGCAAAACAATCCTTAAGTAGAATTTTTAGTGTATAATTGAGATGCCGCTAGGGCTCATGATAATTACTTGCTTGAAGCTGAAAGCAGGTCTGGATAATCTTGTTCCGTTCCGTTCCGTTAAATATAATTATCAGTGTGGATAATTATACTTTGCGGAACGGAACGGAACAAAGTTTAGAAATGACAAATCACACACAATTCTTACTTAAAAACAACTCAAAAACAGTCAGATGTTCAAGAGGATAGATATGTAATCGAAAATAAGCCTAAATATTCTCAAAGACAATTGACTTAAATAAATATATTAATTTTATGTTTATACCCTGGCCTTAATCGACAACTATATATTTACAGAAACAGTAAGAAGAAATGAAACAAGGGCTTTCACTACAGACAATATTCTGTGCTTCTATTAAAAGCACAGCTGCCTTACACTAGCAATCGGGTTGTAAATGCAAACAAAGCACTGATAAGCCTTAGAGTTTACACAAAACAGCAGCTTTTTTTTCTGTCAAAAGTAATGTGTAACATTAAGAATCAAGTTCATTTTTAATAAAAGGAAATTCAAACATTGTTGATGGTGTAGGCACTTGTTACGAAATATTATATTATGTTGATAATTCCGCCAGACTATGCATGAGGACCTAGCTATCTGACAGAGTTGCTTAACCAATTGCATGTAGGAAAAGGGTATCCTGCAAACAGTGCAGGCCCAGATCAGATGCCGCACAACAGGGCGTCTGATCAGGGCCTGCACCATTTCGGTCAAAAATATAATAAGAACGAAAAAAGGCCTTACACCCCTTAAATGACAAATGAAGTCCATCTTATAGCAGTGGAAGAGTCCACTAGTATTCAAGGAAATGGTGAACATTGAATATTTAAATAGAACACATCATGGCTGAGCAACCGGAAACTTTTGCTAGACATTGACTGTCGTGACATATAACTATTTTGCTAACGGTAGAAACCCTAAATTCAAATCTTATAAGGGGCTCTCGCTGATCTGTACTTAGAAAAATAGATTGGGCTGCATGGTGCTTTCACGCAGAGCTGAAACCGGAATCACACAAGTACTGGTAAAACCTCTTAAGTTTGAGTCTGCCCAGGCCACTTCCGATGCGAGTCGGACCATCCCCACATATAATTTTTCTGTGAAAAGGTTACCCTTTGGAAGGAAGGCGTGCACACCACAGAACTGAAAAGTATACAACATACAAGAATTTCTGGGCTAGACTAGGTAGTTTCGGTCAGTTAGACCTCATCAGAGATCCTCAGATATTTTCAAAATTCACAATGGAATCAATGAGCCAAACTATGATGAAGGACAGGGAGACTTTACGGCCACTGCATAAACCATATTGGTTTGCTCGGGTAGAAGAACTTGAGCTGTAATTTCATCTCAATTGGAAGTAATTAAGTCTCCAAAATGACATAAATAGTGTTGACGGGGGATGTAAAACCTAAAAAACAAACAAAATCTTGTAAGTCTTTGGATTTGTTTGTATTGGAGTTTAACAGCCCAGTCAACAAACATTATTTTAGTCATTTTTAGCCGGTCAGTTTACCTATACACACTTCTCCTGGACAGGCTTATACGTAAGCCGCTAGCCAGTACAGTGCACATTATTTCGCCAGAAACTGACAACTGCCCTTCTTGAATCAGCGGGTGGGAAAGAATGACCGTAGAAAAGATTTCATGATCAATCTCCACGAAGGAATGTTGCCGACCCCAGCATAAACCTGTCAGACGCGCATACTTCTGAGCTTACGAGGCCGGCCTGTAATTCTTAGGAAGGCTATGAGTATTTCAAAGACCAACATGTACATGACCTGCGATAAGTGGAGGGCTATATTTAATTGCTGATGGTTTACTCAGTCGGAGACAGAGTTTTGTACCACACATATCTCATCGTTCTCAAAACTGGAAAAATCATACATGTGAGCTTTATAATGCCTTTCTGTTAATTTATTCATTAGTGCTGTATCAAGCTTGATACTGATCTAGCTCTTCCATGCCTGAAATGCCTGATTTTGCAGAATTAATCTTTCACCCTTTTTGTACCAAATGGAATCTTCCTCCTTATAAAGCAGGAGTCCATTTTAAAATTTAGGGGTGTCAGGTTGTGCTTTCTTCAAAATTGATCTGGAAAATGGCTGAAACAGTGGAGGCCCTGATCAGATGCCGCATTCTGCGGCAGCGTCTGATCTGGGCCGGCACTGTTTGCCCGGGTACCATTTTTGGGGTTTCCGGTACAAAAAGGGTTAACCTCCTCAACACGAAAACCATTACCTTTGCAAACAGTGTTTATCCAGATCAGATGGCTTCTGAATCTACATCGTGTTGCAGATGGCTTCTGAAGAATCCATCTGCTCAGGATCTACAATGTAATGCAGTTTGTAAATTGTCTGACTGCATGATATCAAGTAATTTTCTTGGCTGATAGTCAGAAATGGAGGTGGTTAAATAAATTAATTCAGCAGGATAAGTCAAAGAAGAAAGAAAAAATCTAAAATCAAGAAAAAAAGCCTGAAATCCTGCAAATGCCTGAAAACTACGAGGCCTATATATATTACACACTTCTTTCCTTTGACAAACATTGCATCGACATTGATGAATGATACCCAGCAGGCACACAGTGAGTAGGCAACATCGTTTGATCATCGATGCAATGTCCTTGCATTGCAATGAAGGTGTGGCAATGTTGTTTAAGTGTCATGTGTATGTATACTGTCTTTGTAACAAGATTACAGCAAATCCAGTTGGACAGTAAGCCTAATGTGGAAGAACATGTATTTTATATGAAATCATGCAAGCTCTAAATATCTTTAATCTGTTAGGATATTTTGAAATTCTATGCTTTTCTTGTTTTGATGCTATGAGTATCCTACCATGCAATAGCGGCTCACCCATCACGAAAACACGCCTATATAATTTTGACCCCCCTCCAACCCCACTTTTATATGTAAAACTGGGGTTAACAGGCGTATACCTTATTTTTCTTATACCTGCTCAAAAATATAGATTGTAGGTACTTGTTAGAACCGCCTCATCGAGGCGGTTCTAACGGGTACCAACAATCTATATTTTGAGCAGAAATAAGAACAATATCGCAATTTTTCATCTCAAAATGTTCATATTTTCGGCGGTAAAATTGACAATGTATTTGTATACAGGCGTGTTTTCGTAATGCGTTGTTGTTTAACTCACTGAGCTGCTGCAATTTTGCTCTAATTCTTTATCTGGAGTAGTCTGGAGTTTACCCCGACGTAATTATTCATGAGAAACAGCTGTGTTAACCTGTTCAGTAGAATGTTGTCTATAGGTGACCAATGCCCCCGTGGGAGCCAATTTCTGAGTTTTTGCAAAATTTCAAGGGGAGATTATTCAGCCACAAATGACAACCGGGTTATTGCCCATGGTCAGAATGTAGCCCTTGTGATGGTGAATAAGTGTGTGAAGTTTCATGGGGCTAGGTCAAATACTTTTGAAGTACTTTTTATGCATACCGTGCCGGGGCGGTTCTCAAGTTCTGTCGTTGTTGTGGTTTGTGTTTGGATAACCGTTTGGTCATTTTGTGGGAAAGTAACTTCCATTTCGGCTATCCGCTAGTGAAGTTTTCATCAGGGTATAGTCACTTCATCTTCGTGCTTCTTTCCCGTTGGCGTCACTGATGGGATGTGTGAGGTAGATGTATCGATTCCGGAACATTGCCTGTACTTTGATTCTGGATAATCACGTTCCGTTCCGTTCCGTTCCGTTCCGTTAAATATAGTTATCAGTGTGGATAACTATACTTTGCGGAACGGAACGGAACAAAGTTCAGAAATGGCAAATCACAACCTATTCTTATACAAAAACAACTCAAAATCAACTAGATGTTGAAGAGAACAAACTAGTAAGCAAATCCATTTGGACAGTAAGCCTAATGTGGAAGAACATGTTTTTTTATATGAAATCCTGCAAGCTCTAAATATCTTTAATCTGTTAGGATATTTTGAAATTCTATGCTTTTCTTGTTTTGATGCTATGAGTATCCTACCATGCAATAGCGGCTCACCCATCACGAAAACACGCCTATATAATTTTGACCCCCTCCAACCCTACTTTTATATGTAAAACTGGGGTTTACAGGCGTATACCTTATTTTTCTTATTTCTGCTCAAAAATATAGATTGTAGGTACTCGTTAGAACCGCCTCATCGAGGCGGTTCTAGCGGGTACCAACAATCTATATTTTGAGCAGAAATAAGAAAAATATCGCAATTTTTCATCTCAAAATGTTCGTATTTTCGGCGGTAAAATTGACAATGTATTTGTATACAGGCGTGTTTTCGTAATGCGTTGTTGTTTAACTCACTGAGCTGCTGCAATTTTGCTCTAATTCTTTATCTGGAGTAGTCTGGAGTTTACCCCCACTTAATTATTCATGAGAAACAGCTGTGTTTACCTGTTCAGTAGAATGTTGTCTGTAGGTGACCAATGCCCCCGTGGGATCCAATTTCTGAGTTTTTGCAAAATTTCAAGGGGAGATAATTCAGCCACAAATGACAACCGGGTTATTGCCCTTGGTCAGAATGTAGCCCTTGTGATGGTGAATAAGTGTGTGAAGTTTCATGGGGCTAGGTCAAATACTTTTGAAGTACTTTTTGCTTACCGTTCCGGGGCGGTTCTCAAGTTCTGTCGTTGTTGTGATTTGTGTTTGGATAACCCTTTGGTCATTTTGTGGGAAAGTAACTGCCATTTCGGCTATCCGCTAGGGATGTTTTCATCAGGGTATAGTCACTTCATCTTCGTGTTTCTTTCCCGTTGGCGTCACTGATGGGAGGTGTGAGGTAAGTGTATCGATTCCGGAACATTGCCTGTACTTTGATTCTGGATAATCTTGTTCCGTTCCGTTCCGTTAAATATAGTTATCAGTGTGGATAACTATACTTTGCAGAACGGAACGGAACAAAGTTCAGAAATGGCAAATCACAACCTATTCTTATATAAAAACAACTCAAAAACAACTAGATGTTGAAGAGAACAAACTTGTAAGCAAATCCATTTGGACAGTAAAGTAGAAGTAAAACAAAGATCAGGAATTGATACAATTAACTTACTCCACCCATAAAAGACACCAAAGAGAAAGAAATACAAACATTAAGCGACCAGACCATAATGGAAACCTAAACAAAGGAAGGCCATAAGGACAGTTACTTTCCCACAAAATGGCCATATGGCCATCCAAAACCAAAAGACACAAGTGATAAACACAGTAAGTAACAAACAACAACATAAATAAATCGCCACAGAAGAGGCGCCTTGGAACGGTCAGTGGAAGATTTCCACTGGGGGGCTTAAATCGATTTTACGTGGCCACAATCCTCGCCCTTACTTTAGTAAGCCTAATGTGGAAGAACTATATGAAATCATGCAAGCTCTAAATATCTTTAATCTGTTAGGATATTTTGAAATTCTATGCTTTTCTTGTTTTGATGCTATGAGTATCCTACCATGCAATAGCGGCTCACCCATCACGAAAACACGCCTATATAATTTTGACCCCCTCCAACCCTACTTTTATATGTAAAACTGGGGTTTACAGGCGTATACCTCATTTTTCTTATTTCTTCTAAAAATATATATTGTAGGTACTCGTTAGAACCGCCTCATCGAGGCGGTTCTAGCGGGTACCAACAATCTATATTTTGAGCAGAAATAAGAAAAATATCGCAATTTTTCATCTCAAAATGTTCGTATTTTCGGCGGTAAAATTGACAATGTATTTGTATTCAGGCGTGTTTTCGTAATGCGTTGTTGTTTAACTCACTGAGCTGCTGCAATTTTGCTCTAATTCTTTATCTGGAGTAGTCTGGAGTTTACCCCCGCGTAATTATTCATGAGAAACAGCTGTGTTTACCTGTTCAGTAGAATGTTGTCTATAGGTGACCAATGCCCCCGTGGGAGCCAATTTCTGAGTTTTTGCAAAATTTCAAGGGGAGATAATTCAGCCACAAATGACAACCGGGTTATTGCCCTTGGTCAGAATGTAGCCCTTGTGATGGTGAATAAGTGTGTGAAGTTTCATGGGGCTAGGCCAAATACTTTTGAAGTACTTTTTGCTTACCGTTCCGGGGCGGTTCTCAAGTTCTGTCGTTGTTGTGATTTGTGTTTGGTCATTTTGTGGGAAAGTAACTGCCATTTCGGCTATCCGCTAGGGATGTTTTCATCAGGGTATAGTCACTTCATCTTCGTGTTTCTTTCCCGTTGGCGTCACTGATGGGAGGTGTGAGGTAAGTGTATCGATTCCGGAACACTGCCTGTACTTTGATTCTGGATAATCTTGTTCCGTTCCGTTCCGTTAAATATAGTTATCAGTGTGGATAACTATACTTTGCGGAACGGAACGGAACAAAGTTCAGAAATGGCAAATAACAACCTATTCTTATATAAAAACAACTAAAAAACAACTAGATAATGAAGAGAACAAACTTGTAAGCAAATCCATTTGGACAGTAAGCCTAATGTGGAAGAACATGTTTTTATATGAAATCATGCAAGCTCTAAATATCTTTAATCTGTTAGGATATTTTGAAATTCTATGCTTTTCTTGTTTTGATGCTATGAGTATCCTACCATGCAATAGCGGCTCACCCATCACGAAAACACGCCTATATAATTTTGACCCCCTCCAACCCTACTTTTATATGTAAAACTGGGGTTTACAGGCGTATACCTTATTTTTCTTATTTCTGCTCAAAAATATAGATTGTAGGTACTCGTTAGAACCGCCTCATCGAGGCGGTTCTAGCGGGTACCAACAATCTATATTTTGAGCAGAAATAAGAAAAATATCGCAATTTTTCATCTCAAAATGTTCGTATTTTCGGCGGTAAAATTGACAATGTATTTGTATACAGGCGTGTTTTCGTAATGCGTTGTTGTTTAACTCACTGAGCTGCTGCAATTTTGCTCTAATTCTTTATCTGGAGTAGTCTGGAGTTTACCCCGACGTAATTATTCATGAGAAACAGCTGTGTTTACCTGTTCAGTAGAATGTTGTCTATAGGTGACCAATGCCCCCGTGGGAGCCAATTTCTGAGTTTTTTTTTGCAAAATTTCAAGGGGAGATTATTCAGCCACAAATGACAACCGGGTTATTGCCCTTGGTCAGAATGTAGCCCTTGTGATGGTGAATAAGTGTGTGAAGTTTCATGGGGCTAGGTCAAATACTTTTGAAGTACTTTTTGCTTACCGTTCCGGGGCGGTTCTCAAGTTCTGTCGTTGTTGTGATTTGTGTTTGGATAACCGTTTGGTCATTTTCACTCATTCTCAAATGAATTGGGATATTGCAGTCGCCGTATATTTTCTGAAATCAAGCAGTCATTTTTAACCAATGCATACGTTTATATGACAGAACAACATGTCCCGAAGATATCATGATAAACCTCCTGTAGAAAAGTACCTTTTCAGAGAAAATGAGCCACGGGAAAACCTGGTTTTGTAATGTTCGAGACTGTCGCTTTTCGAATTCTCTGTATTTGCGCACTTACAAATTTGAAATTCCACTAGTAAGGAAAGGGTTAGGTGGTTTCAATAAATTCTTCATGTTCTGGGTAGGGAAATAACTACCATTAGCAGGACCACATGGAGTCTTACTAAGTATTTTTCCCCAGTTATGGCTGTCGCCGAAATTTAATTAAACATTGTAATGTACGAGACGACGTTTTTCTTCTTGTTATTTCAAAACAACGTTTAGGTTTTTATACACGGAAACATAACCAATTGGAGATTTTATATTATATTAAGCATATAAGGTTGTTTGATGTTACCTGTACAATAGGAAATGAAAAATACTTGCCATACAAAAATGTGCATGGATTTGTTGCAAAAATGCATGTAATGTTCGCGATCATTATACCAGGCTCATTCCGTATGTATGGACAAAAAATGCAAGATTGAGTTAAACTCCCGCAATGTGTGACTAACATAAATACATCATCTGGAACGAAAATAATATTTTGATGTTGAAATTCCCTCATTTCCAGTGTTTTGTAATGTTCGAGACCTGTAATGTTCAATACCGAAAATTGTTAGTCTAACAACTTGATCACATTGCTCTCACGTGGCACAGTTTTCCGTTACCAGATTACGTAGTAGAAAGTATCTGCAGACGACATGGTTGCCTTTTCCGGTGTTTGATGGGTAAGGGAGTCGGCAGACAATACCACAGTTAAGGGAAAACAGAAGTCATATTTTGTTTTTAAATACCTGCATAGAAGCTTTTTATCTTTTTCCAATATTATTTGTCACAATTAATATTGTGCAATTAAGAATATGCCACCAAACATCATTATTAATGAACAACATTTGCACGCTTGCAAGATCATTATTCTATTGCAATAAGCAGCGGATATATGCGATGAAATGTCCGCTACATTTGGTATCGAACATGACAGGTTTGCTATGTTGACCGTCCAGGGATAATGACTGCAAATAAATGAACAATTTTGAATTGTGCAACCTTAGTTGTGTAAAATGAACACGTTTAGTGATATACATGTTTGCTACAGTTCTACCAATAGCTGCAAACGGTAACAATGTTGATTCCAAATTCATTACTTATTTTCAATTTTGGATTTAAGTCCCATAGCTTATAACATTTTCCCAACTTTTATTTGCCAGAATGAATATTTTCAGTATAAAATGTGCACTGTTAGGAAGGCACTTCAACTCTCAAATTTTATTTCCAAATGCATATTTTGAATGTTAAAAACATTGTAAGTGCAGTTTATGTTACTAACATTATTGTATTGAACATTACAAATTGTATCGAACATCCCCACCTAGAATAAATGTGTATATTTTAGGATATGCTGGTTTACTCTTGATTATGTTCCTAGATACAACAAATACAATATTAGATTCATTTTCAATTTTACAGGTAGAAATGGTAAAGTGGCATAGCATGTCCCTTTACCGTGTATGGTAATGTCCGAGACCATCATAGCTGCAATTTACAGACATGCATTTGTTTACATTTCTGAGAACTTATTTACAAACTTCACAAAAAGTGTTACTTTCTTCCAGCTGGTAGACAAAATTGGTTACACTTTGAAGACTTTTGTATAGACAATTATTACTCTGGAATGCACTGTAATGTTCGATACTGTATTCTCGCGGTTGCATTTTTAATTTTAGATACTTGATTATTGATAACATGCCATGCGGTTGTTGTGTGTTAATATGTGATAAATATGTCTTTTAATGTTTCGGCTGCCTTAAGAAAGCAGTTTATCTGCCAGGAGAGCATTTTTAATGCATAAAAGTATATACCGAGGCTTTTTGCGTAATAGCGACACCATGTTTAAAAAACATATGACTGAACATGCATTGTTACATTAGTTAGATCCAAAATATGAATGAAAATGACACTCACAGCTATATTGTCAGTTTATCGCGTTAGTAAACTACTTGACTTATAGAAACAAAATCACTGTAATGTCCGCGACTTTTTACATATAATTAAAAAAAACCTATTGCTTATGTTGATCGTTTATCTAAAGTAATATTACTTGTGTTCCTTATTTACCACTCAATACCTGTTCAAATGCAACAGTCGTAAGCGATCTAGCTATTATGTGCTTCTCTTAAAACAAAACGAAAGTTGTATGTTTTCAGTAAAGTATTTCTTTTTCTGTATTCTCTAACCAACCCCGATTTTTATTCTAAATCGCTAGTCATTTCTTTACCCTATATATGACCATATGTTCAATTATGTCCCCGCTTAATAACCCGGTCGTAAGTTTCTGTCATTGCGAGCTGTGGTCTCTTGATTTTTGTGATGTTATAGACGGGGGCAACGAACAAGTAGATTGTAGCGTACATTTCTCACAATCAAAATTTATCAAAATACCGACATATTTCTAGCTGTTGGGGTGAAATAACTTTTGATTTCTTGATCAAGGAATTTTAACTGAGTAAAGGTACATGTTAATACTTTATTTTGAACATATTGGTGACTGAATCTAAGTAACTTTATAATTTGACTTTTTAAACGGCTAAAATCCCAATTCATTTGAGAATGAGTGTTTGTGGGAAAGTAACTGCCATTTCGGCTATCCGCTAGGGATCTTTTCATCAGGGTATAGTCACTTCATCTTCGTGTTTCTTTCCCGTTGGCGTCACTGGTGGGAGGTGTGAGGTAAGTGTATCGATTCCGGAACATTGCCTGTACTTTGGTTCTGGATAATCACGTTCCGTTCCGTTCCGTTCCGTTCCGTTAAATATAGTTATCAGTGTGGATAACTATACTTTGCGGAACGGAACGGAACAAAGTTCAGAAATGGCAAATCACAACCTATTCTTATATAAAAACAACTCAAAAACAACTAGATGTTGAAGAGAACAAACTTGTAAGCAAATCCATTTGGACAGTAAGCCTAATGTGGAAGAACATGTTTTTTATATGAAATAATGCAAGCTCTAAATATCTTTAATCTGTTTAATCTAGGATATTTTGAAATTCTATTCTTTTCTTGTTTTGATGCTATGAGTATCCTACCATGCAATAGCGGCTCACCCATCACGAAAACACGCCTATATAATTTTGACCCCCTCCAACCCTACTTTTATATGTAAAACTGGGGTTTACAGGCGTATACCTTATTTTTCTTATTTCTGCTCAAAAATATAGATTGTAGGTACTCGTTAGAACCGCCTCATCGAGGCGGTTCTAGCGGGTGCCAACAATCTTTATTTTGAGCAGAAATAAGAAAAATATCGCAATTTTTCATCTCAAAATGTTCGTATTTTCGGCGGTAAAATTGACAATGTATTTGTATACAGGCGTGTTTTCGTAATGCGTTGTTGTTTAACTCACTGAGCTGCTGCAATTTTGCTCTAATTCTTTATCTGGAGTAGTCTGGAGTTTACCCCGACATAATTATTCATGAGAAATAGCTGTGTTTACCTGTTCAGTAGAATGTTGTCTATAGGTGACCAATGCCCCCGTGGGAGCCAATTTCTGAGTTGTTTTTTTTTTGCAAAATTTCAAGGGGAGATAATTCAGCCACAAATGACAACCGGGTTATTGCCCTTGGTCAGAATGTAGCCCTTGTGATGGTGAATAAGTGTGAGAAGTTTCATGGGGCTAGGTCAAATACTTTTGAAGTACTTTTTGCTTACCGTTCCGGGGCGGTTCTCAAGTTCTGTCGTTGTTGTGATTTGTGTTTGGATAACCCTTTGGTCATTTTGTGGGAAAGTAACTGCCATTTCGGCTATCCGCTAGGGATGTTTTCATCAGGGTATAGTCACTTCATCTTCGTGTTTCTTTCCCGTTGGCGTCACTGATGGGAGGTGTGAGGTAAGTGTATCGATTCCGGAACATTGCCTGTACTTTGATTCTGGATAATCTTGTTCCGTTCCGTTCCGTTCCGTTCCGTTAAATATAGTTATCAGTGTGGATAACTATACTTTGCGGAACGGAACGGAATAAAGTTCAGAAATGGCAAATCACAACCTATTCTTATATAAAAACAACTCAAAAACAACTAGATGTTGAAGAGAACAAACTTGTAAGCAAATCCATTTGGACAGTAGGCCTAATGTGGAAGAACATGTTTTTTATATGAAATCATGCAAGCTCTAAATATCTTTAATCTGTTAGGATATTTTGAAATTCTATGCTTTTCTTGTTTTGATGCTATGAGTATCCTACCATGCAATATCGGCTCACCCATCACGAAAACACGCCTATATAATTTTGACCCCCTCCAACCCTACTTCTATATGTAAAACTGGGGTTTACAGGCGTATACCTTATTTTTCTTATTTCTGCTCAAAATATAGATTGTTGGAACCCGCTAGAACCGCCTCGATTTTCTGCTCAAAAATATAGATTGTAGGTACTCGTTAGAACCGCCTCATCGAGGCGGTTCTAGCGGGTTCCAACAATCTATATTTTGAGCAGAAATAAGAAAAATATCGCAATTTTTCATCTCAAAATGTTCGTATTTTCGGCGGTAAAATTGACAATGTATTTGTATACAGGCGTGTTTTCGTAATGCGTTGTTGTTTAACTTACTGAGCTGCTGCAATTTTGCTCTAATTCTTTATCTGGAGTAGTCTGGAGTTTACCCCGACGTAATTATTCATGAGAAACAGCTGTGTTTACAACCGGGTTATTGCCCTTGGTCAGAATGTAGCCCTTGTGATGGTGAATAAGTGTGCGAAGTTTCATGGGGCTAGGTCAAATACTTTTGAAGTACTTTTTGCTTACCGTTCCGGGGCGGTTCTCAAGTTCTGTCGTTGTTGTGATTTGTGTTTGGATAACCCTTTGGTCATTTTGTGGGAAAGTAACTGCCATTTCGGCTATCCGCTAGGGATGTTTTCATTAGGGTATAGTCACTTCATCTTCGTGTTTCTTTCCCGTTGGCGTCACTGATGGGAGGTGTGAGGTAAGTGTATCGATTCCGGAACATTGCCTGTACTTTGATTCTGGAAAATCTTGTTCCGTTCCGTTCCGTTAAATATAGTTATCAGTGTGGATAACTATACTTTGCGGAACGGAACGGAACAAAGTTCAGAAATGGCAAATCACAAACTATTCTTGTATAAAAACAACTCAAAAATAGTTAGATGTTGAAGAAAACAAACTTGTAATCGATAATAAGCCTAAATATTTTCAAAAAACATTTACTAAAATAAGTATATTAATTCTATCAGTATACCCTGTGGTGTGCCCCTGAAGTTGTTCCGTTCCGTTCCGTTCCGTTCCGCAAAGTATTGTTAGCCCTTCTATATGCAGGGTAAACCTTTAAAATCATCTTCTCTGAAACCAGAAAGCCCAGGTCTTTCATATTCAATATGAAGCTTCATCTTATGGACCTCTACCAAGATTGTTCAAATTTTAGCCCTGGGGCCAAAATTGACCCTGCCCGGGGCCCACTTGTTATGCTTTGGATCAGGTGAGCGAACCAGGGCCCTCTGGGCCCTCTTGTTTCATCGCGCTAGCGCCTACATTTCTTGACCGATTTTAATATAACTTCATACAAATGTTCCTTATGACAATATCTCGAGCAAGTTCGACTTTCAAGGTCATGACCTCAAGGTCAAGGTCACTGGCTATTTTTTAGAAAAACTCTGTCATCGCTCTACCTCCTACATTTCTTCACCAATTTCAATATAATTTCACACAAATGTTCCTTATGACAATATCTCGAGCAAGTTCGACTTTCAAGGTCATGACCTCAAGGTCAAGGTCACTGTGGCTATTTTTAGAAAAACATCTTCGCTCTAGCGCCTATATTTCTTCACTGATTTCAATATAACTTCACACAAATGTTCCTTATGACAATGTCTCAGCCGAGTTCGACTTTCAAGGTCATGACCACAAGGTCAAGGTCACTGTGGCTATTTTTAGAAAAACTTTGTCATCACTCTAGCGCCTACATTTCTTCACCAATTTCAATATAACTTCACACAACTGTTCCTTATAAAAATATCTCGAGTGTGTTCGACTTTCAAGGTTATGGCCTCAAGGTCAAGGTCACTGTGGCTATTTTAAGAAAAACTTTGTCATCGCTCTAGCGCTTACATTTCTTCACCGATTTCAATATAACTTCACACAAGTGTTCCTTATGACAATATCTCTAGCGAGTTCCACTTTCAAGGTCAAGGTCACTGGCTATTTTTAGAAAAACTTTGTCATGACTCTAGCCCTTACATTTCTTCACCGATTTCAATATAGCTTCACACAAATGTTCCTTAAGACAATATCTCGAGCGATTTCGACTTTCAAGGTCAAGGTCACTGTGGCTATTTTTAGAAAAACTTTGTCATTGCTCTAGTGACTACATTTCTTCACTGATTTCAATATAACTTCACACAAATGTTCCTTATGACAATACCTTGAGCGAGTTTGACTTTCAAGGTCAAGGTCACTGTGGCTATTTTTAGCTCACCTGAGCCTTTAGGCTCATAGGTGAGCTTAAAGTATAGCCATGGTCCGTCGTCCGTCCGTCCGTCCACCATTTTCAAAGATCTTCTTCTCCTATACTGCAGGGCCAATCAAAGCCAAATTTCATATGGAGCCTCAGTGGGATGGGGGAATGAAAGTTTGTTCGCGGGGTCTGGATCACATGACCAAGATGGCCACCATGCCCATATATGGTAAAAAGCCTTCAAAAATCTTCTTCTCCAGAACCATAAGGCCAGTGGCCTTGAAACTTGGCATGTAGCATATGGTACTCGGGGCCCATCATGGTTTGTACAAATGGTGACCCTGGGTTGACCTTGACCTATTTTACAGCAATGTCAAATTTGTCGACTTAGGCTTTTGCATGGGGCAAAGTGAAAATAATGGATTTATAGGAAACCATTGAAGACAGTGTCACCAAAATTTGTAGATCAGGTAAAGTAACTGAATACATGAATGTATATGGATCAGAAAGGTCAAGGTCATTCATTGGCCTTGTTCGCGGGTCTGGATCACATGACCAAGATGGCCGCCATGCCCATATATGGTAAAAAGCCTTCAAAAATCTTCTTCTCCAGAACCATAAGGCCAGTGGCTTTGAAACTTGGCATGTAGCATATGGTACTCAGGCCCATTATGGTTTGTACAAATGGTGACCCTGGGTTGACCTTGACCTATTTTACAGCAATGTCAAATTTTCCGACTTAGGCTTTTGCATTGGACAAAGTGAAAATAATGGATTTATAGGAAACCATTGAAGACAGTGTCAACAAAATTTGTAGATCAGGTAAAGTAATTGAATACATGAAGATCTATGGGTCAGAAAGGTCAAGGTCATTCAGGATCCATATTTCAAACATTTTTTTCTCCAAAACTGCTGAGCCAATTTAAGTAAAATTTAATATGGAGCCTTTGTGAGTTGAACAAATGAAAAAATGCCAATACAGTCTAGATCACATGACCAAAATGGCCGTCACGCCCATATATGGTAAAAAGCCTTAAAAATTCTTCTCCTCCAGAACCGTAAGGCCAATGGCCTTGAAACTTGGCTTGTAGCATATGGTACTCAGGCCCATCATAGTTTGTACAAATGGTGACCCTGAGTTGACCTTGACCTATTTTACAGCAATGTCAAATTTGCCGACTTAGGCTTTTGCATAGGAAAAAGTGAAAATAATGGATTTTTAGGAAACCATTGAAGACACTGTCACCAAAATTAGTAGATAAGGTAAAGTAGCTGAATACATGAAGATCTATGTGTAAGAAAGGTCAAGAAAATTAATTGACCTTAGACCAAGGTAATGCAGGTTCCATATTTCAAACATTTTTTCTCAGAAACTACTGAGCCAATTGAAGTGAAATTCAATATGGAGCCTTTGGGAGTTGAACAAATGAAAAGCTGCCAATGTGGTCTAGATCACATGACCAAGATGGCCACCATGCCCATATATGGTAAAAACACTTCGAAATTCTTCTTCTCAAGAACCGTAAGGCCAATGGCCTTGAAACTTGGCATGTAGCATATGGTACTCGGGCCTATCATAATTTGTTCAAATGGTGACCCTGGGTTGAACTTGACCTATTTAACAGTAATGTCAAATATGCTGACTTAGGCTTTTGCGTAGGAAAAAGTGAAAATAATGGATTTTTAGCTCACCTGAGCCTTTAGGCTCATAGGTGAGCTTATAGTATAGCCATGGTCCGTCGTCCGTCCGTCCGTCCGTCAGTCCACCATTTTCAAAGATCTTCTCCTATACTGCAGGGCCAATCAAAGCCAAATTTCATATGGAGCCTCAGTGGGATGGGGGAACGAAAGTTTGTTCGCGGGGTCTGGATCACATGACCAAGATGGCCACCATGCCCATATATGGTAAAAAGCCTTCAAAAATCTTCTTCTCCAGAACCATAAGGCCAGTGGCCTTGAAACTTGGCATGTAGCATATGGTACTCAGGCCCATCATGGTTTGTACAAATGGTGACCCTGGGTTGACCTTGACCTATTTTACAGCAATGTCAAATTTGCCGACTTAGGCTTTTGCATGGGGCAAAGTGAAAAATGGAACAAGTTTTCTTTTTGTTTCATTTGCTTCTGTATACAGTATACCATTTATGTCCAATGGACAGTTCCTCATATTTTCCCTTTCTGTGAGCCAGGCGCTTAGGTTATAAAACTTTTTTCACGCTCAACTCACTTCAGCATGAAATTTACCCTGCTCATAAGTTTTAAAATGCCAACAATATTGAGATGGCATTTTAAAATTTATGAGCAGGGTAAATGACATTTTCTGCTGATCTAAGTAGGAAAATTGTCACCAGACAGGTGAGCGGTTCAGGACCACTGGTCCTCTGGTTAGAAAAACTTTGTCATCACTCTAGCGCCTACATTTATTGATGGATTTTAATAGAATTTCTCACAAATGTTTCTTATGATAATATCTTGAGTTGCTTTGACTTTCAAGGTCATGACCTCAAGGTCAAGGTCACTGTGGCTATTTTTTGAAAAACTTTGTCAACGCTCTACCGCCTACATTTATTAAAAGATTTTCTTTCTGAATATAACTTCACACAAAAGATGCTTATGATAATATCTTGAGCAAGATCTACTTTCGCGGTCATGGCCTCAAGACAAGGTCACTATGGCTATTTTTAGAGAAGCATTGTCATCACTCTAGAACCTACATTTATTGATGGATTTTTAAACAAACTTTACACAAATGTTGCATATGATAATATCTCAAGTAAGTTGGACTTTTGCCATTTCAGTGTTTTCTACACACGAAGTTGTCTTGTGCGAGGGGATTTGTATCGCATGCGATGCCTTATTTAACATTGCACTCACACATCCGTGTGACATAGTGCATTCTTTCATACTTCCGAAATGGCTACTTTTCCAATGAAAATTTGTGACAGTTTTCTTATTCATACTCCAAATATAGGCTCTCTGTGCTCATTAGAACTGTCTTAATGAGGCTGTTCTAACAAGTACCCACAACCTATGTCTTAGAGCAGAAAAAAGAAAAATAATGTATACCCCTGTAAACCCCAGTTTTACAATATGAAAGTGGGGTTTAAGGGGGTCAAAATTATATATGTGTGTATTTGTGATGGTCGTGCTTGGAGTATTCAGTTTAGTGACATTTATGTGGCACCAACTTTGATTTTAGCATCATGTGGTAGATACTTCACAAAAAGGACGTAAAATTTTCCAAAGAAGAAATATATGGGCTGCATGATGCTTCCACACAGAGCTGAATCCGGCCCGCACACTAGTACTGGTAAACCGCAGAGAGGATCTAAGCCTGTCCAGGAACCGCAGTGCGAGGAGGACCATCCATGCTCATAAACCCTATTGGTTTCATTGAGCGACAGGGCTTGAGATGTCATTTCATCTCAATGTCGGGTAAAAGTCCCACAAAATTGGAAGCAACGTCTCCAAAATGACCTTTACAGTGTTGACGGGGACGTTAAACCTCTGATCAAACAAACAAATAAAATTTTCCAGAGGCGCGCTACGTTACACGTAACAAACGTAGCAAATAAAATATATTGGGGAAAAACACTCAGCCCCATAATTGGACCGTAACGAGCAAAACATGAATGTTCTTTGACTTGTCTCCATTATGTAACAAGGAAAACCAGAAGAAATCTGGGGCACATTTTCTCTCAACGTAACAAAACAAATGTAACGAAGAAAATATATATGGAAAAAACACTCTGCACCTCATTTGGACCGTAACGAGCGTAACGAGGATAATTCTTGGACGTGTCTTCGTTACATAACGAGCGTAATGAGCAAAAATCTGGGGCACATTTTCTCCCAAAGTAACGTAACAAACGTTACGAAGGAAACATATAGGGAAAAACACTGCACCTCATTTGGACCGTAAAGGGCAAAACAAGGATATTCTTGGACATGTATTGGTTAGGTAACGAGCATAACGAGCAAAAATCTGGGGCACATTTTCTCCCAACGTAATGTAACAAAAGTAACGAAGGAAATATATAGGGGAACTCTGCACATCATTTGGACCTTAACGAGGATATTCTTAGACATGTCTTCGCTACCTAACGAGTGTAACGAGCAAAAATATGGGGCACATTTTCTGCCAACGTAAAGTAACAAACATAACAAATAATGGCTTGTTTGCATCCTATCCCATTTAAGAATTGATGAATGCTGATCAATCTTGGTACAATATATTATTACAACCTACTAAAAATGATTTCATTAGATTTTGTTGATCTTGACCTTTTGCTTGGGTCCCAGGCTCCCAAAAACTTTTAGATTTTGGCAAAAAATGGCATGTATGCACCATAGTTTTTGGTGACCTAAACCTAGCTTTTAAAGACAAATGGATGCTTAAGTTATATTTTGGCGGGGGGGGGGGGGGGGGGGGGGGGGGCATTGTTTTCTTCTGGAAGGAGTTCCAGTTTCTGATTGAATTTGTCATTTCAGTGCCTTTGGTGCTTTGATTTTACAGAGTACTGTTTACAGGCAAGCAAAACAAAGTATGCATTCCCCGCCTATCAGGGCTTGGAGAAATAGACTGGGCTGGATGGTGCTTTTGTGCATATCTTAAACTGACATGAGTACTGGTAAACCACTTAGGTCTAAGCCTGCACATGCAAAGTGGTGGGAGTTGGATCGTCCCTGCATATAATAATGGCAGCAGTTTTTTGGGCAGTTGGGCTTGAGATATCATTTAATCTCAAAAGTCAGGTAAAAGTGCGGCATCTGATCAGGGCCTCCACTGTTTTCTAAAAGTTCAGTCATTTTCTAAATAAATTTTGATGAAAACACAACCTGACACCCCTAAATTTTGAAATGGTCTCTTGCAATATATTAGGAGGAAGATTCCATTTGGTACAAAAAGGGTTAATTGTCATTTTTTCTATATAATCTACCCATTTTTGTTTGACTATAACACGGTTGTTTAAGTAACATGGTTTCTGCTTAGGACCCCATTAATAGTGTTATAAAGAGGGTGTGGTGTATATCATTTTCTTTATTGTTGCTTAAAACTTATATTGTGAGTACTTGTTAGAACTACCTCCAGTTCTAATGAGCACCCACAGTCACGAGAATCTACAATCTATATATAAAGCTAATGATAGACAAGATGTGTTTGTGAAACAAGAATATGTCCGTGGGCATGGTAATTTTTTCTTCGAAGTTAGTCATAGGTCAAGATTTTTTGTTTGAATAGAAAGACATTGTCACAAGGAACCTGACATGCTCAATATAAAGGTTTGAACTGAAATGGTTCAAAAGTTATAATTTTATCTTAAAAATAGGTGAAGGTCACAGGTCAAAATTTTTTGTATTGGCTTGTAGTCCTTGTCACAAGGAACCTACATGCAAAATATGAAGGCTCTATCTCAAACAGTTCAAAAGTTATGGCCAATGTTATTTTGTATTTTAAGTAGGTCAACGTTCAAGGTCTGAATCCCTTTGTATGATACTTGTATTCTTTGTCAACATTATCTATGTAAAAGATGTATGTATTATACAAAGAAATAAAGTTTAAACCAAGGTCACAGGTCAAAATTTTTTGTATGGCCATGAAACCCTTGTCACAAGGAACATATATGCAAAATATGGACTCTATCTCAAATGGTTCAAAAGTTATGGCCAATGTTATTTTTTCGTTAAGTAGGTCAACGGTCAAAGTCATCAGTCAAAATATTTTATATGGACATGAAGCCCTTGTCACGAGGAACCTACATGCAAAATATGAAGGCTCTATCTCAAACGGCTCAGAAGTTATGCAAGGAACCTGCATGCAAAATATAAAGGCTCATATTCAAACCGTTCAAAAGTTATCAAACCGTTCAAAAGTTAGGACCAATGTTATTTTTTTATTTTAAGTAGGTCAAAGGTCAAGGTCATGGTCACAGGTCAATTTTTTTATGTGTGGACGTGACACCCCTATCACAAGGGACCTAGTAGTCATGCAAAATATGAAGGCGCTATCTCATATGGTTCAAAAGTTATGACCAATGTTACTTCTTTTTCTTAAAATTAGGTCACAGGTCAAGGTCAAAGGTAAATTGTTTGTGTGTAAGTGGGAAGTCCTTGTCACAAAGACTCCACATGCCAAATATGGAGGGCTCTATTTCAAACGGTTCAGTAGTAATGACCAATGTAATTTTTTTCTTTAAAGTAGGTCATGGGTCAAGGTCCCAGGTCAAATTTTTGGGCATGTTTGTAAAGCCCTTGTCACAAGGAACCTACATGCCAAATATGAAGGCTCTGTCTCAAACGATTAAAAAGTTATGACCAATGTACAAAACCAACGAACAGACAGGGCAAAGACAATATGTCCCCGCTATCGCTACCGGGGACATAAAAAATGTCATATTTGCTGGTATAAAAGCAGTGACACATAGGTGAGTGAGTGAGTGTTTCAGTTTTACGTCCCACCAACAGCTAAGGTCATACGGAGACGGGACCTCGGTTTAAAGACTCATCCGAAAGTCTGGAGAAGCCCGGGATCGAACCTGCGACCCCTTGTTTACAAGGCGAGTAGGGTAACCACTCGACCACGGAGGCTTCTAGTGACACATAGGTATGTTGTCACAATGTCCGGAAAGATAATCAAGATGAATCCATGTCCCTTAAATTTTCCAAGTGATGCACAAAAATAAAAGCTTTTAACCTAGTAATGCTGACTGGAAGTGTATGCACATTTCATATTTTGCCTAGCAACACAATACTGTGTACCTAAAACATGGTGCTGCGCATCTCTCGAATGTCTGGGCTGATCAGAACCTCGACTCAGCCTCTGTTCCGGAGCTGATCAGAGCCTCGGTTCCAGACCTCAGCTTATTATCAGTTCTGGTTGGCTCAGGGATCCATCATGTTGGAAGTACCCTTATGGAATCTATACTCATAAAAGATTCATATAGTCTCTCAAAGGTGTGGTGAATGTTTAAACATGATGTCGATTTCAAATAAGTCAAGGTGCAAAGTACTGAGCAAGAAACTGATAATCAATAAAGAAAATCAACATAGAAGTATATATGCCTACAATTCAATAAATGATAGTGGCAAACAGTGTAGACCCTGATCAGACACCATGTTTTGTTGATCATTAAACCTGCTTTCCTGCTGCTTGTCCTTATAGACCTTACCAAGAGAAAAAGGGGGTTTATAGCAGTGTAAACATTTTTTGTCTGTTATTAAAAGGGCCTCATTGAGCAGAATGATTGCAAATTTTCATGACAGTTTTTGATCCACACACCCATGTGCTAAAATGGTGTCTTTCTTAAGGGGAACACCTAGCAGACTTTTCCGCCATTTTTAAAGGGAGACAACTTTTGGGACTTCCTGTTCACTTTTTTTTTACAAGCCATGTCCCCCTGAAAAAGAGGTCTACTCTTAAAGGAAAGAATTTGCTCCTCAGGAGCAAATTCTTTCCTTTAAGAGTTGACCCCTATTGACATGGGAGACAAAAAATACTTTGACAGGAGTTGCCTCCCCTGAAGGTGTATCCATTCCCCTAAAATGGTGTCTGTCTTAAATCATGGACAAGGTTTTTTTTGGATGGAATTTTTTTGATATATCACTAATTTCCAGTCCAAACGTAGGTTGTGGGTGCTCCTTTGGACCATCCCATTGTTTTTGTTTGAATTGAGGTTTAAGGTCCCCACCAACACTATTTAGGTCATTTTGGAGGTGTTGCTTCCAATTTTGTTGGACTTTTACCCGACATTGACAAAACAAAAGGGTTTAAATGTAGGGATGGTCCGACTCGAAATACTTTGGCTGGGCAGGCTTAACCCCTCTAAGTGATTTACCAGTAGTATGTGCGGTCGGTTTCAGCTCTGCATGGAAGCATCATGCAGCCCAATCTATTGCACCAAATCCTGGTGGGTGGTGGTCCCATCAATAAATACCCACAATCTATGTTTTTGTGCAAATAAGGCAAAAATGTATACTCCTGTAACCCCACTTTAAACTGGGGTTTACCATGGTATTCATTTCACATTGTTAACACGATGCAAGACTCTGTTACATGTATATGACATGTACCATACAATGTAAGACGCTCAGACCTTACATGTAGATTTAACAATACGCAAGTGCGACAGCATGTTTGTTGATTTTGTTTGATTTGAGGTTTAACGTCCAAGTCAACACTGTATAGGTCATTTTGGAGACGTTGAATCCAATTTTGTGGAGCTTTTACCAGACTTTGAGATGGAATGACATCTCAATCCCTGTCACCCAATGAAACCAATAGGGTTTATAAGCATGGACAGCCCGACTCGCACCGCTTTGCCTGGGCAGGCTAAGATCCTCTAAGCGGTTTACCAGTACTCGTGTGCGGGTCGGTTTAAGCTCTGCGTGGAAGCATCAGACAGCCCACCTATTTCTTCAAGCCCCAGTGAGTGGGGGCCATCCCTTAAAAAAACTATGACTTTACATGATCTCTGGATTCCCTCTTACAAGAACAAAGCAATCAAAGATATTGTGCCATTTCTTGTTGCTTCATTTCTTATGCAGAACAATAAATTTTAAATGAGGCTTATAATTAACCCAGGGTGAAGAAGCTAGAGCTCAATAAAGAGCCTTCACAAGAACATGAAGTTGGAATTTACTAGTTTTTAATATACAGTAAAATTCCTCTATTAAGACCACCTTTGGGACTGTTCGAAAGTGGTCTTTAACTTTTTGAATGAGACTGTTCAAAAGTGGTCTTTAAGAACACTTTTGAACAGTTCCAAAGGTGGTCCCTGACAAGAGGACACTTGCCAGAAAACACAAGAAATATTAAGTGTAGTACACTTAGTGTACCCTTCAAAAGCAGAATTAGTCTTAATTTTAGGTGGTCTTAATTGCGGAATTTTGCTGTACTTCAACAAGTGGTGACTTCATGGATAAATTATGATGTGATTTTTTTCTTCTCAGTTTTTCTCTTCAAGGATATACATACATTGGCCCTCTTATAAAGATCCCACTCTATGCAGAGAAAAGAAGAATGCACAATTTTAAGTTTTCAAGTTAATTAACATATATGTGTAATGAACACCCCTATAAACCCCACATTTTAAAGAGAAAAAAGTGGATTTTACAGGGGTATACACCATTTTTTCTGACTTTTGCATGAAAAACATAGATTGTGGGTACTTGTTGGAACTGCCTCAGTGAGGCGACTCTTAACGAGCACCAACAATCTATGTTTGGAGCAAAATTAAGGAAATTATCAAAACTTTTGGTCTTTAAAACACTAGTTCTATAGCTATGAAAGACAACACATTACTGTAATGATTCTAAGTATTAGGATAGATAGGTCTAAGCAAACAGGGCAAACCCAGATCGGACTGCTCCTGAAGAGAAGTCTGATCAGGGTCTACAGTTACACCCAGGTCAGACTGCTCCTGAAGGAGAAGTCTGATCAGGGTCTGCACTGTTTGCCATTTTGTCTGGACCTTTTGGACTTCTTGTTAAATCGTAAAACAAAGGGGGGGTGTCCATAAGGGGGTATTCTGGCCCCCTACCAAATCTTCTTATTTTTTGCAGGTGAACAGCCTAACATGTGTACTTTATCATGGCATACCTCTGGTCGCGCAGAAGCAGGGTTGTTTTCGAGCTATAAGTCCTTAAATGTGGGTGGGGTAATTCACCCCAATACCGATGGTTAATTCGTAAACTATTTTTGTCCATTCCACGGTAGTAAAATGATTTGAATTTGCAATTACATCAATAGAAGAATGCCTGGACTAATGTTTAGAAACACTATTTTGTACAAAATGTCAAGCTTAGAGGACTTTATGCATTTTTTCAACATTATGGTATTTTTTGTTATTTTTCATCCAAAATCTTTGCAAATTTTACAGCTGCTGGAATTTTATGGAAGCCACAGTTATAAAACTTGGTCCATAGTTACATTCTCTTTAGTTAAGCTCATACCAGTGGTCTAAGGCTAGCTTTACCTTTGTTTCAAGGTTTAGTGAACATGTAGATATAAGTGGGTTGGGTATTTCAGCATGATATTTGTGATATATGTGTTTTTAATTTTATCCCCTTTTGCTAATGTCATACAGATATGTGACCTTGATTTTAAGGTTTATCTGAAAGACTAGAGATACCCGGGATTTAACTGAAGACCTTAGTTAATGATTCAAATTGCATAGCCACTACACGATAAAAGCTTCTAAAGCATGATATAAACACAAATGTGTGTCAGTTCTTTTACAGTATTCATCCAAATGCTTCAAGCTTGGAATGCTTTATTCATCTGCATTTCAGATGGTACACCATTAGTGTGTTGTTCAGACCGTATAAACCAATCTTAGTTATTTTCTGAGGCACTATCATCTGACTCTGAACTTGTGTCCCAGTCTTTCACAGAAGCATCCATTACGAAGACATATACTGAGACTTGAATTTAGTGCTGCTGTCTTCCTTTTGCTGGTGACGATAAAATCCTAAAAACCACATTACTGATGCTATGTGGGCACAGCACCCGACTATCCTAGACCCACTCTTGCACTTACAAAACCAGCCCCTGATTGGATCAAGTCCTGGACCATACTCAATCCACAGGCTATATGACCCTGCTGATGTATGTCTTGATTGGATTTTCGCCTTTAGAATCCCAGCTGCTTCTTTATGTACCATAATTTGATACTGACCTGTTTCAGATATGTGCTCTTCTGTGTAGGAGCCAGCTTGCTTAAGCTGGTACACCCCCATTGTTTTGTCACGTAGTTCAGATTCGGTTAACTCTGGGAAGTCTGACAAGTCTGTTTCATCAATAGTTTTCCATGACGACTTCACACGCTTATCCCACCCATTATCTTCTACTTTTTAGGGCCCCGCACTGAAAGTGTGGGTGCCCTATAGTAATCACTCTGTCCGTCCGTCTGTCTGTCCGTCCGTCCGTCTGTCCGTCTGTCCGTCCACAAATTTTTTTATCCTCCATAACTTTTTATTATTCCTGGATGGATTTAAATATTACTTGGCATCACTCCGTCCATCTGTCTGTCTGTCTGTCTGTCTGTCCGTCTGTCCGTCCACAAATTTTTTTATCCTCCATAACTTTCTTATTCCTGGATGGATTTAAATATTACTTGGCAGAAATGTTAATTGTTTTAATGTGTTAGGCATTTTGGATAATGCCAGCATTCGTTTTGCAATGACATCATCTCCCTCTTTGTTCTGAAGAAGAGGTGGCTTGAATGCATTGCATGTTGCACAAACAATCCTGACATAGTCACCAATGAAAGGTACTTGGGAGTTAGGCATTACATTTGATAATGCTTTCCACTGTTTAATTCTGCCATTTGCCGACTCAACCACCCACCTAACTTTGGTGACTAGCCTTGTCTCATTTGCTTCTTCTGTTGACAGTTGCTTCTGAGATTTGGCAATAAAATGTGGCATATGTGTCTTAATACCAAATTCTTCCAAGAGATCGGTCACATCTCGGAAGCCCCTGTCAACAACCAGAACATCACCTTCTTCGAACCAATCAAGAATTTTCTCAGTGTTAGACTTGAACAAATGTTCTGTGATTTTGGCATCATTGTTACGGCCATCTGCTAGGTATGGTCCCAAAACAGATAAAATATAGCCATCTGATGCAACAAGCATCATAGGCTTAACGAGGGGCCGTCCCTTATGCACTGAATATGATCTGCGCTGGAAATGGTAATTGCTGCTCGTTTCAATATATATATACGTTCCATCTGCCACGCAAACTGCTACATCATCAGTTGCATTTCCAAAACTAACTTTAGCAAATGTTGAGGTATGGTTTTGAATGACCTCTTGACGTGATACATGACCAAAACCGAGAAATTGAGGTACAAAGTCTGTCATAAGTGCTCGTCTAGCAGTATGGATTGCTTTACCACAAGTATGTGTTTTGATGCCAAATAGTGTTGACAGAACTGGCAAGGATAGGCCTGTTCTCAATTTTACAAGCAGCAGTGCTAGAACTGTTCTACTACTCCTTCCTGGAGTTGAACGAACAGACGCAAGGTAGCTGTGCATTATAACAAACTGGCTTTTATCTATACCTGTTAATCTTAGATAATCTTGGTCTGACAGTGAACCAGGACTGTCAAAGTCAAGTATGCCTGAAGACTCGGTCAGCTTACGCATCTCAGACAATAGCTCTTGAATATCATTGCTTGATGCATCAACAGTATTAGATTCAATTTTGCATTAGTGGCAGTGACCCCTGTAGTAATATCTTCAAGTGGTCTGCGTGCATTAGCTGTTGCTTTAGTTAAGCATACTTTGCATATAACATCTCCTGCTGATATTGGCTGTACCAGTGGGCGTTTGAAGGTATCAATATCAACACTACTTAACATTTTTGTATTTTTAGGTAAGTGGCAAAAACACCACTTACAACGCTTAAAGCTCTTTCCCATAGCTAAACACAGATATCAAAATATAACCTGTAAAATATAAATGTGATAGAAAAATAACTACCACAAAACAAAATGGCTTGTACAATCTGAATATGCTTAGCACACTTTTTGACAAAACTGACCAATAAGGACAGTACAAAAGTAAAGCTAACAAAAAGCTTTTCTGAACCCTTTCTCAAAAGGCAAATTCACCTATAGAGTAGCTACTTGCTCTCAAGTTTCAGAAAACTTCTCCCACAAAATATAATAAACAATGAGACAATGTTTAGAAGGAACAAAGTAGCCTATTAAATCAGAATATAAGTAATGCTATTGAAAATCTCATTAAAAGATATGTTTGCGAATACTATTGCAAAAGGCAAATTCCCATAAAGAGTAGCTATCTGCTCTCTTATTTCACAAACAATGTACAAAAAAATATAATGCTAAATAGTAGCTATCTGCTCTCTTATTTCACAAACAGTGTACAAAAAATATAAGGTAACAATAAACAAAACTGTAATTCTCAGAAAATATTATCTTTACAAATAAATGGAAGTGCCTTTTACATATTTAAATGCTATCTACCAATGAATGTATATTTCAAACACAGAAATTAAAATAGCTTGCTATCTGCATCAAAATATTGCTACCAATTAAACTTCAACCAAATTCTACAGTGATTTGTTTTCTTTCTTTTTCCTGTCTTCACTTAAATGAGAGATTAACTACAATTTCAAAATGAAACTGAAAGCCACCAGAATTTATATCAAGTTGTCTGTGTCAAAAATGTACAAAGAATCATTCAGACACATAGCAAAAATGTCTCATAAAATTAAATTAAAATATTTATGAAACGGTCCCAAATTGTTTCACTTTCATTCAGTAAATACCAAGAAAACAGTACTTCGTACTTTGATGGTTATGACCCACAAATTGGGTTGCCACGTCGCTTAATATGAAATCATCATCATAATTATCATCATCATCATCATCATATAATCATCATCTGTACCCAGGACATGACCAATAATTCATAGTAATTTTTGGTCTCTGTGCCCTAAGAAACATTTATTTTTGAGTTGACTGCAACATATTTCCAAATAACTGTATTAAGTATTTTTTTTAAAGATTTCTTTTTTATCATTGACTACATGAAGCAAACTGAATAGAGTAGAACTAACAACAAACTACTTCTTGGATGGGTATTTCTGAAAGCATGCAAACTCAACAATTTTGAGTAAATTGGCAGCAATAATTGTACCTAAGCAAGCCCCTGACGAGCTTATAGAAAATTGAAAAGAGAAACGATCAGGAACTGATCAGATCCAGAAATATCTATAGAAGGCTGCACTCAACCTAAGCTTTAAACAGATAGGCACATGTACAGGAGTTTATTTCTATTTACAAAATGTGATAGATACAACTTCAAATCCAAATTGACTAAAACACTTTATAAGTCTGGAGATATAATTGCACCTTGTGGTAATCCTGAAGAAGTTACATTTCTTTTTTTATAAAGAAAAATAATTTCATTACTTAAATGCCTTATGTTGCTGAACATATGACTTCACCTTTTGGTAATCCTGAAAAATAATGCATATTAAAAGATATGATCAGTTCAACCGGCCAAGACTCAGGTCACAGTCAGTCTGGCAAGACTTGTCACTTGCTGCTCTCTTGATTACTCGGAAGCCTTAGAAGACTCATGCAAACAACAAAAGCTCTGATCAGACTGCGTGGATGTTTTACAGGTTTTTTCATGTGCTGGCGCAAATGGAATGAGAAGTGATACAAGCAAATACGTTGAGCCAATTAAAAAACGTACTTCGACATTTACAAAGATAATCTTTGTTCAAGAAATTGATGCAGGAGCAATGTGGTAGCTTGGAATGTTCATATACATATATTTAAAAGAGAAATAACTTCAATCTCAGATGCAGCTCAAATTCATTGTTTAAGGGAGGGCCACTTGTTAGACCTGTGATGTAAATTGCATTATATGGTTATTTTATCTGCTGTGGGCCATACCTAGACTAAAAAGGAAGGGTGATCTTATGTCGAGAGACGAAACAGCTAACCATGAGGTTAGTTGAGTTATGTCTTGAGAATAAGTATATAAAGATAAAGAGAAAAATGCCAAAGTAAATTGTTGATGGATGGTAGGAAAAGTGGTCAAAATGATAAACTAATGGCCTTGGTGCACCATGTAAAGCCGGCCTCAGTAGCTCAGTCGGATGCGCATCTGACTGGTGATCAGGAGGACTCTTGTTCGATACCTGCCGGGGTCGGCAACATTCTTTCGTGGAGATTAGTCATGAAATCTTTTCTACAGTCATTCTCTCATTTCTGCTGATTCAAGAATGGCAGTTGTCAGTTTCTGGGGAAAGAATGTACATTGTACTGGTTAACTGCTTACGTATAAGCCTGTCTAGGAAAAGTGTTGATAAGTAAACTGACAGGTGCAAAAATGACCTAAATAGGGTTGACTGGGCCATTAAACTCCAATACAAACAAAGCAAGAACCATTTAAAATATAGATGAATAAAATATCTCACATTTGAAACATCTTCATTGATAATGTAATAGGAACTGGCATAACTTGTATATATCATGCTGAAATACCCCACCCACTTATATCTACATGTTCACTGAACCTTGAAACAAAGGTAAAGCTAGCCTTAGACCACTGTTATGAGCTTAACTAAAGAGAATGTAACTATGGACCAAGTTTTATAACTGTGGCTTCCATAAAATTCCAGCAGCCGTAAAATTTGTAAAGATTTTGGATGAAAAATAACAAAAAATACCATAATGTTGAAAAAATGCATAAAGTCCTCTAAGCTTGACATTTTGTACGAAATATTGTTCCTAAACATTAGTCCAGGCATTCTTCTATTGATGTAATTGCAAATTCAAATCATTTTACTACCGTGGAATGGACAAAAATAGTTTACGAATTAACCATCGGTATTGGGGTGAATTACCCCACCCACATTTAAGGACTTATAGCTCGAAAACAACCCTGCTTCTGCGCGACCAGAGGTATGCCATGATAAAGTACACATGTTAGGCTTTTTACCTGCAAAAAATAAGAAGATTTGGTAGGGGGCCAGAATACCCTCTTATGGACACCCCCCCTTTGTTAAAATTTTACGGGAACTATAGGAAGTCCTCAGGGTGTTCAGATCTTTATTATTTTTATGGTAAATAGTACACAGATGTGTTATTGTAACAGGTACATTTTTTTTCGCAAAATTTAAGCAAATATTTGCAAATAGTCATTAGTACTGCCAGTGCCTTTTAGCAAGCAGCCAAAACCTATGTTTGAAGCAGAAATATAAGAAAAATAGCACAATTTGTTGTCAGAAAAAAAGTATCCTTTTGGAGCCATGAAATTTTCTGTTTTCATGGAACTGTTAACTTTGTAAACAGCCATTTGATTCCAGATACCCTTCTGTTTATTTTTCTGTGGCTAAGACTTCTCCAATAAATTGGAAAGAATTTATTAGAAATGAAATGCCGAATTTCGGTTAGAATTTACATTTCATCAAACAAGAAGTGACCCACACTGGGAAAGAAATCTATTCATTCCTATCCTCTTCATGTGTTATACATCAGCGAAATAATATTAAAATAAAAAAAATATTAAAATCAGTATGTTTAAACCAAAAACGACACTGACAAAGTGAACCTTTTGTTCAGTGTAGACAATTTTGTGTGTGATGGAATGGGATATTTTATGGATTCCTTACGTTTTGATATCAGTGATTTTCGTTTTCTTCCTTTTTGTGTCCTTTATTCGATATCGGACAAGACGGATGGAAAAAAGGCACTATCAGGCCTTCCTCGTAAGTCATGACAATCAACTGCATTTGATAGAAAAAGGATTATATATGTACAATCATAGAATCAACTCTGTATATGAGCTTGGGGACATAATTCATGTGTTTAAATATCACGACGCAAGAAATGTGGTCAGGCAATACCCGGAACTACTTTCAGTTGATAAACAAGCCGTGCCCGTAAAGTTTCAGGAGGACACCATAGCGACAAGCCCAAAAGAAGGTTGTGTTACAATAGAACACTATAGACCATTGTCAGGATGCAGTATTAAGTCCAGTGAGGAAAAAGAACTGGAAATCATTAGGTTATAATAGAAAACTAGTATGCATCACTTTTACAAGTCCATATTATTATTATGAATACAGAGGTTTCGGGTTTAATACCTGCTGGGTCAGCATTGGCAATTGATAATGAAATATTTTCTATGTCATTCTCGTCTGTTTTTAACATCACGAAAACATGCCTATACAAATACATTGTAACTTTTACCGCCGAAAAAAACCCCCGACAATTTTCAAATGAAAAATAGCCATCGGAAGAGATGGCAAATCCCCCGACCAAAAGCCAATATGGCCTTCAGAAGATTGTTCACCAATAGAAAGTGCACCAGAATTAAACCAGCAATATATCACAAAAGTATTGCAGTTATGGCCATCACAAGATTATACTGTCAGGGGAGATAACTAAAAAAAGGGCACTCAGAAATGTGGTTCTTGCGCATGACATGCCTGCTTAAGCTCATGTATTTCAGTACAAAGTACCATCAATATGTCTCAAAAGGTATTGGAGATATGGTGATCACAAGCTGGTCATACTGTTATATTGGAAGGCTAGATAACTCAAATACCACAGCACCAACACTTGTGGTTCTTGCACATGATGACAACCCTTCTGTACCTTGTATACAATTGTGCCAAGTTCCTTCAATATATCTCAAAGGGTGTTGGAGTTAAGGCTATCACAAGGTTATATTGCCAGGGGAGATAACTAAAAAACCAGAGCACCCAGAGTTGTAATTCTTGAGCATGACACACCTGCTTAACCTCATGTACATCTGCATCAAGTACCACAAATATGTCTCAAAGGGTATTGTAGGTACGATGATCATAAGGTTGTCATACTGTTATATTGGAAGGGGAGATAACTGAAATATCATGGCACCCAGAGTTGTGGTTCTTAGGCATGAAGCGCCGTCACAACGTTGTATACAATTGTGCCAAGTACCATCAATATATCTCAAAGGGTATTGGAGTTATGGCCATCACAAGGTTATATTGTCAGGGGAGATAATTAAAAAACCAGGGCACCCAGAGTTGTGGTTCTTGCACGTGACATACCTGCTTAACCTCATGTACAACTGTACCAAGTATCATCAATATATCTCAAAGAGTGTTGGAGATGTGGCCATCACAAGGTATTGATTCTATATTATTGGAAGGGGAGATAACTAAAAAACCATGGCACCCAGAGTTGTGGTTCTTGTGCATGACACACCGTCTCAGCCTTGTGAACAACTGTGCCAGGTATCATGAATATATCTTAAAGGGTATTGGAATTATGGCCATCACAAGGTTGTCACTCTTTTTTATTGGAAGGGGAGATAACTCCAAAACCATGGCAACCAGAGTTGTGGTTCTTGTGCATGACACGCCGTCTCAGCCTTGTGAACAACTGTGCCAGGTACCATCAATATATCTCAAAGGGTATAGTAGTTATGGCCATCACAAGGTTGTCACTCTATTTTATTGGAAGGGGAGATAACTCCAAAACCATGGCAACCAGAGTTGTGGTTCTTGTGCATGACACGCCGTCTCAGCCTTGTGAACAACTGTGCCAGGTACCATCAATATATCTCAAAGGGTATTGGAGTTATGGCCATCACAAAGTAGTCATTCTATTTTATTAAAAGGGGAGATAACTAAAAAAGTATGGCATCCAGAGATCTGGTTCTTGCGCACGACACGCCGTCTCAGCCTTGTGAACAATTGTGCCAAGAATCATCAATGAATCTCAAAGGGTATAGGAGTTATGGCCATCACAAGGTTGTCACTCTATTTTATTGGAAGGGGAGATAACTCCAAAACCATGGCAACCAGAGTTGTGGTTCTCGTGCATGACACGCTGTCTCAGCCTTGTGAACAACTGTGCCAGGTACCATCAATATATCTCAAAGGGTATTGGAGTTATGGCCATCACAAAGTAGTCATTCTATTTTATTAAAAGGGGAGATAACTAAAAAAGTATGGTATCCAGAGTTCTGGTTCTTGCGCATGACACGCCGTCTCGACCTTGTGAACAATTGTGCCAATAACCATCAATGAATCTCAAAGGGTATAGGAGTTATGGCCATCACAAGGTTGCGTCTACGGACGGACGGACGGACGGACGCCAGGCTGATCGCTATATCCCCCGAACCTATTCGGTCGGGGGATAAAAATTATATTTTTCTTATTTCTGCTCAAAATATTGATTGTGGGTACATGTAAGAACCGCCTCATCGAGGCGGTTCTAACGAGTACCCACAATCTATATTTTAAGAGCAGAAAAAAGAAAAAATAAAGTTTACCCCTGTGTGTAAACCCCAGTTTTACTTCATAAAAGTGGGGTTCAAGGGGGTCAGAATTGTAAGGCGTGTTTTTCAAGCAGGGTGATTTTTTCTGGTGAAAGAATGTGCACTATACTAGTTAACTGCTTATATATACAGTGGAACTTCAATAACTCAAACACCTCTGGGACCATGAAAATTTGTTCCAGATACAGTTAGTGGTCCTGGTGTATGAATGTCATTTGACGTGTCACCAGTAACAATTCTGAGTTTGAATTACTGAGGTTTACTCAAAATGCCAGGTCTTGAAGCATACTGGTTTTCACTTTAGGATATCTTTTAACGGTCTTCAGTAAAATAATGGTATGTTGTGCGCCATTCTCTCAGTTGTGTTTCTGGCGAAAGAATGTGCACTGTACTGGTTAACCGCTATCCAGGAAAAGTGTTCATAAGTAAACTGACTGGCTCAGAAATGACCAAAATAGTGTGGACTGGGCCGTTAAACCCCAATATAAACAAACAAATAAAGAGGATACTTACTTTTTTGATAAATAACAAAAATATTTCATCAGTGTGTTGAAAATATCAGAATTTTCACTTGTGCCAAAGTGTCTTCATCTCCCCTTTTAACTCTTAAGAAGTCGAGAAAAACTACATCTGAAATTGTCATCTGCTTATGTTGTCTGCTGTTTTTTTTTGTTTTTTTTTTTCAAACTTTTTAAAGATATTTTTGCACTCCTGCAAACAGTGTTGGCCCAGATCAGACTGCTCCTACAGGAGCAGTCTGATCTGGGTCCAGACTGTTTGCAAAAAAATACTTTTAAGGTAACCCATCTACTGTATCCACCATACAACCAAACAGCTGACAACGGAGATCAGATGCAACTTAACACGTCACGTACAGTGATGGAGACAGGTAAGAGGACGCTTTTTTCCCATTTTGTTCCGATTTAGAAATAGAGCTGAGCTGAAAGTTTTGGAAGAAGAAAAGCATACTTTACTGCTATTTTGGCCGTTCTCGTTCTATTAAAAGACAGCTCCTACTGCCTGAAAACTATACTTTTAAACTGGAAATATCGCCTGAGGAACACCAAACCCAGTTTCAATAGCAGATATCTTGGCTTCTGCTCTGTCAAATTACACACTGGATGTTTCTGTGTCTACAATAAACATTCCTGGTCACGTAATAACAGAAGATATTATTCAAATCAAATACTTTTTCCCACAATATTGCCTCAAACACATCTAGGGTCCGATTTTATGGATGTAACCGACTTTGCTGTGTATTTTTAGAGGAAACAACCGACTTCGGAGATCTTTCGTCGAAAATGATGCAACTGTCTTCGGAATAGGCGACAGAAAATGAGGCAACCGACTTTAGTGAAATAAAACATCAAATAATATTGCTATAGAATGTTGAACAAACATCGAAATTACGTCTTTATTCCAATCTAGACGTTGCATCCACTAATTTCCAAGGTGACTTGAATAATGACAAGTGATTGCAGGCGGATAGTAGCTTACAGAGGATCCTACTAAGCAATATTATCAGTTGCTAATCCCATATTTTCAGTTGGATCTCGTCGGTGTTTGTGTATCCACCGGTTTTGGAGAAATAGAAAGCCAGACATTTTGCAGACTTATTTCGAAACTGTTCATCTACATTTCTATTTTGACTCTGTGACTGTTTTCAGCCCAGTTCTTAAAGCAAACAGGGTAGAATGTGGCGCCTCTGATTGCCTAACACCTTTTAAGCTCACATAAGCACAAAGTGCTAATCATCAGGAGCGCTACAGTCCAACCTTTATGAAGCAAGCACCTAAGGGATAACCAAAATATGCTTGTTTAAGACAGGTGCTTACTTAAAACAGGTGAATTTTAATGTATTTGCCTTTAACAGGAACTAAAATCATGATTGCTTAAGACAGGTTGCTTGCTTAATAGAGGTGACCACTATGACAGGTTTTACTTATTTTGATCCATCAATGTGTGACGTGTCACGTCAACAATTTGCTTTGAATGATAATTTTTTTAAATGTTTGGGCCGATTACAATCAAACTTCATGGAACAGGTTCTATAGGTGAGCATTAGTACATATGTTGCTACCATCTCAAGTTGTGTGTGATTGTCACACCAAGGTATTTAATGTAGTCCACATTCTCGAGGACTGCTCCCTCCAAAATGTAAGAAGCCTCAGTTTTATTAGCTCTCTTCCTAGTAATCTGCATAATATTGCTTTGTTTGTTTGATTTGAGGTTTAACGTCCCCGTCAACACTGTAAAGGTCATTTTGGAGACGTTGCTTCCAATTTTGTGGGACTTTTACCCGACGCATAATATTGCATTTAACGGGCTGCAATTCCGCATCCTACTTTCGTGCCCAACATCCGAATCTATATATATATATATCATTCTGAAGTTTCAATGAGTTATCTATATCTAATATTTCCCGATAGCAAACACAGCCGTCTTATTTCTGTGTCAATGTCACTGGAAATATCATTGATGCACAGGGAGAACAACAGTAGACCAAGATCAGTCCCTTGTGGGACACCAGACAAGACTGGAGCACACTCCGAAGATTCACCATTAACAACAACGCAATGTTTTCTGACTTCGAAGATTCACCATTAACAACAGCGCAATGTTTTCTGACCATCAAGATTCACCATTAACAACAACGCAATGTTTTCTGTAGCTAAGAAAGAAATCTATCCATTTGAGAGTCTTCCCATAAATTTCATAACTTAGATTTAAGTAGTTCAAGTGTTGGGGTGTCAAAAGCCTTCTAGAAGTCCAGAATAAATGTTTCTACCTGTCACCCTTCGTCTAAGATTTTTGCACTGTCATCAATAACTGTGTGCAGCTGAGTTTCATAACTATGCCGTTTCCTAAATGCATGTTGTTGGCTTAGGCAAGAGGCCTTAGAAGGTTGGAAATATTATAGCATTCCTGGTACCAAAAGGTTACCTAGCAATAGAAAAAGTACAACCTTTTATTTGATTTCTTATGGATTGAGTTCCCAATGCTGCATACCAATTTCCATGGTCATCACCATTTGATTCCAGAGAATGTCAAAGGGTTTTTCATGACTGACGACGTAGACGACTGAAGATTATAAACTTGCATGTATACTTCCCCATAGCCTAGGTTCAGTGGGGTTAAAGATATTTGTTACAAAGAAAACAGCAAATTAGAAATATCTCACTAAAACCTTAATGTGTTGCAAGGCATGTAGCTTGGACCAAGAGGAAGACGCATTTCTGCAAACTCATACTTATGCATATGCATATTTAAAATAATAAAAATATTAAACCTGACAATACTATACACCTTTTCTCTTGTGTTGAGTCTGTTAAAAAAAAAAAAGAAAGAAAAACTTGTTTGGTGAAAGACAAATGTGAACTGATGGATTTCGGTTGATTGTTTGTCAGTCGACCCAAAGTTACTAAGAACAGTTGCTTTTCGTTGTTGTTGTCAACGTGACTATCACTGACTTGTTGGAAACTCAGGTTGTAAAAACAGCCGTGCTATTTTTATCGCTGAGGTCGGTGGTCTGTGTTGAGTAATAGGATTTATCTATAGAATCTGGACTGGAATTTTATATTGGGTTTGGCAAAGGAGGTAGACCCAAACCAGAACACTACGAACGTGGCGTCTGATTAGGGCCTACACTGTTTGCTTACAACAAGGTCTAAAACACTTTGGTGACCAGTTTTCCAGCTACGCTCTTAGATAATCGACCCACCGGTGCTCTGATTAACATTACTGACGAGAGTACAGCATTTCCTACTAGTGTTCAATCAGCAAAGATTTTATCCGCTATGTGCGTGTCCAAGATCTTACCAGCAATTCCAGAGTCATACACTAACCAAAAGAGCCGAACAATTTGCACAGGGAGAATGGTGTCAATTGTTTGGGACACAAGTGATTTCGTATTGAATGCTTTGTCAAGGGTCCAAGAAAACATCAATGTCATCTTAAAAGAAGACGGAACTGCCAGCGACTGATTTTCCTAATTACAGATAAGGTAACCTGTCCGGGCACACAACACTGCAACAACACTGCTTTGGCGTACGGTTTCTTTATTCTATATAGCATGTCATCTTATTTCACAAAAGTCCGTTGCATCATTTTCTGTCGCATATTCCCAAGTCGGTTGCATCATTTTCAATGAACGATCTCCGTATTCTGTTGCTTCCTCTAAAAATACACACTGAAGTTGGTTGCATCCATAAAATCCGACCCCAGATGTGTTTGAGGCATTAGTGCGGGAAAACGTGTTTTATTTGAATAATATCTTTTGTTATTACATGCCCAGGAATGTTTATTGTATATATATACAGACACATCCATGATCATCTGCGATTGAAAATGGATTTAGTGTTCCTCACGTGAGATTTCCAGTTTAAATGTATAATTTTCAGGCAATAGGAGTTGTCTTTTAATAAAATGAGAACGGCCAAAATAGCAGTAAAGTACGCTTTTCTACTTCCAAAACTTTCAGCTCATAGATCTTTTTCTAAATAGGAACAAAATGAGAAAAAAAGTCCTCTTTCCTGTCTCCGTCACTGCACGTGACGTGTTAAGTTGCATCTGATCTCCGTAGTCGACTGCTTGGTTGTATGGTGGATACAGGGGGTGTAACCGGCAGACGGAAAGGCAGATGACAATTGTCTTGATTGGCATTTTATGGGTTAACAGGTTATCCTTGCAAAGATCAGTGTTCTGCAAATGCTTGTTGGTTTGAAAGGTTTTCTTTTGGGTAAAACCCCGGAAGTACAAAGGAACGGAATGAAACCACAGACATTTTCTTTTCAATGCTTTATTGGTATTGCAAAGAGTATTCAGACCCCCACAAGGTTTCAAACTTACTTAAATGAAGCTTACCGTAAAACTCCTAAAAATTGGACACCTTCTGGACTTGCTGTAATGCTCCTAAATTTTTTAACAAATTTGTTTCATGATCCAGCAAGGAGTGCAAAAGGTGCAGACAGAATGGCAAACAGTGTAGACCCTGATCAGACTGCTCCTTCAGGAGCAGTCTGATCTGGGTCTGCACTGTTTGCTTAGGCCTATCTGTCCCAATACTTAGGATCATTATGATAGGTAAAAAAGAAAAGTTATTTCATGTGAGATTTTGGAAACAATAAAACTATTAATGACACTCAATATCTGGGAAGACATTTTGAACTTTTGCCATCACATTAACAAGTCCATGTAATAAGTCCATGTAGTAAACACCACTGCAATCCCCACTTTATACAGAGAAAATGGGGTTTACAAAGGTATACATTATTCTTGTTCTTTTCTGCACCAAATCATACTACCAATGCAACATTCTATTCTCGGCACTGCTGTCAAATGCTTCTTTTTCATGTAAAGATCAAAGATGTGAATAGCAGTCAAGTTTCTTTTATCTGAAATATGTTGACAATCAAAAGGTTCACTGTACTAGTTCACTGTACTTGTCAGTAGGAGTGTAACGATGCATCGGATTATCGATGCATTACGATAGGCACTGGGCCGATTGTACTGCATCGATGGTAAAGTTAAACATCGATGACTATCGCCGATAGTGTTTTGAACTATCGATAGTTTTCTATATCACAAGTTTTTCAGATAATTCCCGAAGTTGTTTTCATTCTTGTACCCGGTCAAGGGTCAAACTGTATATTGTCCTAATTATAAGCCAATAATCTCCCGTGTCAGTAGGGGTCAACGGCTTCTTGTCGCGAGATAAAGGCAATAAAATTACAGCCGAATCGTGATTTGGCGGTAGCCTACAGGCACACGGCGTTTATGCATCCTATTTGTTATGCATTATCCACTTACCACCTAATGCCGTTACACAGTCAGCACGCTGAAAATTCCTTTGCAATTTACTTGTTTATTGGCCTTGATAACTACAGTATTTTCTACTGTATTATCGCACTTAAAGTCAGAAAAAAATAAAGTTAATGTGCTTAAAACTTGACAGAAACCTTGGATTATATTTATAAATATTTGTTGGGGAAAATTTGGGGTCCAAATTTATTTTATTCTGATTAAGAAACTGATGGTACATTCTCACTGTGATTTGATACATGTACTTGGCAACTTCTATTAAAATGAATCTCCAGGAGGATTTACACTTGGAGGAAAAAAGATGCTCCTAGGGTGCTGTTTCCTCTTGTAGGGGCAGGCAGAAAAGCAAACAGGAGTTTACAACAGTTGTTCCTGTGTGTAAATTATCTTGTTTATTTCTTTTATGCAGATAATACATACAGAAAAACAGTTTGAAGGTTTGAATAGTTTTTATTTCCTTCTAAAACAAGAAAATATGTTTTCAGGCAATAGTATCGCAACAGTATTGCAATAGTAGTCAGCAATAGTAATAGCATCGCAATGGTTCTTCCTGCAATGTCAATACTATCGCAATAGTCATTTTCTGACTATCGTTACATCCCTACTTGTCAGGGATGACCACTGATTGGTCAATTGCACCAAACATATTGTGTCATGATGGTAATTGTTGAAATTTACATCAGCCACTGTACTGTTATGACGTCATAGCTGCAAACTTGGCACCTTGACTGTCAATAATGATTGACTTGTCTTCACATTGTTTTGTGACATATTGAGTACATTCTTGTAAACCAAAACCTTTTGATCTGACAATTTGGAAATCAAAATATTGTAGTTGAAAGAAGCAGATGTTGCAGCAAAAACATAATGGGTAGAAAATTGCAGGTACACACTGTCTTTTCAGCACTTTCAAGATTATTTCAATTATATAGAGCCAAACATTTATCAGCCACGGTAAATACCACCTGACTTTCTGTTGCAGCATTTCGCATGTCAAGCAATTATCTGAAGCTATGTTCACACAGGTCTTGTTACAATAGCTTTGACTTCCAAGAAAGAAACAAGAACTCTGCTGAAGGCTATGACATTTACGTACGAAAATATGCCTATTCAAATATACTGGTAAACTTTTAGCCCCAAAACAATGAATTTTTCGGATAAAAATCCTCATATTTTTCTTATTTCGCTCAAAACATAGATTGAGGGTAATCTTTAGAACCGCCTAGCCGAGGCGACATAGATTTAGATCCACCTAGCCGAGGTGGTTCTAATGAGTACCGACAATCTATATTTTTGAGCAGAAATAAGAAAATTAATGTATACCCCTGTTAATCCCCGTTTTTCTATATAGAAGTGGGGTTTAAGGGGGTCAAAGTTATATAGGCGTGTTTGCGTGATAGTTGACGCCGGGGTTGACACAAATGTTGACTGATTGAAGAAGAACAAGAATTCTGCCGAAGGTTATGTCGTGCCTGTGGGGTTGCAAAGTCAATGAACCATGAAATGTAGGTCAAAGTCAAACATGGATTCTTGCAATAAACTTGTCATCCCTGGAAAGTATCATTAATGAAGGTCTAATAGTTCTTGAGAAACAGGCTTGAACATTAGGATGAATGCTAGAGTGGTCACAATAATTCGCAGTCAGTAAACCATGAAATGTAGGTTAAGGTCAAATATGGATGCTTGCACTTAAATTGTCATCCCTAGATGCAAGTCTGTAGGAAGTATCATTAATGAAACTGACTAGGGCCCCGGCAGCGCTATCAGAGGAGTAGGAAAAAATTTGTGGACGGACAGACAGACAGACAGACAGACAGACAGACAGATGGATGGACAGAGTGATTACTATAGGGCACCCACACTTTCAGTGCAGGGCCCTAATAAAGCTCTTAAAGTCTTAAGAAACGGACTTGAACATTAGGGTGAACGCTAGAGTGGTCGCCAAAAAATTCCGAAGTTAGTGAACCAAGAAATATAGGTCACGGTCAAATATTGATGCTATTTGTCACCCTAGATGCAAGTCTGTATGATGTAGCATTAACTCATTGTATACGAGTGGACTCTTCCATTGCTATATGTAGGACAAGTCCATTTGTCATATAAGGGGTGTCAGACCTATTTTTTCGTTTTTTTATTCTATTTTTGATGGAAACTTCTGCTAGAAAATAGTGCAGACCCTGATAAGCCGCCGCATTCTGCAGAGTCTGATCTCGGCCTGCACTGTTTGCAAATAGTGCAGGCCCTGATCAGACGCCACATTCCCGGAAGTCTGATCTGGGCCTGCATTGTTTGCCAAGGTACCCTTTAGGGTTTTCCCCGCATACAACGGGTTAATGAAGATCTTTTTGTTCTTGAGACATGAACTTGAACATTAGGGTGAACGCTAGGGTGGTCGCAATAATTCACAAAGTCAGTGAACCATGAAATATAGGTCAAGATCAAATATGGATGCTCGCATTTAAGTTGTCATCCCTAGAAGCAAGTCTGTATGAAGAATCATTGATAAAGTTTTTATAGTTCTTAACCCTTGACCTGCTAAATATTTAAATATGCCACACCCACTACTGATTATCAACCAATCAGATTACTTGATGCAAATTATTGCAACAAATTCATGAGCTGAATGACAAACAATGAAGATCCTGATCAGATGGCTTCTTCAGAAGCCATCTGATCTGGATCTTCATTGTTTGAAAGATAAGGCATATCCGGGCTCAGCAGGACAAGGGTTAAATTGTCATCCCTAGATGCAAGTCTGTATGAAGTACCATTAATGAAGCTCTTATAGTTCTTAAGAAATGGTCTTGAGCAGTAAGGCCCCGTCACACTCAGACAAAGACCTCAAAGACTGCACTGCGTTCTTAAAACTTAAACCACGCAGGGAGAACGGGATGAAATACAGGAAAAAATCGCAGTTTTCAAGTTGGTTCTACGTCCTTACTACACCCATGTCAGGACGCCACTGCGTTTAACACACACCAGCTACGTTTTGTCGCGCGCTTGATCAGGCATACACCACGTCCTTTGCGTTTATTTTCTACGTTTTTACTACGTTCTTCCCAAGACCTTTGAGATAACACCACGTGCTTAGTGCGCGCTTACCATGTTCTCACTGCGCCCTTCAAAAAGTCAACTGCCTCTGCGTTCTCATTCGTTCTGCAAGTTTCATATTCCAAATTGAAATCGTCTTTCAACCAAAAGACAAGGGCGCACCCAACAAGATCTAGGTTGCCTTCTATTCCTTCTAAGTCTTATCCTCCTTAATAACACAAGGGCAGCCTGCGCATCAAGCAGAGTTTGGTTGCCTTGGAACAACGCACACTGCAGAAGAACGTTTTGATTCTGTGTGTTCATGATAAAAGTTGAAACACAAGTGAAAATGTGAGAAATTCGGTGAAGTATTAATACTAAATTGCTTGACGTGTCATGGACGCTATGAGAACTTGCTGTAAACGTAAAACGGACGAGTTAAGCACCGAACGAACGTGTAACAAACGTAATATTGTCTTATGCAACGTGGTATGAACGTACTATTGCCTTTGCAGAAATGTGGAACGGTCGTGGTGGGTACGCAATTGACGTGGTATGAAAGTCGTTTGAACGTCGTATGAACACACTGCAATCTTTTCCGTCCATACCAGGTTTGTACTATGTCAATGTAGACCATATTAGGTTGATGCTCCGTTGGTACTATGTCAATGCTGTTGTTTCCGTGTCTTTACTGAGTCCTTACTGCGTCCTTATTCGATCACGTCCTCGCCACGTTTTTTTTTAACATGTTTAAAAATCATCCACGTCAGCCAAGACCATAAAGATTGCATCACGTCCTTATCGGTTTGTACTGCGTTCCTTCTACGTCGTACAAGTTCGTACTACGTCAGCCCGGTTTTACATTGACGCAGTGGGAACTTGGTCTAGTGTGACTGGGGTTTTAGGGTAAATGCTAGGGCGGTCACAAATATTAACGGCTTGACAAACATATGGACAAACGGATGGAAATTTCGACTCCTATTTGGCTCCATGCTTAAAGCAGGTGCGACAAAAACGGACAAACAAACAGACAGAAAACCTGGCTCCAAAATCACACCATGATTTACAGCAGGCGCGACAAAAAATGAAATAACTGTATATTATGCTTGCTCTAAACAAACATTCTGTCAACAATGAATCACACAAACAATAACAATTGGGGCATTAGCTGTTTCTGCAGCAACAAGATTCTTAACAAAAGCATATATCCACTTTATCAAGTGTCGTCAAAAATACATACAACAGCATTAACATCATATTTATTAATGTTTGTCACCAATCTCAAGGCAAAGATGTTCAAAGGTAACAAAGTCATAAGTTAACTTATCTTTAAACTTCAATTATTCAGTACACTTAAGAAAACAAAAACAAACTATAACTGTCAGAGGAGCTGACTTTAGCCCCGCTATAGTGCTATCAGAAACGAAAAATACAAGAAAAAAATGTTTTGAGCTTTCAGCCTCTTATTAAAAGCAAACCAGAGTGACGGTTCTTCTGCTCTGCACCTCGACTTGTGCTTTACATTTGCTTTACAGTTGCGTGAATTTGTTTGTTTTGGAGTTTAACGGCCCAGTTAACACTATTTAGGTCATTTTTGAGCCGGTCAGTTTACCTATCCACACTTTCCTGGGCAGGCTTATACGTAAGCGGTTAACCAGTACAGTGCACATTCTTTTGCCAGAAACTGACAACTGCCCTTCTTGAATCAGCGGAAGGGAGAGAATGACCGTAGAAAAGATTTCATGATCAATCTCCACGAAAGAATGTTGCCGACCCTGGCAGGGATCGAACCCGCATCCTCCTGATCACCAGTCAGACGCGTAGCTGACTGAGCTACCGAGGCCGGCTACAGTTGCGTGAAAATATCTGAAATAGTTTCAGAGTTATCGAATGGACACAAATTATTACTGTACTGAGAATATTCCAGGTGTCATTTTACAATGTTTAAAGGGCAATAACTCCAAAAGTAGGCAATCCATAGTTATGGTTCATGCGCTCTATACATCGTTTTATAGTGCTTTACATTTATGTGAAGTTCCATGAAAATAACTCAAACGGTTTTTAAGTTACGGAGCGGACAAGGTTAAAATTGCCATTTTTCAATGTTCAAAGGTCAATAACTCTAAAAGTAGGCAATCCAGAGTTATGTTTCATGCGCTCTGCACATCGTCCCATAGTGCTTTACATTTGTGTGAAGTTTTATGAAAATACCTCAAACGGTTTTTGAGTTATCATGAATAACTGAATTATGGTTGCCATTTTTTAATGTTCAAAGGGCAATAACTCCAAAAGTAGGCAATCTGGAGTTGTGGTTCATGCGCTCTGCACATCATCTCATAGTGCTTTACATTTGTGTAAAGTTTTATGAAAATACCTCAAATGGTTTTTGAGTTATCATGAATAACAGAATTACGGTTGCCATTTTTCAATGTTCAAAGGGCAATAACTCCAAAAGTAAGCAATCCAGAGTTATGGTTCATGGGCTCTGCACATCATCTCATAGTGCTTTACATTTGTGTGAAGTTTCATGAAAATACCTCAAAGGGTTTTTGAGTTATCATGAATAACGGAAATACGGTTGCCATTTTTCAATGTTCAAAGGGCAATAACTCCAAAAGTAGGCAATTGGGAGTTATGGTTCATGGGCTCTGCACATCATCTCATAGTGCTTTACATTTGTGTGAAGTTTCATGAAAATACCTCAAAGGGTTTTTGAGTTATCATGAATAACGGAATTACGGTTGCCATTTTTCAATGTTCAAAGGGCAATAACTCCAAAAGTAAGCAATCCAGAGTTATGGTTCATGGGCTCTGCACATCATCTCATAGTGCTTTACATTTGTGTGGAGTTTCATGAAAATACCTCAAACGGTTTTTGAGTTATCATGAATAACGGAATTACGGTTGCCATTTTTCAATGTTCAAAGGGCAATAACTCCAAAAGTAGGCAATCCAGAGTTATGGTTCATGCCCTCTGCACATCATCTCATAGTGCTTTACATTTGTGTGAAGTTTCATGAAAATACCTCGAACAATTTTTTGAGTTATCATGAATAATGGAATTACGGTTGCCATTTTTCAATGTTCAAAGGGCAATAACTCCAAAAGTAGGCAATCCATAGTTATGGTTCATGCGCTCTGCACACTGTCTTATAGTGCTTTACATTAGTGTGAAGTTTCATGAAAATACCTCAAACAGTTTTTGAGTTATGGAGCGGAAAAGGTTAAAATTGCCATTTTTCAATGTTCAAAGGACAAAAACTCCAAAAGTAGGCAATCCAGAGTTATGATTCAAGCGCTCTGCACATCGTCTCATAGTGCTTTGAGTTATCATGAATAAAGGACTTAAGCAATCACAGAAGGACAAGCCAAATCGGGGCTATAATAAGCTTCTTAACCCATTGAGTACCAGAAACCCCAAAACGGGTACCCTGGCAAACAGTGCAGGCCCAGATCAGAAGGCGCAGAATGCGGCGTCTGATCAGGGCCTCCACTGTTTGCTAAAAGTTCAGTCATTTTCTAAATAGATTTTGAAGAAAACCCAACCTGACACCCCTAAATTTTGAAATGGACTCCTGTTATATATAAAGAGGAAGATTCCATTTGGTACAAAAAGGGGTTGACCCTTGTCCAGCTGAACCATGATTTATCCTACTTTTGCAAACAGTGAAGACCATGATCGGAGAATTCTTTAGAAGCCATCTGATCATGATCTACCATAAAAGCCCTAAAAATATGGACACCTTGAGGAATTGCTGTAATTCTCCTAAAATTCTAACAAATTTGTTCATGATCCAGCAATGAGTCTTAAAGGTGCAAACAGAATAGCAAACAGTGCAGACCCTTAGCAAACAGTGTAGACCCTGATCAGACTGGTCCTTCAGGAGCAGTCTGATCTGGGTCTACACTGTTTGATCAGGAGCAGTCTGATCTGGATCTGCACTGTTTGCTTAGGCCTATCCGTCCCAAAACTTAGGATTATTACGGTACACTGTCATTCATTTGCGAAATTGCAGGAATAGATTGCATCAAGTACTTTGATAAGCTGAGAGTCAGAAATCCTTTTTTTATAGCAGGGTTCAGCTTATTTACCCATTGAGTACCAGAAACCCCAAAACGGGTACCATGGCAAACAGTGCAGGCCCAGATCAGAAGCCGCAGAACGCAGCATCTGTTCAGGGCCTCCAATGTTTGCTAAAAGTTCGGTCATTCTCCAAGTAAATTTTGATGGAAACACAATCTGACACCCCTAAATTTTGAAATGGACTCCCGCTATATATAAGGAGGAAGATTCCAATTGGTACAAAAAGGGTTAAAACTAATGACGTCATTACCGCTAGTTGACATATTGTTTAAACTTTGATTGTCCAGAAATAAACTACATCAAATATTTTGATAGGCTGATAGTCAGACCTGGGTGTTGCAAAATTGAATTATTCAGCAGGACAAGTGTTTATCTAGCAACGCTTTGAATACCTGTGCATGAGGAGCCAGCCAGAAGCCTATAAATAGAACAGCAAAGACTCTGGGTCGGAATTTATAATTGTTTTTTCATGCTCAACTCACTTGAGCATGAAATTTGTCCTGTTCATAAATTTTAAAATGCCAACAATTGTTGGCATTTTAAAATTTATAAGCAGGACAAACAACATTCTTTGTTCACCTGAGCAGACAAATTGCCTCATTTGCTTGTATTTTAATAATAATGAGCATTTCAAATTTCATGCTCAAGTGATTTGAGCACTGAAAAAAGTTCATAAGCCTGGGACCTGATCTCAGTGACTTAGCAGATGCAGGCCCCCACCCATCGGGGCTGGAAGAAATAGATGGGCTGCATGATGCTTCCACGCAGATCTGGAACGGACCGCACACCAGTACTGGTAAACTGCTTAGAGGATCTAAGCCTGCCCAGGCAAAGGACTTGAACTATAACTCTGTGATCTTTTCTTCATGTTCTTGTGAGCCTTGACCTTTCTTGTGACCTTTCCTTGACCTTGAGCCACCAGGAGCAGATAACTCTTGTTTTCCTGTCTTTGAAATCTGAAATAACAAGACAGAAGTACCATAATACATGTAATCCTAAGAATTGGGACAGACAGGCTTTAATACGCAGTGTGGACCCAGAACAAACTGCTCCTGATGGAGCAGTCTGATCAGGGTCTACACTGTTTGCCATTCTGTCTGCACCTTTTGGACTCCTAGCTGGATTGTGAGAAAAATTTGTCAAATTTTAGGAGAATTGCAGCAAGCCCGCAAGGTGTCCTAATTTTTTGGACTTTCACAGTAGATCATATTTATAAGGAAATGGATAGAGTTTCAGGCAACTCTCTCAAAAATAATGATTTGTATCTCTTATCAACAAAAGTCAGCAATTGTCAATAAGCATTACAGTAATATTTCCGTGTGACATAGTGCATTCTTAGAACAGAATCTTCAAAACATTTAATTTTTGATGCAAATCAATGAAATTTTCTTTTTTCTACACGAAAGGTAAGTTGTGGGAGCTTGTTGGAACCCAGAGCACAATATCCCCTAGGGTAATTATCCCATAACTGTAGATATTTATTTGATGTTTAACCTGTTGAACAAGACAACCCTACCTTTGAAAACAGTGTAGATCCTGATCAGAAGCCATCTGATCAGGATATACATTGTTTGTCAGACAGTTTGTGAATTGAATAAACATATTATGTCAAGAAATTTGAGTGGTTAATAGTCAGAATGGGTGTGGCTAAATTAATATATTCAGCAGGTTAAGGGTTGCAACTTTTCTTAATTAGATTTTATCTGTAAAATGTATGGTAGGTGTACGCATTAGAATTGCCTCAATGAGGAGATTCTAATGCATATACACAATCTACGTAGTGGTTATGCTACTCGCCTTGTAGACCAGGGGTCGCAGGATCGATCCCAGGCTTCTCTAGACATTCGGATGAGTCTTTAAAACCATGTCCCTTCTCCGTATGACCTCAGCTGTTGCTGAGATGTAAAACTCAAACACTCACTCACACAACCTACAGGCCCCCGCCCATCTGGGCTTGGAGAAATAGACTGGGCTGCAGGATGCTTCCATGCAGAGCTGAAACTGACCACACAAGAGTACTGCTAAACCGCTTCGAGCGTCTAAGCCGGCCCAGGCAAAGTGGTGCAAGTCAGACCATCCCTATATATAGACTCTTCTGGTTTGTTTGGGTCGCAGGGCTTGAGATCTCAACAGTTGGGTTAAAATCCCACAAAATTGAAAGCAACATGTCCAAAATTACTTAATTAGTGTTGATGGGGCTGTAAGACCTCAATTCAAACAAGAGGGCCCAATGGCCCTATATCGCTCACCTGTGTACCAGAAAATCATTAGTGTAGGAGACCACTTGACATTGCTACATACTAAATATATAAGCTCAGGCAAAGCGGTGTCCATGCTTATAAACCCTATTGGTTTCATTGGGCAACAGGGCTTGAGATGTAATTTCATCTCAATGTCGGATAAAAGTCCCACAAAATTGGAAGAGACATCTCCAAAATGACCTATACAGTGTTGACAGGGATGTAAAACCTCAAATCAAACAAAATCTGTGCCTTATGGTTTTGGAAAAGAAGATTTTTTTTTTTAAGTTTTTTTTCCAGCATAAGTCTATAGAAGCTAATGAGCCCTGGGGCTTGGCCAATTTTGACCCAAAGGGCATGGTAGGCAGGATTAATGTAGGCGACCATTTTGTGTTGCTATATACTAAATATCTAAGGTCTGTATTTCATGGTGTTAAAGAAGATGTTTGAAGCTTTTTTCCATTATAAGTTTGTTGGAGTTAAGGGGCCACAGGATTTGGCCAATTTGGACTAAATATCTAAGTTCTGTGCTTCACAGTTTCTATGAAGATTTTTTAAGCTTTCTTCCATTATGAGTTTATGGGAGCTAAGGGGCATCGGGGCATGGCCCATTTGGACCCCAGGGGCATGATTAGCAGGAAACATGTAGGTGATCACTTGCCGTTGCTACATGCTAAATATCTAAGCTATGGGCCCTGTGGTTTCAGAGAAGATTTTTGAGGCTTTTCTCCATTATGAGTCTATGGGAGCTAAGGGGGTCCCAGGGTGTGGCCCATTTGGACCCCAGGGACATGATTGGCAGGATATATGTAGGTGACCATTTGTCATTTCCACATGCTAAATATCTAAGCTCTGGGCCCTGTGGTTTCAAAGAAGAAGATTTTTGAAGCTTTTTTCCATTATCAGTCGAGGGGAGCGAAGGGGCCCCAGGCTTGGCCCATTTCGGCCCCAGGGGCATGATTGGCAGGATTTATGTAGGTGACCACTTGCCATTGCTGCATGCTAATTATCTAAGCTCTGGGCCCTGTAGTTTCAGAGAAAAAAATTTTTGAAGCTTTTTTATCATTATGGCTCCTTTGGACCACAGGGGCATGATTGGCAGGAATTATGTAGGTGACTACTTGCTGTTGCTACATGCTAAATATCTAAGCTCTGGGCCCTGTGATTTCAGAGAAGAAGATTTTTGAAGCTTTTTTCCATTACGAGTCAATGGGAGCTAAGGGGCCCCAGGGCGTGGCCAATTTGGACCCCAGGGGCATGATTGGCAGGAATTATGTAGGTGACCATTAGCTGTTGCTACATGCTAAATACCTAAGCTCTGGGCCCTGGGGTTTCAGAGGAGAAGATTTTTGAAGCTTTTTTTTCCATTTTGAGTCTATGGGAGCGAAGGGGCCCCGGGGCGTGGCCCACTTGGAACCCAGGGGCATGATTGGCAGGAATTATGTAGGTGACCACTTGCCGTTGCTACATGCTAAATATCTAAGCTCTGGGCCCTGTGGTTTCAGAGAAGAAGATTTTTGAAGCTTTTTTCCATTATGAGTCTATAGGAGCTAAGGGGCCCCAGGGCGTGGCCCGTTTGGACCCCAGGGTCATGATTGGCAGGAAATATGTAGGTGACCACTTGCCGTTGCTACATTCTAAATTTCTAAGCTCTGGGCTCTGTGGTTTCAGAGTAGGAGATTTTTGAAGCTTTTTTTTCCATTATGAGTCTATGGGAGCTAAGGGGCTCCGGGGTGTGGCCCATTTGGAACCCAGGGGCATGATTGGCAGGAATTATGTAGGTGACAACTTGCCGTTGCTACATGCTAAATATCTAAGCTCTGGGCCCTGTGGTTTCAGAAGATTTTTTAACCTTTTTTCCATTATGAATATATAGGAGCTAAGGGGCCCCGGGGTATGGCCCATTTGGACCCCAGGGGCATGATTGGCAGGAATTATGTAGGTGACCAATTGCCCTTCCGACATGCTAAATATCTAAGCTCTGGGCCCTGTGGTTTCAGAGAAGAAGATTTTTGAAGCTTTTTTCCATTATGAGTCTAGGGGAGCGAATGGGCCCCGGGGCGTGGCCCATTTGGAACCCAGGGGCATGATTAGCAGGAATTATGTAGGTGACCAATTGCCCTTCCTACATGCTATATATCTAAGCTCTGGGCCCTGTGGTTTCAGAGAAGAAGTTTTTTGAAGCTTTTTTCCATTATGAGTCTATAGAAGCTAAAGGGCCCCGGGACGTGGTCCCTTTGGACCCCAGGGGCATGATTGGCAGGAATTATGTAGGTGACCACTTGCCATTACTACATGCTAAATACCTAAGCTCTGGGCCCTGTGGTTTCAGAGAAGAAAATTTTTGAAGCTTTTTTCCATTATGAGTCTATGGGAGCGAAGGGGCCCCGGAGCGTGGCCCATTTGGAACCCAGAGGCATGATTGGCAGGAATTATGTAGGTGACTACTTGCCATTGCTACATGCTAACTAGACTATCAAGTGAGCATATGCTCACTAATACCCCCGGCCAAAGCCATCAGTAACTTTCTTTGACACAAAATTTAAGGTAACTCACAAAATACACATCTCAGTAGCAAATATAACAAAGGGGAATAACTCTAAAGAACCTGGCCCCACAGCCCCAATTTTCTTTCCCACAATACAACTAGTTATGCATGTTGCTTGTACCAAATTTCAAGTTTCTAGGTACAGTAGATCTTGAGAAATCTTTGACACAAAATTTAAGGTAAGTCACAAAATGCACATCTCAGTAGCAAATATAACAAAGGGGAATAACTCTAAAGAACCTGGCCCCACAGCCCCAATTTTCTTTCCCACAATACAACTAGTTATGCATGTTGTTTGTACCAAATTTCAAGTTTCTAGGTATAGTAGTTCCTGAGAAATCTTTGACACAAAAAAAAGGAGCATAATCCGGACAAGAAAAAAAATACGCGTCAGCTAATTTTCCATGAGGAATCCATATATGAAATTTCAAAACCCTAGCATACACGGTTCTAAAATTATGCTATGCATCACTTTTACCATACAGATCAATGGCACAAATTACCAAAATGACAAAGGGCCATAACTCACAAAGTATTTTTCGGAATTTTACCACCAATCTATTCACCAACTTTCAAGGCTCTAGCTCCAATAGTTTTTGAGATATCTTGCTGACAAAATTTTATAAAAAAAAAATTCTTAGAGCAATAACTCTTGAAAGGGGCATAATCCTGACGAGAAAAAAAAATACGTGTCAGCTAATTTTCCATGAGGAATCCATATATGAAATTTCAAAACCCTAGCATACACGGTTCTAAAGTTATGCTATGCATCACTTTTACCATACAGATCAATGGCACAAATTACCAAAATGACAAAGGGCCATAACTCACAAAGTATTTTTCGGAATGTTGTCAAAAGTTAATCAGTTCATCTACTCATCACCACCAATCTATTCACCAACTTTCAAGGCTCTAGCTCCAATAATTTTCCAGATATCTTGGTGACAAGATTTTATTAAAAAAATTTCAAAGGGCAATAACTCTTGAAAGGGGCATAATCCGGAGGAGAAAAAAAATACGCGTCAGCTAATTTTCCATGAGGAATCCATATATGCAATTTCAAAACCCTAGCATACACGGTTCTAAAATTATGCTATGCATCACTTTTACCATACAGATCAATGGCACAAATTACCAAAATGACAAAGGGCCATAACTCACAAAGTATTTTTCGTAATATTGTCAAAAGTTAATCAGTTCATCTACTCATCACCACCAATCTATTCACCAACTTTCAAGGCTCTAGCTCCAATAGTTTTTGAGATATCTTGCTGACAAGATTTTATTAAAAAAATTTCAAAGGGCAATAACTCTTGAAAGGAGCATAATCCGGACGAGAAAAAAAATACGTGTCGGCTAATTTTCCATGAGGAATCCATATATGAAATTTCAAAACCCTAGCATACACGGTTCTAAAGTTATGCTATGCATCACTTTTACCATACAGTACAATGGCACAAATTACCAAAATGACAAAGGGCCATAACTCACAAAGTATTTTTCGGAATTTTGTCAAAAGTTAATCAGTTCATCTACTCATCACCACCAATCTATTCACCAACTTTCAAGGCTCTAGCTCCAATAGTTTTTGAGATATCTTGCTGACAAAATTTTATAAAAAAAATATAACAAAGGGGAATAACTCTAAAGAACCTGGCCCCACAGCCCCAATTTTCTTTCCCACAATACAACTAGTTATGCATGTTGTTTGTACCAAATTTCAAGTTTCTAGGTACAGTAGTTCCTGAGAAATCTTTGACACAAAATTTAAGGTAACTCACAAAATACACATCTCAGTAGCAAATATAACAAAGGGGAATAACTCTAAAGAACCTGGCCCCACAGCCCCAATTTTCTTTCCCACAATACAACTAGTTATGCATGTTGCTTGTACCAAATTTCAAGTTTCTAGGTACAGTAGATCTTGAGAAATCTTTGACACAAAATTTAAGGTAAGTCACAAAATGCACATCTCAGTAGCAAATATAACAAAGGGGAATAACTCTAAAGAACCTGGCCCCACAGCCCCAATTTTCTTTCCCACAATACAACTAGTTATGCATGTTGTTTGTACCAAATTTCAAGTTTCTAGGTATAGTAGTTCCTGAGAAATCTTTGACACAAAAAAAAGTTTACACACACACACACAGAAAGTTTACACACACACAGAAAAGACGAAAACTATATACCCCCATGGCATACTCTGTATGCCGGGGGTTTAAATATCTAAGCTCTGGGCCCTGTGGTTTCAGAGAAGAAGATTTTTGAAGGTTTGTTCCATTATGAGTCTTTAGGAGCTAAGGGGCCCCAGGGCGTGGTCCGTTTGGACCCCAGGGGCATGATTGGCAGGAAATATGTAGGTGACCACTTGCCGTTGCTACATGCTAAATTTCTAAGCTCTGGGCTCTGTGGTTTCAGAGTAGGAGGTTTTTGAAGCTTTTTTTTTTCCATTATGAGTCTATGGGAGCTAAGGGGCCCCGGGGTGTGGCCCATTTGGAACCCAGGGTCATGATTGGCAGGAATTATGTAGGTGACAACTTGCTGTTGCTACATGCTAAATATCTAAGCTCTGGGCCCTGTGGTTTCAGAAGATTTTTGAAGCTTTTTTCCATTATGAGTATATAGGAGCTAAGGGGCCCCGGTGTATGGCCCATTTGGACCCCAGGGTCATGATTGGCAGGAATTATGTAGTTGACCAATTGCCCTTCCTACATGCTAAATATCTTAGCTCTGGGCCCTGTGGTTTCAGAGAAGAAGATTTTTGAAGCTTTTTTCCATTTTGAGTCTAGGGGAGCGAAGGGGCCCCGGGGCGTGGCCCATTTGGAACCCAGGGGCATGATTAGCAGGAATTATGTAGGTGACCAATTGCCATTCCTACATGCTAAATATCTAAGCTCTGGGCCCTGTGGTTTCAGAGAAGAAGATTTTTGAAGCTTTTTTCCATTATGAGTCTAAAGAAGCTAAAGGGCCCCGGGACATGGTCCCTTTGGACCCCAGGGGCATGATTGGCAGGAATTATGTAGGTGACAACTTGCTGTTGCTACATGCTAAATATCTAAGCTCTGGGCCCTGTGGTTTCAGAGAAGAAGATTTTTGAAGCTTTTTTCCATTATGAGTCTATGGGAGTGAAGGGGCCCCGGGGCGTGGCCCATTTTGAACCCAGGGGCATGATTAGCAGGAATTATGTAGGTGACCAATTGCCCTTCCTACATGCTAAATATCTAAGCTCTGGGCCCTGTCGTTTCAGAGAAGAAGATTTTTGAAGCTTTTTTCCATTATGAGTCTAAAGAAGCATAAGGGCCCCGGGACATGGTCCCTTTGGACCCCAGGGGCATGATTGGCAGGAATTATGTAGGTGACAACTTGCTGTTGCTACATGCTAAATATCTAAGCTCTGGGCCCTGTGGTTTCAGAGAAGAAGATTTTTGAAGCTTTTTTCCATTATGAGTCTATGGGAGTGAAGGGGCCCCGGAGCGTGGCCCATTTGGAACCCAGAGGCATGATTGGCAGGAATTATGTAGGTGACTACTTGCCATTGCTACATGCTAAATATCTAAGCTCTGGGCCCTGTGGTTTCAGAGAAGAAGATTTTTGAAGGTTTTTTCCATTATGAGTCTTTAGGAGCTAAGGGGCCCAGGGGCGTGGTCCGTTTGGACCCCAGGGGCATGATTGGCAGGAATTATGTAGGTGACCACTTGCTGTTACTACATGCTAAATATATAAGCTCTGGGCCCTGTGGTTTCAGAGAAGAAGATTTTTGAAGCTTTTTTTCATTATGAGTCTATGGGAGCGAAGGGGCCCCGGGGCGTGGCCGATTTGGAACCCAGGGGCATGATTGGCAGGAATTATGTAGGTGACCACTTGCCATTGCTACATGCTAAATATCTAAGCTCTGGGCCCTGTGGTTTCAGAGAAGAAGATTTTTGAAGCTTTTTTTTCCATTATGAGTCTATGGGAGCTAAGGGGCCCCATGGCGTTGCCCTTTTTGCACCCAGGGGCTTGATTGGCAGGAATTATGTAGGTGACCACTTGCCATTGCTACATGCTAAATATCTAAGCTCTGGGCCCTGTGGTTTCAGAGAAGAAGATTTTTGAAGCTTTTTTCCATTATTATGAGTCTTTAGGAGCTAAGGGGCCCCGGGGCATGGTCCGTTTGGACCCCAGGGGCATGATTGGCAGGAATTATGTAGGTGACCACTTGCCGTTACTACATGCTAAATATATAAGCTCTGGGCCCTGTGGTTTCAGAGAAGAAGATTTTTGAAGCCTTTTTCCATTATGAGTCTATGGGAGCGAAGGGGCCCCGGGGCGTGGCTGATTTGGAACCCAGGGGCATGATTGGCAGGAATTATGTAGGTGACCACTTGCCATTGCTACATGCTAAATATCTAAGCTCTGGGCCCTGTGGTTTCAGAGAAGAAGATTTTTGAAGCTTTTTTTTCCAATATGAGTCTATGGGAGCGAAGGGGCCCCGTGGCGTTGCCCTTTTTGAACCCAGGGGCATGATTGGCAGGAATTATGTAGGTGACCACTTGCCATTGCTACATGCTAAATATCTAAGCTCTGGGCCCTGTGGTTTCAGAGAAGAAGATTTTTGAAGCTTTTTTCCATTATGAGACTATGGGAGCAAAGGGGCCCCGGGGTGTGGCCCATTTGGCACCCAGGGGCATGATTGGCAGGAATTATGTAGTTGACCACTTGCCCTTGCTACATGCTAAATATCTAAGCTCTGGGCCCTGTGGTTTCAGAGATTTTTTTTAATTTTTTCCCTTTATAAGTCTATGGGAGCTTTATGTTGCCATGGCAACCAGAATTCCAATTTGATCAGCCCAAAAACCTTATGCAGCCTTTCCCCCTACCTGATAAAGCTTCACATGAAATTTGATCAAGATTGGCCATGGGGTATTAGAGATATATTTATTTGAAATTGTTTACGGACGCACGAACGCACGCACAACGTACGACGGACAAAAAGTGATCCCAAAAGCTCACCTCGTCACTACGTGACAGGTGAGCTAACAAAAAACACACAACATACTGTAAGTTTAGAGAGATAAAAAACATATCCCGATCTTCTCTACTGTGCCCTCCAACTTTATGCTGAGTCTTTAAACCAAGTTCCCATCTCTGTATGATCTTAGCTGTTGGAGGGACGTAAAATTCGACACTCACTCACTCTTATTTAAGCTATATTTATCTCTTAATGGCTTGAACTTCCCCTACCTCCATAGCAGCAGATAAGGTAACTATTTTGTAATGAATACCCACAACATAGGTTTTAATGGAGAACTGACAAAAGCTATCCTTCAGTTATCACAAAATACTTGCCAAAGCAATAGATAAGGTACATATTTTGTGGTAACTAAAGGAGAGTTTTCCTTATTGCTCCATATAAACATGTTTGGGGTATTCATTAGAATCGCCTAACCAAGGCAGTTCTAATTAATACCCACAACATAGGTTTTTATGGAGACTTGACAAAAACTAACCTTCAGTTATCACAAAATACTCACCATAGCAACAGATAAGAAAAGTATTTTGAAATAATTAAAGGATAGTTTTCCTTATTTCTCCATATAAACATATGTTGTGGGTACTCATTAGAACCGCCTCCATGAGGCAGTTCCAATGAATACCCACAACATAGGTTTTTATGGAAAATTGACAAAAACTATCTTTCAGTTATCACAAAATATTTACCTCATCTTTTGCTATGATCTCTAACAAATTAACATGGTTCTAAAGGTGTTCCAGCCATTATAAATTCAACTGTACATGCTTCCCATAAAGAGAACATTGGAAAAACAGTGGAAACCAGATGCAGATGAGTACTTATCAAGGTTTACGCTTAAATGGGCCCCGTCAAGCGATTTTGGTACTTATCGCCTATGCGAGCAGCAAAGGTTCAGGCGAGCCTGCGCATCCGCGCAGTCTCGCCAGAACCTTCGCTGCTCGCTCATACAAGCAGTGACTCAAGAGGAACATTCAGACAGAAAGCCATATTCCTGGCCCCTCTGAATGGCTGGGCATGCGCAGTTAAAATGTGTCATGACGGAATGCTCGAAGACCCAAATTCGCTTGGCGGGGCTCAAATGTCCTGATGTCAGGAGATGCAGAGGAACAGTACTGGTTCCATTACAGTTTGCTATCATAAAGTGTTTGCAACTATAAGAATATGTGTACCAATAAGCATGATAAGGTAGTAAAATAGGTATTCGTAATAAACAAACTTTTATCCTTAATTACTCCAAGAAGCAATTTTGTCCAGTAAATGTCCATAATGAGTTAATTCTAAAAAAAATTCCACTGTCAACATTTACTTAATCTTAGAGTATTAAATAAATACACCATTCTTGAATATCTCCAGAAATTCATCCTGTGCTAAGAATCTGTCATTAGCCATATTCGACTGTCAAGTTTCATGAAATTTCCGTGATATTCCACGTAGGAGTGCGGTGCCTTTCTTGTTATAGCCGATCCCATGATCCAATCAAATATTAGTTATTTTTCAAGTACATATGCGATTGTGGAGCATGATTCTATTCAATGGAAAAGTCAAACTTCCAGTGCATCACAATCACTTAAAAGCTTGAAGCAAATAAAAGATTGGATTGGACCATGTGAGTGGCTATTACAAGAAAGTACCACAGTCCTATGTGGAATTTCATGGAAATTTCACGAAACTTACCAGTCAAGGCTATGGTAACAAGTTTTTTTTGTTATATTGAATGTCCATATATGCACGGCTGCACATATTCCTGAAAACGAACAAGTAGAGCAGTGTTATCGTACCTTACTTCCCTTGCAAATTACATCTTGTAGTGGCACAAACAATCCTCGCTCCTTCCCACAGAGAAAATAACGCTTCCCTTGATAGAAACCATCATGTTTACCAACTGAAGAAAAAAGGCAAAACAGTTATGTGTCCATTTGAAATATTTCACAGTAAACATCATGAAAACACACCTGTATAATTTTGACCCCCTTTAACCCCACTTTTATGAAATAAAACTGGGGTTTACAGGGGTAAACCTTATTTTTCTTATTTCTGCTCTAAAATATAGATTGAGGGTACTCGTTACAACCGCCTTGATGAAGCGAGTACCTACAATCTACATTTTGAGCAGACGTAAGAAAACATATCACCACTTTTCATCTTAAAATTTTATTTCTTTTGGCAGTAAAGTGTACAATGCATTTGTATAGGTGCATTTTAGTAATAATAGGGTATAAATAATATTGTCATTTGGTTTAATGGCTACAAATTCTGTTTCAAGGTGACACATCAGCAGAGCCAAAAATGGAATTTGCAACAGTTTGAAAAAGAAAAATTACTTCCCAAAATACTATTTTCAAAGCAGTTATCCCCAATTCTAATGTTACATATTCACATTACGATAACACACCCATGCAATATAGTGCATTTTTTCACATCTCCGAAGTGGCTTCTTTTCTGATGAACATCCATGATATTTTAATTATTTGTACCGAAATTTAGGTTGTGGGTGCTCGTTAGAACTGACGAGTACCCCATAACCTATGTCTTGGAGCAGAAATACGAAAAATAATTTATATCCCCGTAGCCCCCAAATTTCTCTATACAAGAGGGCCCAGAGGGCCCTGGTTCGCTCACCTGATCCAAAGCATAACAAGTGGGCCCCGGGCAGGGTCAATTTTGGCCCCAGGGCTAAAATTTGAACAATCTTGGTAGAGGTCCACAAGATGAAGCTTCATATCTAATATGAAAGACGTGGGCTTTCTGGTTTCAGAAAAGAAGATTTTAAAGGTTTACCCTGCATATAGAAGTCTATGTAAAACAAGATTTTCCCTATGTAAGTCTATGTAAAACCAAAGGGCCCCAGAGCGGGGGCATTTTTGGCCCCAGGGCTATAATTTGAACAATCTTGGTAGAGGTCCACTAGCTGAAGCTTCATAACAAATATCAAAGACCTAAGCCTTGTGTTTCAGAGAAGATGATTTTTAAAGATTTTCCCTAGATATAAGTCTATGTAAAACCAAAGGGCCACATGGCGGGGGCATTTTTGGTCTCAGGCCTATAATTTGAACAATCTTTATAGAGGTCCACTAGCTGAAGCGTCATAACAAATATCGAAGACCTAAGCCTTGTGGTTTCAGAGAAGAAGATTTTTCAAGATTTTCCCTATATAAGTCTATGTAAAACCAAAGGGCCCCGGAGCGGGGGCATTTTTGGCCCCAGGGCTATAATTTGAACAATCTTGGTAGAGGTCCACAAGATGAAGCTTCATACCAAATATCAAAGACCTGGGCCTTGCAGTTCAGAGAAGAAGAGTTTTCAAGATTTTCCATATATAAGCCTATGTAAAACAAAAGGGCCCTGGTGCGGGGGCATTTTTGGCCCCAGCACTATAATTTGAACAATCTTGGTAGGGGTCTACTAGATGAAGCTTCATACCAAATATCAAAGACCTGGGCCTTGCGGTTTCAGAAAAGAAGATTTTTCAAGATTTTCCCTATATAAGCCCATGTAAAACCAAAGGGCCCCCGTGCAGGGGGCATTTTTAGCTCCTGCACTATAATTTGAACAATCTTGGTAGGGGTCCACTAGATGAAGCTTCATACCAAATATCAAAGACCTGGGCCTTGCGGTTTCAGAGAAGAAGATTTTTAAAGATTTTCCCTATATAAGCCCATGTAAAACCAAAGGGCCCCCATGCGGGGGCATTTTTAGCTCCAGCACTATAATTTGAACAATCTTGGTAGGGGTCCACTAGATGAAGCCTCATACCAAATATCAAAGACCTGGGCCTTGTGGTTTCAGAGAAGAAGATTTTTCAAGAGTTTCCCTATATAAGCCCATGTAAAACCAAAGGGCCCCCGTGCGGGGGCATTTTTTGCTCCAGCACTATAATTTAAACAATCTTGGTAGGGGTCCACTAGATGAAGCTTCATACCAAATATCAAAGATCTGGGCCTTGCGGTTTCAGAGAAGAAGATTTTTAAAGATTTTCCCCATATAAGCCCATGCAAAACCAAAGGGCCCCCGTGCGGGGGCATTTTTGGCCCCAGCACTATAATTTGAACAATCTTGGTAGGGGTCCACTTGTTGAAGCTTCATACCAAATATCAAAGACCTGGGCCTTGCGGTTTCAGAGAAGAAGATTTTTCAAGATTTTCCCTATATAAGCCCATGTAAAACCAAAGGGCCCCCGTGCGGGGGGCATTTTTAGCTTCAGCACTATAATTTGAACAATCTTGGTAGGGGTTCACTAGATAAAGCTTCATACCTAATATCAAAGACCTGGGCCTTGCGGTTTCAGAGAAGAAGAGTTTTAAAGATTTTCCCTATATAAGCCCTTGTAAAACCAAAGGGCCCCCATGCGGGGGCATTTTTGGCCCCAGCACTATAATTTGAACAATCATGGTAGGGGTCCACTAGATGAAGCTTCATACCAAATATCAAAGACCTGGGCCTTGCGATTTCAGAGAAGAAGATTTTTCAAGATTTTCCCTATATAAGCCCATGTAAAACCAAAGGGCCCCCGTGCGGGGGCATTTTTAGCTCCAGCACTATAATTTGAACAATCTTGGTAGGGGTCCACTAGATGAAGCTTCATACCAAATATCAAAGACCTGGGCCTTGCGGTTTCAGAGAAGAAGATTTTTAAAGATTTTCCCTATATAAGCCCATGTAAAACCAAAGGGCCCCCGTGCGGGGGCATTTTTGGCCCCAGCACTATAATTTGAACAATCTTGGTAGGGGTCCACTAGATGAAGCTTCATACCAAATATCAAAGACCTGGGCCTTGCTGTTTCAGAGGAGAAGATTTTTCAAGATTTTCCCTATATAAGCCCATGTAAAACCAAAGGGCCCCCGTGCGGGGGCATTTTTAGCTCCAGCACTATAATTTGAACAATATTGGTAGGGGTCCACTAGATGTTCAAAGCTTCATACCAAATATCAAAGATCTGGGCCTTGCGGTTTTAGAGAAGAAGATTTTTTTTCAGATTTTCCCCATATAAGCCCGTGCAAAACCAAAGGGCCCCCGTGCGGGGGCATTTTTGGCCCCAGCACTATAATTTGAACAATCTTGGTAGGGGTCCACTAGATGAAGCTTCATACCAAATATCAAAGACCTGGGCCTTGCGGTTTCAGAGAAGAAGATTTTTTAAGTTTTCGGTGAAAAAAATCTATTTTTGGCTCCTGTGACCTATATGTGCAATGGACCGGAACCATTTGAATAACTTTGAAAGGGGACCACCTAAGGATCATTTCTGTGAAGTTTGGTCAAAATCCGATCAGTGGTTTAGGAGGAGATGTCGTTTGAAGAAAAGTTTACGGACGCACGGACGCACGCACGCACGCACGGACGCACGCACGCACGACGGACGACGGACAAAAAGTGATCCCAAAAGCTCACCTTGTCACTACGTGACAGGTGAGCTAATAAAGTGGGGTTTAGGGGTGTGCTCATTTCACAGACTTGTTCACGTGATGATTTGCTAGGTTTAAAAATTGTATATTTTTGCACAAAATGGCAAGCGTGGCAGCTGCATAAAATGAGATGTGAGACCATGAATTTTACTTGATGACAGTAAAATGAATGCAAAGAAAACTGGGATTTACAAGGGTATAAAATATTTCATTTATTCTGCTAAGGTACAGGTTGAGGGTGCTGGTTAAAACTGCCTCAATGAAGTGTTTCTAATGAGCACCCACAACCAATGTTTTCATTAGAAAACTACAAAGACTATTTATCATATGACGTTGCGTCTGAGAGTGTGATAATGCCATGTAATAAATTTGATAGTGGATTAAATATGCAAATTAGTTAGATACGTCCTGTAAAGTTACACATACCAAGTCCTTAACGACGTCACATTTACTTTTGGCGGAATATTGACATTTTTGTAAAATAAACTTGAATAAAAAGCGTTTTAAATGTCATGATAAATAGAATCTTGCATTCATGCTCATGTATTATTGAATTTATTAAACTTGTTGAGAAAAAGGGATAAAATGCTTGGCAAAGCCTTGCATTTTATCCTTTTACCTCAACTCGTTTAATAAATTCAATAATACATATGTACTCATGTGAGATCCTCTATTTCTCCCACTTCTCCCTCTAGCTTATTGCCTGGGCTGTGTTATGGTAATGCACTGCTGTCTGCTCTAGGGAACTAGAGGCTCAAGAGGGCAAGAAATGGTTCACCTGGATAAGGCTGATCATGCTACGTAACATTGTGCCATAGTGGCCATCTTAGTTTACATAACCGTACTATTTCCTGTATTTATCCCCACGTTTTTTGAAGAAAAGTGGGGATATTGTTATCGCCTCCGTCTGTCCGTCCGTCCGGCTATCTCCTCCTATACCGTTCATTGGAATTCAACCAAATTTGGTGTGTGAGTTACTTACATGAATGGCTTCTGCAAGAGCACATTAATTTTTGGACCAGCCCCCAGGGGTCCCTGGAAGAGGTCAAAACGTGGGGATTTGCGATGGAGCACCATCGACTGCGCGATCTAGTTTTTTTTTGTTGTTGTTGTTTTGTTTGTTTTTTTCTTTCTGGGCATGCTTTTTCATAAGTAGTTAACTTGTGCAGTGCACTTTCTTTCATCAGTTTGAACTGACAAGTGCCCTTATTGAATCAACAAAACTGAGAGGATGAGAGACTGTGTGCTTAACCTTTACCACTCTCTAGGCTAATTCAGCAGACCGCAAACTGTTGATACTTTTTTATTTTTCCATGAAAATAGGACTGGACTTTTCATGCAAATTGTCTCCTATCTTATTTTTTCAAGAAAACAGGACTTGGCATCTCATGCAAATGGTCTCCATAGGAGACAATTTGCATGGGATGTCAAATCCTGTTTTCTGGAAACAAGAGGACCATGATGGTCCTGTATCGCTCACCTGAGTCTATTCATCACCTTGTTTTTGATCTCACATGACCCATATTCAAACATATTCAAGATTTTAAAAAGGCAAACATTCTTTGCAAGTTTCATGAAGCTTGAACCAAAAATGCAGTCTCAAGAATGATTTGACCAATTTTGTTTGTTTGATTTGAGGTTTCTACTATTTATGTCATTTTGGAGACGTTGCTTCCAATTTTGAGGAACTTTTACCCGACATTGAGATGAAAGGTCCGCCCCTTCATGTCTGACAGCATTTATATTTCTGCAGCCTGAAGGTTGATTTCAATCATTTCTAATCTGTAGAATGCTTATGGTGGGGAAATTATGAAATAAAAGTAGGTCGAGTGATGACAATGTTTTTCTAAAAATAGCCCAAACAACTTTGACCATGATCTAAACACCCTGAAAATCTGAATTGCTTGAGATACTGTATACTCATACAGAATATTTGTTTAAAGCATAGGCCCAGATCAGACGTCGCAGAACGTGGCATCTGATCAGGGTCTGCACTGTTTGCTAACAGCATTTTCTGTCAAATAAAATACCCCTCTTGACCAAGGTATTTCAAAAAGAGGACAATTCTGAGCAAGTTTGATGATGATTGGACTAAAACTGTGACCTCTAGAGTGTTAACAATGTTTTTCTATGATTTAACCTACTGACCTACTTTTTGACCCCACATGACCCATATTCGAATTTGACCTAGATATTGTCAGGATGATCATTCTGAGCAAGTTTGATGATAATTAGACAAAAATTGCAGTCTCTAGAGTGTAACTAAGGTTTTTCTATGATTTGACCTACTTTTGACCCAACATGACCCATATTCAAATTTGACCTAGATATTGTAGAGATGATCATTCTTAGCAAGTTTGATGATGATTTGACCAAAACTGTGGCCTCTAGAGTGTTAACAAGGTTTTTCTATGATATGAACTACTGACCTACTTTTTGACCCAACATGACACATATTCGAACTTGACCGAGATATTGTCAGGATGTTGATTTTGAGCAAGTTTGAGGATGATTGGACAAAAAAAAAAACCTCTAGAGTGCTAACAAGGTTTTTCTGTGGTTTGACCTACTGACCTACTTTTTGACCCGAAATGACCCATATTCGAACTTGACCGAGATATTGTCAGGATGATCATTCTGAGCAAGTGTGAGGATGACTGGACCAAATCTGTGGCCTCTGGAGTGTTAACAAGGTTTTTCTATAATTTGACCTACTGACCTATTTTTTTGGCCGTCATGACCCATAATCGAACTTGACCGAGATATTGTCACGATGATAATTTTGAGCACGTTTGAGGATGATTGGGCCAAAACTGTGGCCTCAAGAGTGTCAACAAGGTTTTTCTATGATTTGACCTACTGACCTATTTTTTTGGCCGACATGACCCATAATCGAACTTGACCGAGATATTGTCACGATGATCATTCTGAGCAAGTTTGAGGATGATTGGACCAAAACTGTGGCCTCTAGAGTGCTAACAAGGTTTTTCTGTGGTTTGACCTACTGACCTACTTTTTGACCCGAAATGACCCATATTCAAACTTGACCGAGATATTGTCAGGATGATCATTCTGAGCAAGTTTGAGGATGACTGGACCAAAACTGTGGCCTCTAGAGTGTTAACAAGGTTTTTCTATAATTTGACCTACTGACCTATTTTTTTGGCCGACATAACCCATAATTGAACTTGACCGAGATATTGTCACGATGATCATTCTGAGCAAGTTTGATGATGATTTGACCAAAACTGTGGCCTCGTGAGTGTTAACAAGGTTTTTCTATGATTTGACCTACTTACCTATTTTTTTGGCCGACATGACCCATAATCGAACTTGACCGAGATATTGTCACGATGATCAATCTGAGCAAGTTTGAGAATGATTGGACCAAAACTGTGGCCTCTAGAGTGCTAACAAGGTTTTTCTGTGGTTTGACCTACTGACCTTCTTTTTGACCCGAAATGACCCATATTCGAACTTGACCGAGATATTGTCAGGATGATCATTCTGAGCAAGTTTGAGGATGACTGGACCAAAACTCTGGCCTCTAGAGTGTTAACAAGGTTTTTCTATAATTTGACCTACTGACCTACTTTTTGACCTGACATGACCCATATTAGAACTTGATCGAGATATTGTCAGGATGATCATTCTGAGCAAGTTTGAGGATGATTGGAACAAAACTGTGGCCTCTAGAGTGCTAACAAGGGTTTTCTGTGGTTTGACCTAATGACCTGCTTTTTGACCCGACATGGCCTTTATTCGAACTTGACCGAGATATCGTCACAATAATCATTCTGAGCAAGTTTGATGATGACTGGACCAAAACTGTGGCCTCTAGAGTGTTCACAAGGTATTTCTTTGATTTGACCTACTGACCTACTTTTTGACCCGACATGACCCATATTCAAACTTGACTGAGATGTTGTCATGATAATTATTCTGAGAAAGTTTGATGATGATTGGACCAAAACTGTGGCCTCTAGTATGTTCACAAGAAAACGTTTACGCACGACGGACGACTGATGATGAACGACGATGCCGGACATCTCACAGTCACATAAGCTCACCATGACCTTCGGTCAGGTGAGCTAAAAAAAAAAGAAAAAAGAATAGCTACAGCAGTGACCTTGACCTTGAGCACAGGACCCTGAAAGTTTACCATGTTGGAGATATGATCATACCCAACATTTGTGTGAAGTTATATTAAAATCTATCAATAAAAGTAGGTCGAGTGATGACAATGTTTTTCTAAAAATATCCAAAAGAACTTTGACCATGATCCACACCCTGAAAGTCTGAATTGCTTGAGATACTGTATTATCATACAGAATATTTGTTTAAAGTTATAATAACACCTAAAAGGCGGGAAAACCCTGAAGGTGTAGCCTGGCAAACAGCATAGGCCCAGATCAGACTTCACAGAATTAGGCATCTGATCAGGGTCTGCACTGTTTGCTAACAGCATTTTCTGTCAAATAAAATACCCCTCCTGACCAAGGTATTACAAACAGAGGAGAATTCTGAGCAAGTTTGATGATGATTGGACTAAAACTGTGGCCTCTGAGAGTGTTAACAAGGTTTTTCTATGATTTAACCTGCTGACCTACTTTTTGACCCCACATGACCCATATTCGAATTTGACCTAGATATTGTCAAGATGATCATTCTGAGCAAGTTTGACGATAATTAGACTAAAATTGCTGTCTCTAAAGTGTAAACAAGGTTTTTCTATGATTTGACCTACTTTTGACCCCACATGACCCATATTCAAATTTGACCTAGATATTGTAGAGATGATCATTCTGAGCAAGTCTGATGATGATTTGACCAAAACTGTGGCCTCTAGAGTGTTAACAAGGGTTTTCTATGATTTGACCTACTGACCTCCTTTTTGACCTGGCATGACACATATTCGAACTTGACTGAGATATTGCCAGGATGATCATTTTGAGCAAGTTTGAGGATGATTGGGCCAAAACTGTGGCCTCTAGAGTGTTAACAAGGATTTTCTATGATTTGACCTACTGACCTATTTTTTTGGCCGACATGACCCATAATCGAACTTGACCAAGGTGTTGACAAGATGATAATTCTGAGGATGATTGGACCAAAACTGTGGCCTCTAGAGTGCTAACAAGGTTTTTCGGTGGTTTGACCTACTGACCTACTTTTTGACCCGGAAAGACCCATATTCGAACTTGACCGAGATATTGTCAGGATGATCATTCTGAGCAGGTTTGAGGATGACTGGACCAAAACTGTGGCCTCTAGAGTGTAAACAAGGTTTTCTATGATCTAACCTACTGACCTACTTTTTGACCTGAAATGACCCATATTCAAACTTGACCAAGATATTGTCAGGATAAACATTCTGGCCCAGTTTGAGGAAGATTGGACCAAAACTGTGGCCTCTAGAGAGTTAACAAGGTTTTTCTATGATTTGACCTACTGACCTACTTTTTTACCCGACATGACCCATATTCAAACTTGATCAAGATTGCCAGGATGATCATTCTGAGCAAGTTTGAGGATGATTGGACCAAAACTGTGGCCTCTAGAGTGCTAACAAGGTTTTTCTGTGGTTTGACCTACTGACCTACTTTTTGATCCAAAATGACCCATATTCGAACTTGACTGAGATATTGCCAGGATGATAATTTTGAGAACGTTTGAGGATGATTGGGCCAAAACTGTGGCCTCAAGAGTGTCAACAAGGTTTTTCTATGATTTGACCTACTGACCTATTTTTTTGGCCGACATGACCCATAATCGAACTTGACCGAGATATTGTCACGATGATCATTCTGAGCAAATTTGAAGATGATTGGACCAAAACTGTGGATTCTAGAGTGTTAACAAGGTTTTCCTTTAATTTGACCTAGATATTCTAGAGATGATCATTCTGAGCAAGTCTGATGATGATTTGACCAAAACTGTGGCCTCTAGAGTGTTAACAAGGTTTTTCTATGATTTGACCTACTGACCTACTTTTTGACCCGGCATGACACATATTCGAACTTGACTGAGATATTGCCAGGATGATCATTTTGAGCAAGTTTGAGGATGATTGGGCCAAAACTGTGGCCTCAAGAGTGTTAACAAGGTTTTTCTATGATTTGACCTACTGACCTATTTTTTTGGCCAACATGACCCATAATCGAACTTGACAGAGATATTGTCACGATGATCATTCTGAGCAAGTTTGAGGATGATTGGACCAAAACTGTGGATTCTAGAGTGCTTACAAGGGTTTTCTGTGGTTTGACCTACTGACCTTCTTTTTGATCCGACATGACCCCTATTCTAACTTGACTAAGATATTGTCAGGAGGATCATTCTGAGCAAGTTTGAGGATCACTGGACCAAAACTGTGGCCTCTAGAGTGTTAACAAGGTTTATCTATGATCTGACCTACTTTTTGACCTGAAATGACCCATATTCAGATATTGTCAGGATAAACAGTCTGGCCAAGTTTGAGGAAGATTGGACCAAAACTGTGGCCTCTAGAGAGTCAACAAGGTTTTTCTAAGATTTGACCTACTAACCTATTTTTTATCCAACATGACCCATATTCGAACTTGACCAAGATATTGTCAGGATGATCATTCTGATCAAGTTTGAGGATGATTGGACCAAAATTGTGGCCTCTAGAGTGCTAACAAGGTTTTTCTATTATCTGACCTACTTTTTGACCCGAAATGACCCATATTCCAACTTGACCCAGATATTGTCAGGATGATCATTCTCAGCAAGTTCGAGGATGACTGGACATAAAACTTTGGCCTCTAGAGTTTTAACAAGGTTTTTCTATGATCTGACCTACTGACCTACTTTTTTGCCTGAAATGACCCATATTCAAACTTGACCGAGATATTGTCAGGATAAACATTTTGACCAAGTTTGAGGAAGATTGGACCAAAACTGTGGCCTCTAGAATGTGAACAAGGTTTTTCTATGATTTGACCTACTGGCCTACCTTTTAACCTGACATGACCCATATTCGAACTTGACCGAGATGTTGTCAGGATGAATATTCTGAGCAAGTTTGAGGATGATTGGACCAAAACTGTGGCCTCTAGAGCTCTAACAAGGGTTTTCTGTGGTTTGACCTACTGACCTACTTTTTGACCCGACATGACCCATATTCAAACTTCACCGAGATATTATCAAGATGATCATCCTGAGCAAGTTTGAGGATGATTGGGCCAAAACTGTGGCCTCAAGAGTGTTAACAAGGTTTTCCTTTAATTTGACCTTGTGACCTAGTTTTTGACCCGACATGACAAGAAAAGTTTACGCACGCAAGATGCACAACGCACTATGACGCCGGACATCTCACAGTCACAAAAGCTCACCATGACCTTCGGTCAGGTGAGCTAAAAATATGAAAAATATCATGATATGCTGAAAATTTCAAAATGTCATAAGCTGAAAACAAGAGGGCCCAGAGGGCCCTGAATCGCTAACCTGAGAATCAGTGTCTCTAGTACATTCTTGGCTCAAGGGCTATACTAGGTGAAGCTTCGTACCAAATATCAAAGACCTGTGTCTTGTGGTTTCAGAGAAGAAGATTTTTAAATATTTTCCCTATATAAGCCAATGAAAAACCAAAGGGCCCCAGGGATGGGAGCATTTTTGGCCCCAGGGCTATAATTTGAACAATCTTGGTAGAGGTCCACTAGATGAAGCTTCACACCAAATATCAAAGATCTGAGCCTTGCGGTTTCAGAGAAGAAGATTTTTAAAGATTTTCCCTGTATAAGCCTGTGTAAAACCAAAGGCCCCCAAGGCGGGGGCATTTTTGGCTCCGGGGCTTTAATTTGAACAATCTTGGTAGAGGTCCACTAGGTGAAGCTTCACATCAAATATCAAAGACCTGGGCCTTGCGGTTTCAGAGAAGAAGATTTTCCCTGTATAAGCCTATGTAAAACCAAAGACCCCCGGGGCGGGGGCATTTTTGGCCCTAGGGCTATAATTTGAACAATCTTGGTATAGGTCCACTAGGTGAAACTTCACACCAAATATCAAAGACCTGGGCCTTGTGGTTTTAGAGAAGAAGATTTTTAAACATTTTCCCTATACAAGCCTATGTAAACCCAAAGGCCCGCGGGCCGGGGGCATCTCTGCCCCAAGGGCCATAATTTGAACAATCTTGGTAGAGGTCCACCAGATGAAGCTTCATACCAAATATTGAAGACCTGGGCCTTTCGGTTTCTGAGAAGAATATTTTAAAGATTTTCCCTCTATAAGCCTATGTAAAACCAAAGCCCCCTGGGGTGGGAGCATTTTTATCCACCAGGGCTATAATTTGAACAATCTTGGTAGAGGTCCACTATATGAAGCTTCACACTAAATATCAAAGATCTGAGCCTTGCAGTTTCAGAGTAGAAAATTTTTTAAAGATTTTCCCTGCAAAAGCCTATGTAAAACAAAAGGCCCCCAAGGCGGGGGCATTTTTGGCTCCGGGGCTTTAATTTGAACAATCTTGGTAGAGGTCCACTAGGTGAAGCTTCACACCAAATATCAAAGACCTGGACCTTGCGGTTTCAGAGAAGAAGATTTTTAAAGATTTTCCCTGTATAAGCCTATGTAAAACCAAAGATCCCCGGGGTGGGGGAATTTTCAGCCCCAGCACTATAATTTGAACATTCTTGGTAGAGGTCCACTAGGTGAAACTTCACACCAAATATCAAAGACCTGGGCCTTGTGGTTTTAGAGAAGAAGATTTTTAAAGATTTTCCCTATACAAGCCTATGTAATCCCAAAGGCCCCCGGGGCAGGGGCATTTCTGGCCCAAGGGCCATAATTTGAACAACCTTGGTAGAGGTCCACCAGATGAAGCTTCATACCAAATATTGAAGACCTGGGCCTTTCGGTTTCAGAGAAGAATATTTTACACTAATACTGGTAAACCGCTTAGAGGATCTAAGCCTGTCCAGGAACCGCGGTGCGAGGCGGACCGTCCATGTTAATAAACCTATTGGTTTCATTGGGCGACAGGGCTTGAGATGTCATTCCATCTCAATGTCGGGTAAAAGTCCCACGAAATTGGAAGCAACGTCTCCAAAATGACCTTTACAGTGTTGACGGGGACGTTAAACCTCAAATCAAACAAACAAACAAACAGATTTTCCCTATATAAGCCTATGTAAAACCAAAGGCCCCTGGGGCGGGGGCATTTTTAGCCCCTAGGGCTATAATTTTAACAATCTTGGTAGAGGTCCACTAGATGAAGCTTCACACTAAATATCAAAGACCTGGGCCTTGTGGTTTCAGAGAAGAAGATTTTTAAAGATTTTCCCTATATAAGCCTATGTAAACCCAAAGGCCCCCGGGGCGGGGGCATTTCTGGCCCAAGGGCCATAATTTGAACAATCTTGGTAGAGGTCCACTAGATGAAGCTTCATACCAAATATCGAAGACCTGGGCCTTTTGGTTTCAGAGAAGAAGATTTTTAAAGTTTACATTTTAAAAATCTATTTTTAGCTCCTGTGACCTAGATGTGCAATGGACCGGAACCATTTGAACAACTTTGAAAGGGGACCACCTAAGGATCATTCCTGTGAAGTTTGGTTAAAATCTGATCAGTGGTTTAGGAGGAGATGTCATTTGAAGAAAAAGTTTACGCACGCACACACGCACGACGGACGCCGGACAAAAAGTGATCCCAAAAGCTCACCTCGTCACTACGTGACAGGTGAGCTAAAAATACCCAGCATGCAAAGCATTAATACAGCATATGTGACAAGTACAGCAAATATGTTAGATACATACTTTGAGTATCCAGTTCCAGACCAACAAACAACCCACTAGTTTGTTTGCCCTTGTCAATATGTCCAATATAGCGGATTGTTCCAGACTTATCTCCCTTTATTACAACATGGTCGTCTACCTGAACCACCAATTTACTACTGAAATTAAAAATTATAATGATAAATACAGTAAAGATCCTAAGTATTGGGACAGATAGGCCTAAACAAACAGTGCAGTCCCAGATTAGACTGCTCCTTCAAATCAGGGAGTTCACTGGTTGCCGCTCTGTCAGCACCTTTTGGGGTCCTTGGAGATCGTGAAATTTGTAAACATTTCTTGAGAATACAGCAAGTTCTTAAGGTGTCTGAATATACATGTTAAGTTGTTTTTTTTCATTCAGAATCACTGTGATAGCAACACAAATTGAACATCAATGGCTTGAATACCTTAAGGGCCATGAAATTTCGTTCGAGACATTGTAGGTAGTTATAGTCACTACTATTTTTTTTAGTTATATGTCAGAAGGCATAATGCTTTTTTGAAACAAAGGTACGCTGTTTTAATGCATTAGAATCGCCTCGAAAGGCAATTCTAATGAGTAAACAGCTCTAACATAACTTTTCATCATAAAAAATAGCTTTCTAAATTACCTTAATGATCCTAAGTACTGGGACAGATAGGCCTAAGCAGTGCAGACCCAGATCAGACTGCTCCTGAAGGAACAGTCTGATCTGGGTCTTCACTGTTTGCCATCCCATCTGCAGCTTTTGGCCTCCTTGGTGGACCGAGAAGCAAATTCCTTAATAATTTAGGAGAATTACAGCAAGTTCTCAACGTGTCGAAATCTTTAGGACTTTTACGGTATCCCAATTTTCTTATCAGGAGCTGTGGAAAGAATTCCCCAGGGACTCAAGAATATATTAAGAATCTTATATGGGTGTGAGGGGTGGATAGAAAAATCTGTCTCAAGGGTCACAGTCCGGCATCACGAGGCCTGCCTCGTGATGCCGGACAGTGATCCCAAGGGACCGATTTTTCTATACACTCCTCACACCAATGTAGGATTGTTTTTCTTGCATACCTTCCATTTCTGAGCAGAGTTTTTAATACTACAGTCACTTCGGTTGCCGAAATCCGCCATATTGTGATAACACTACAGTAAACCTTAACGACGGCGCATATAAGGTCGTATTCAACCAGTGCATTTATCAAACAGGCAAGAATATTCAATTTTGGGTAATAACACCAGGGTTAGAACAGAATTTCTATCCCAAGCTAAAACCAAACTGCATGTTATTATCTTTTGCTATATTTATTTAAATAAATTTTGAGAAATTTCGGCTAGATTCTTACCTGCTTGGGCTTTCCTGGTTTGAATGGTCCATTGGAATAAAGGCACACTGCTACTGCAGTTGGGTCTAAATCTCAATAATAATTTCCAAAGCTAAAATATACTATTTATTTGCAGATTTTCATATAGAATATAAAGCACACACTTTTATTCGAGCGATCATGTTGTTTCAGACCTCTCTGTGGTGCGTTGAAGTCATTTAAACCTGATAAAGGAACAGAATGGGAATATGAAAATAACTGCAAAGAAATCGTCAGTTTTATGGTTGCATATTCCATTTATGGCTATGATGATGTGTCGATGTAAAATGAAACATCTGACTGCAAAACTGTTCCTATGATTACTTCCCCAAAGTATAATTTTGAATACAGATATCTCCATTAGACCAAGTGTTCAAATATCCTCTGAGGCACCCAAACGAATGTCACTGCAACGAAGTGACCATGGATGATCATTATTCTTGCACAACTTACATGTCCAACGGCAAATTGTCATGAAAATGTTCCCAAAACTCCATATTAACTCTTCAGATGTGACCATAAAACCAACATAGCAGCTAGTTCAGAATGTTGTTAACAATGACGTCGGTTCCGAATAACATTCTGACTTTTGATATCATAAAATCGGCCTTGCTTTGGTAACAGTAATGTTGTCGCCCTGAACATAGCATTTTAAAATTTTATGATGAAGTGACCCTTGCTTTGGTTACAGTAATGTCGCCCCGAACATAGCATTTTAAAATTTTATGATGAAGTCACTTTATCATAAAATTTTGAAATGCTATGTTCAGGGCGACAACATTACTGTAACCAAAGCAAGGCCCACCTTATAATATCAAAAGTACAAAATCCATGTTCAAACAGAACATGAATTTAATGATTTGAACATGAGTTTTGTTGTTTGAACATGACATCTGGCCCACTCAAGAATAGCTTCAAACAGCTATCTTCCATTACGATAACACACCCATGCGGCATAGTGCATTTTTCACATCTCCATAATGGCTACTTTTCTGATTAAAATCCTTCATATTTTTGTTATAAATGCTCAAAACATAGGTTAAGGGTGCTCGTTAGAACCACCTCAGTGAGGTGGTTCTAACAAGTACCCACAACCTATGCCTTGGAGCAGAAATAAGACAAATAATGTATACCCCCGTAAACCCAGTTTTCTCTATATAAAGAGGGGTTTAGTTGGGTCTTCATTTCACGGACTTGTTCACATGATGACAGGATTTTATGCAAAAATTATTGTTCAACTTACTTCACAGCATATCTAGGTGGTTCATCCATCAGGTGGTCCGAGTAATGGGATAGGTCATCGTCACTCCCAAGACCTTCTTGGCACGATGAACACTTGCATCCTGGGATAGGTCCCGCATACGAGACAGGTGTGGCAGACACTCTTTTAGGGCTTGACTTTTTATTGACACTGTAAATAAGCAGAGTACAGGATATTAAGATATTCCATACAGAAGTACTTTGTTTGATTTGAGGTTAAGGTCCCCGTCAACACTAGGGCTGGCTAATCGGAGCTGAAAAGATAATCGATTATCAGTCATGCCATTGTGATCGATAGTCGATTAGTAATCGCTAAGGTTTTTGACATAATTTTACCTGTCTGGCTTTCTGTCTGAGCATGACTCTTACCATATGTTGCCCATTACCATATGTATATCTGAACAGACAGGCCTGAGCAAACAGTGTAGACCCAGATGAGACGCCGCAGAATGCGGCGTCTCATCAGGGTCTGCACTGTTTGCCATTCATCCCTCTATTTTAGGCATAACTTTGGGTAGTAAATTGTACCTATGAAGTAATTGATTAAAAGCAAATCAGAAATGATAATCATTTTTGAGAATTTATCGATTGATTAATCGTTTATACAATTAATCGTGTCAGCCTTAGTCAACACTGTATAGGTCATTTTGGAGACGCTGCTTCCAATTTTGTGGGACTTTTACCCGACACTGAGATGAAATGACATCTCAAGCCCTGTCGCCCAATGAAACCAGTAGGGTTTATAAGCATGGAGGGTCCGACTCGCACCGCTTTGCCTGGGCAGGCTTAGATCCTCTAAGCGGTTTACCAGTACTCGTGTGCGGTTGGTTTCAGCTCTGGGTGGAAGCATCATGCAGCCCATCTATTTTTTCAAGCCCCGATGGGCAGCCGAAAGTACAGAAGTACAGGCCAAAATTAAGTCCTTAGACACATTGAGGGCAATATGTCAAAGAACAATCATTGGCATTTTAAAATTGATGGGCAGGAAAAAAGTCAGTTGAGCATGTGAAAAGTTTTATAACTTAAAGACCAGAAAAAGAAAACCAGTGTCACTAGACTGACCTCGGACCCTCATTATAAAGACAAAATTTGTTCTCTATTATTGTGCCATTTTAAAGAATTTGCCGTTATAAAGAATCCCAGTTAGGAGTATGATAGGTAGTAAAAGGCCTTTTCCTCATTATTACTCCAAGAAACAAATGTTATAGACATATATAATTTTATATCTAACATTTGTTTCTTGGAGTATTAGATTACAAGAACCTTTCATGACTATGAACTCTATTTGTGCATTTCCAACCCGAGGGGAAGCCCATGCCGCTCAAAAGCGATGCTAAGCCTTTAGCTAAGTAGTCATTCCAATCAAATTGCCGTTAAAACAAGTTTTGCCATTAAAACAAATGTCGGTATAAAGAGGGTTGACTGTAATTGATAATGATTTTGCAATATGTATATTTCGTTTTTGAAGTATGGTGATACAGCATATATTCTGTCATTTTTGCAAAGAAGAGACATTTTAAGGCTTTAGTCTTGGGGTTCTATAAACTGAAAAGCTCTGATGAAGTGTGTGTGATTTGAGGTTTAACGTCCCCGTCAACACTGTAAAGGTCATTTTGGAGACGTTACTTCCAATTTGTGGGACTATAACCCGACGTTGAGATGAAATGACATCTCAAGCCCTTTCACCCAATAAAGCTCTGATAAAGGAGGAGAGAATTAGCTCTTGAGGAGCGAATTCTTTCCTTCAAGAGTAGACCACTACTGATAAGGGAGACAAAAGTATTTCTTAGTGAGTTGCCTCCCCTGCGAGTGTCTTCATTCCAGATAATGCCCTGCATGCTGGGTATTTTTTTTCAGCAGACAACATTTTGAAACATTTTTCTCACTCCCCCCCCCCCCCCCCCCACAACTCCAAAAAAAATAACAAAAACAAAAAACAAAAAAAAAACAACAGTGTTTGATAATGCATGCAAATTGTCTCCTATGGAGACAATTTGCATGAGATGTCAAGTCCTGTTTTCTTGAAAAATTAAGAAAAATATCAACAATGTGTTGTCTGTTGAATTAGCCCAGAGAGTGGCAAAGATTTAGAAATGAATGCAGTCTGCAAATCTACGACTCTTGTGAAAATTATTACAGCTGATTCTGCCAAAATATCAATCCCCAATGAACCACTGATTTCTCAGAGGGGAAACATACAGGTGGAGATAGAAGAATTAAGTGATTTTCCTTTTATCATAATAACGATACATGATGTTACATTTTCATTATCCAGGAATTAGATCTAAATTTCTGCACTTTTGCAGGTATCATCTGGATCCAAATCAGATTTTGCAAAAGAATTTTATATTATGAACAGGTATGTTTATACTTATACGTGAATGTCCAATGGGCTTCAGTGGCCTAGTGGATAAGTGCGCTGATGGGTCACATGTGAGACCCCAAGTTCTGCAAATGAAGGTCAGGTGTTTTTCTCCAGGTGGTCCTGTTTTCGCCAACCTCTGATTAATGATCAGCTCAATATGAGTGGAATAATCTTGAAAGGGCCAAAAAACCAAAACCTAAAAAAAAAAAAAAAGTGAATGTCCAAATGGTTAGCTGATCACCCTATTCCCTGTAATGATGGCAGATGCCCTAATACCGTGAAAGTCCTATAAATTCGGACACCTTGAGGACTTTCTGTAATTCTCCTAAAACTTTAACAAATTTGTTACACGATCCTGCAAGGAGTCCAAAGGAATCAAACAGAATGGCAAACAGTGTAGACCCTGATCAGACTGCTGCTTTAGGATCAGTCTGATCTGGGTCGGCAGACAAATTGCTGACTTGTGTTTATATAGGAACTTTTTGTGCTTTAACCCTAAAGGGGTACCTTGGAAAAGAGTGCAAGCCCAGATCAGACGCCACAGAATGCACTATTCTTAACAGAATAGAATAGTCCAGCATATAGCAATGGAAGAGTCCACTAGTATACAATGGGTTAATACACATGCGCCTTGTGCCAACTTTGTCCACAGTCAGCATAAGGAGCATTCAATTGCACCTTACAATGTTCTTATACCGCTGCTAGTTTAAGATTGCAAATGCAGCAGGGATCAAACCATCAATCTCCTGCCCATCAGCAGGCATCAGACTGGCCCACTGAAAGCCACCAGTTTTTACAGTGGAACTTGTTTTACCTGCTCTGTCGTGTTGTCTTATTGCTGCTGGTGTAATAACCATTGTCCTCAAGATTTTTATCATCATTTACAGGGTAAAGACTGTCACCATACTCTCTCTGAAGCTTGGAATCCTGAAAATAAGATAAAATATACCATTACGAAAACATGTCTATTCAAATATATTGAAAATTTACCACTAAAAATGAAAATTTTCAGAAGAAGAAAATTTGATATTTTCCATATTTCTGCTTTAAAACATAGATTGTGGTAACTCATTAGAACCGCCTCAATGCCAAGTACCCACATTCTATATGTTTGAGCAGAAATAAGCAAAATTTCATTTTAAAATTTGAAAACGTATCAAAAGTTATGGGCTCTTGGTCACTATTCTGCTGCTACAACTTCCTTACCATAGAGACCAAGTATAGTGTAAGTTTCATTGAAGTAGGACCACAAACATAAAGCAAAATCCATTTTAATTTTGAAGTCATGGAATCATGGAACAAAGGAATCATGGAATGACAGAATCACGGAAGCAAATCCAGTACATGTATAGCCCCACTTTTTCAAAGCTGGGCTATATCAAACAGCCAGGGCAACAACCGCCACAGCAAACAACCACCATGGCAGATAAACTTAAAGCATATTTGTAAACTGTTATCTGTGTTTTATAATGGCATAGCCCCAGATAAGAGTGGGTACCCACATATTATTTTTTTTATTTCTGCACGAAAACATAGGTTCTTGGTACTGATTAGAAGCACCTTGGCAAACATAAGTTCTGGGTACTCATTAGAAGCACCTTGGCAAACATAAGTTCTGGGTACTCATTAGAAGCACCTTGGCAAACATAAGTTCTGGGTACTCATTAGAAGCACCTTGGCAAACGTAAGTTCTGGGTACTCATTAGAAGCACCTTGGCAAACATAAGTTCTGGGTACTCATTAGAAGCACCTTGGCAAACATAAGTTCTGGGTACTCATTAGAAGTACCTTGCCAAGGTGCTTCTAATGAGTACCCTTAACATATGTTTTCATGCAGACATTACGAAAACACGCCTATACAAATACATTGTAACCTTTATCATCGAAAAAATGAAAAATTGAAGATGAAAAATTGTGATATTTTTCTTATTTCTGCTCAAATTATAGATTGTAGGTACTCGTTAGAACCGCCTCACTGAGGCGGTTCTAACGTGTACCCATAATCTACATTTTGGAGCAGAAATAAGAAAAATAAAGTTTACCTCTGCAAACCCGTTTTACTATATAAAAGTGGGGTTCAAAGGGATGAAAATTATATAGGCGCGTTTTCGTGATGAATAAGGAAAATATCGGTACTTTTCGGATGAAAGCGCCTTATCTGGAGCTATGTATGGGATACAAAAATCAGCATTACCTCAATCTGTTTTAGTTTTTGACGAAGGATTTCTATCTCTTTCCTAGCATGACTTAGTTCTTCTGACAGTTTAGAATTTGTCTTCACCGTTTTGATAAACTGATCTTCTAAAGTGCCCTTACTTTGTTGTATTAAACTACACTGTGTCTGTTTTGATATTTTGGCACTAACTCGGTATGCTGTGGGATTTGGTGTAGCAATAACTTCTGGCAATGACCTTCGTCTTGTTGCTGTAACTTCTTTTCCATCTTTGTTCTCTGCATTATTATCACTATTTTCACCAGTATCAGTTTCTAGTTTGAGCAATTCTAACTGTTCAAAATTCCCTTTATCAGGCTTAGGGATACAATCAACATTACTTTTACTAGTTCTGCTTTCATCAGCGAGATTCATTTGTTGCATAACCTCATTCTCAACATGATAATCACATTCAGCATTTATCCCTTCTACTGTAAGAGTTGTTAAGCTTTTCTCATTATCACAACAATGAACATCAACTCTTGTTTCAAAACTGTGCCCATCATTCAGTGCATCACCCGGAACAGTATAAATACCTCCTTTTCTCAAACTACGTGAAATGTTGTCCACTAAGACTTCATCATTTAGAATACTTTCATCATCCATACAGATGGCTTCATCTACAGCTGAATCAAGAGTCTTACTAGGCAAATATGATGAGAATTGTACACCCCCTTTTGAAAGTAGTTCATTCACTTCTCTAAAGCCAGAATTGGAGGAGTGAATAGACTTTGACGACCCCTGTTTTTGGCTCTCTCTGCTACTAGCTGGAGAATGTTGCGTCCCAGACACTCTGTCTTGGGATTTGTCGATTTTTGGTGAGTAGCTGAGGCTAGAACAGTTACTGCATCGTGAACTTGAACGGTTGTATCTCTCCTGAAAAAAATTTAGCATCAGTGATATTTAATGATATTCATACATGTGAAAAATGGTTTGGCCCCCCTCATCGGGGCTTGAAAAAATAGATGGGCTGCATGATGCTTCCGCACAAAGCTGAAACCAGCCGCACACCTATACTGGTTACCGCTTAGAGGATCTAAGCCTGCCCACTGCCCAGGCAAAGCGTTGCAAGTCGGACCATCCATGCTTATAAATCCTATTGGTTTCATTGGGCAACAGGGCTTGAGATGTCATTTCATCTCAAGGTTGGGTAAAAATTCCACAAAATTGGAGGCAACGTCTCCAAAATGACCTGTACAGTGATGATGGGAACGTTAAACCTCAAAAATCAAACAAACAAAATAATCATGTTTTTAATGGTGTCAATTAACCCTTATCTGGCTGTTCACGACAACCCCTATCTTTGCAAACAGTGTAGATCCAGATTCAGTTTATGAATTTGTAGCAATAAATTACATCAGGATCTACACTGTTTGACATTCAGTTTATGAATTTGTAGCAATAAATTACATCAAGTAATTTGATTGGTTGATAGATAGAAATGGGTGTGGCTTAAATGAATATTCAGCAAGATAAGGGTTAATCAAGTAATTTCGTATTGTCCCAGTTACAGGTTCTGAGCCAGCTGTATAGGCCTAGGCTAATATTATAGCTGACCGAGGACCTGTAACTGGGCCAATACGAAATTACTTTATTGACCCTTTTTGTACTGGAAACCCAAGATCAGACGCTGCAGAATGTGGCGTCTGATCAGGGCCAAACACTGTTTGCAAAATGTAAAGCCATTTTCCAAGTAAATTTCGAAGAAAACACAACCTGAAACCCCTTAATTCTGGAATGGACTCCTGGTATATATAAGGCAGAAGATTTCATCTGGTACAACAAGAGCTCCGCAAGCGGGGCATTAAACGCCTGTAGCAAGTTAATATTTGTTGGACTGAAACCTTGAAATAATAAGAACTGCTCCATATCATCGTCTAACTACATATATAGTTTCAGCTTGATCGGATCTAAATTTTAGGAGAAGTTAGCCGGAAATAATAATGTCTAGAGATATTTTCAAACCGTTATACTTGTATAAATATTTGCTGGACCATATGCACTGCTCCACATCATAGTCAAACATAATATCAAGAGTTTGCTACATTGAATGTTACCTGCTGGAGAAGTTAGCCACAAACAAAATGTGTACAGAAATTTTCAAAGGGGCATAACTCGATTAATTTTTGGTGGACCGTAACCTCAAAACAATAAGCACTGTGCCATATAATGGTCTAACTATATATATGAAGTTTCAGCTTCATCAGATATTAATTGTATGAAAAGTTAGCCACAAACAAAATACTGACAGAAATCTACAAAGGGGCATAACTTTATTTATATCTGGTAAGCCATAACCTCGAATCAATATGCGCTGCTCCACATCGTGGTCAAGCTATATATCAATTTTCAGCTTGATTAAATGTTCACTGTAAGAAGAGTTGGCCATAAACAAAATGTTCACAGAAATTTTCAAAGGGACATAACTCTATAAACATTTGGTGAACTGTTTTGTTTTTTGTTTGTATTTGAGTTTAATGGCCCAGTAATAATATGCAGAGCAGAAACTGACCACAGGAGTACTGCTAAGCTACTTAGGGGGGTAAAGTGACGTGAGTCAAGACTATCTATGCATATAAACCCTATTGATTTCATTGGGTGGCAGGGCTTGAGATGTCATTTCATCTCAATGTTGGGTAAAAGTCCCACAAAATTGGAGGCAACATCTCCAAAATGACCTATATAGTGTTGACAGGGACATTAAACCTCTGTTCAAACAAATGATGTGTACCCGGTATTTATTTATCTCACCTGGGCCTCCTGTAAGGCTTTGATACAGGTCTCTGTGTACGAGTTGTGAGAGCTGAGAGATGCTGGGGTCGGACTTGTTGAATCACTTGGCCGGAAACTCAGCGAGGCTGATGATCGCAGAACATCATTTTCTCTCTTCAACAGTCGCAGTTTCTTCTCCAAGCTGTCAAGAGAAAATTAAGTATTAACACATTTAGTAACAGAAACCCCAAAACGGGTACCCTGGCAAACAGAGCAGGCCCAGATCAGGCGCCGCAGAATGCGGCATCTGATCAGGGCCTCCACTGTTTGCTAAAAGTTCAGTCATTTTCCAAATAAATTTGATGAAAACACAACCTGACACCCCTAAATTTTAAAATGGACTCCTGCTATATATAAGGTGGAAGATTCCATTTGGTACAAAAAGGTTTAAGCATCAAAAGTGCTAAACACATCACCTACCTTTGCAAACAATGTAAGCTTCTGAGCAGGATCCGCACTGTTTTCCATGCATTTTATGAAGTTAACAAATACCAAGTAATTTGACTGGTTGATAATGTGTAATGGGTGTGGCTGAATTAATTTATACAGCAGGCACAGACTCGGAAGTTAACATTATGTTAATACTTCAAGCATTTAGGGGCCAGTTGTTCCAAACTAATTAACAACATTAAAACTTCGACCATATGGTCAATATACTGTACATGTCCTAATATTTTTGCTGAAAAATGTGAGTAAAAAAAAAAGCTACTCACATTTTTTTCAGCAAAAATGCCAAAATTTTAGATACAGATGACCCTCGTTATTTGTTCCCTACCATTTTGTCATTGTAAGGAATTTGTCGTTATAAAGAAGCCCAGTTAAGGTAATGAAGTGCATTTTACCCTTCATTTCTCCAGGAACCATATGTTGTAGATTTGTTCGAATCGCCTCAAGGAGGCGATTCTAACAAATATCTACAGTGATCCAGCTAGGATTTGAGGGCAGAGGGGTGCTGGGTAGGGCACTTTTGCACGGTCGGGCAAGAATTAGGGCATCATTTCATCTATGAAGTATCAAAGACATGTTACAAATGATAAAGCATGTCAAATTAATTGTCCGAAACTTGAGGGCACATATAATAAACAGGTAAACATGAATAACTTCTTTAATTTTTGTCCGATTTTCATGAAATTTTCACCAAAATGTAGGTTTTTATGTCAGGAATGAAAATAAGGCACACTGGGGGTGCAGAAAGGCAGCGACAAAGGGCCAGAGGGGTGGCCCGCCCCTCTGTAAAGGGCTAGCTGGGGCACTGATCTATAATATTTGTTTTTTGGAGTATTAGATTACAAAAATATTCCATGACTATGGAATCAATATGGGCGTTTCCAACCCTGTAGAAACCCTTGCTGATGGGAACCGAGACTATAGCCTTGAGCTAAGGATTCATTCCGTCGAAATTGTCGTTACAACGAATGTCGGTATAAGGAAGGTTGACTGTATTTTAGTAGCTATAACAGTTAAAAACTAGAATTTGTTTTTCTACAAAAACACAGATGTCTCCCCCGTTTTTGACCGCTAAGTATGACCTTGACATTGGAGGTATTGAGCTGGGTCTTGTGTGCAACACATCATCTAATGAAGATGAACATTACTGCAAAGTAACTTTAAAAATGTTCATAGAGAAATATAAAAGTTATTGGCTGTACACAAAAAGCCCTTTTTTACCTTTGACCTCTAACACATCGTCTCATGATGGTTAACATTTCTGCCAAGTAATTTCATAATCCATCAAAGAATAAGGAAGTTATTGACTGTCCCTTTTTTACCTTTGACCTCTAGGTATGACCTTGACATTGGAAGTATGGACCTTGGTCTTGCACATGACTCATGTTCTAATGACGGTGAACATTTCTGCATGGTTACTTTATAAAGTCCATCCAGAAATAAAAAAAGTTATTGACTGGACACAAAAACAAGAGGGCCCAATGGCCCTTTATCGCTCACCTGTGTACCAGAAAATCATTAGTGTAGGAGACCACTTGACATTGCTACATACTAAATATCTAAGCTCAGGCAAAGCGGTGTCCATGCTTATAAACCCTACTGGTTTCATTGGGCGACAGGGCTTGAGATGTAATTTTATCTCAATGTCTGGTAAAAGTCCCACAAAATTGGAAGAGACATCTCCAAAATGACCTATACAGTGTTGACGGGGATGTAAAACCTCAAATCAAACAAAATCTGTGCCTTATGGTTTTGGAGAAAAAGATTTTTCTAAGTTTTTTCCAGTATAAGTCTATAGGAGCTAATGAGCCCTGGGGCTTGGCCAATTTTGCCCCCAAAGGGCACGGTTGGCAGGATTTATGTAGGCAACCATTTTGTGTTGCTATATACTAAATATCTAAGGTCTGTACTTCATGGTTTCAAAGAAGATGTTTGAAGCTTTTTCCATTATAAGTTTGTTGGAGTTGAGGGGCCACAGGATTTGGACCCCAGGGGCATGATTGGCAGGATTCATGTAGGCGACCACTTGACATTGCTACATGCTAAATACCTAAGCTCTGAGACTTGTTTCAGAGAAGAAGATTTTTTTAGATTTTTTTTCCCATTTTAAGTTGCTTTTTTTTATTATTATAAGGGCCCTGTGGTTTCAGAGAAGAAGATTTTTGAAGTTTCTCGAATTGTTAGTCTATGGAAGCTAAAGAGCCCTGGGGTGGGGCCAATTTGGATCCCGGGGGCATAACTGGCAGGATTTATGTAGGTGGCCACTTGACGTTGCTACATACTAAAAATCTAAGCTCTGGGCCTTATGATTTCATAGAAGAAGATTTTTTTAAGTTTTTTTCCATTATAAGTCTATTGGAGGTGATGAGCTCAGGCGAGGCCAATTTTGACCCCTGGGGCAGGGTTACCAGGATTTATGTAGCTGGCTATTTTATGTTGCTAGATACTAAATATCTAAGTTCTGTGTCTCACAGTTTCTGAGAAGAAGATTTTTGAAGCTTTTTTCCATATGAGTCTATGGGAGTAAGGGGCCCCCGGGCGTGGCCCATTTGGACCCCAGGGGCATGATTAGCAGGAAATATGTAGGTGACCACTTGTCATTGCTACATGCTAAATATCTAAGCTCTGGGCCCTGTGGTTTCAGAGAAAAAGATTTTTGAAGCTTTTTTTCCATTATGAGTCTATAGGAGCTAAGGGGGCCCGAGGCGTGGCCCTTTTGGACCCCAGGGGCATGATTGGCAGGAATAATGTAGGTGACCACTTGCCGTTGCTACGTGCTAAATATCTAAGCTCTGGGCCCTGTGGTTTCAGAGAAGAAGATTTTTTAAGCTTTTTTCCATGAGTCTATGGGAGCAAAGGGGCCCCGGCGCGTGGCCCATTTGGAACCCAGGGGCATGATTGGCAGGAATTATGTAGGTGACCAATTGTCGTTGCTACATGCTAAATATCTAAACTCTGGGCCCCGTGGTTTCAGAGAAGAAGATTTCTGAAGCTGTTTTTTTCCATTATGAGTCTATGGGAGCTAAGGGGCCCCGGGGCGTGGCCCATTTGGACCCTAGGGGCATGATTGGCAGGATTTATGTAGGTGACCACTTGTCGTTGCTATATGCTCAATATCTAAACTCTGGGCCCCATGGTTTCAGAGAAGAAGATTTCTGAAGCTGTTTTTTTCCATTATGAGTCTATGGGAGCTAAGGGGGCCCCGGGGTGTGGCCCATTTGGACCCTAGGGGCATGATTGGCAGGATTTATGTAGGTGAACACTTGCTGTTGCTACATGCCAAATACCTCAGCTCTGGGCCCTGTGGTTTCAGAGGAGAAGAATTTTGAAGCTTTTTTCCATTATGAGTCTATAGGAGCTAAAGGGCCCCGGGGCGTGGCCCGTTTGGACCCCAGGGGCATGATTGGCAGGAATTATGTAGGTGACCACTTGCCGTTGCTACATGCTAAATATCTAAGCTCTGGGCCCTGTGGTTTCAGAGAAGAAGATTTTTGAAGCTTTTTTCCATTATGAGTCTATGGGAGCTAAGGGGCCACGGGGCGTGGCCCATTTGGACCACACGGGCATGATTGGCAGGATTTATGTAGGTGACCACTTGCCATTGCAACATGCTAAATATCTGAGTTCTGGGCCCTGTGGTTTGACTGGTTTCAGAGAAGAAGATTTTTGAAGCTTTTTTTTCCATTATGAGTCAATAGGAGCTAAGGGGCCCCGGGGCGTGGCCCTTTTGGACATCAGGGGCATGATTGGCAGGAATTATGTAGGTTACCACTGGCCGTTGCTACATGCTAAATATCTAAGCTCTGGGCGCTGTGGTTTCAGAAAAGAAGATTTTTGAAGCTTTTTTCCATTATGAGTCTATGGGAGCTAAGGGGCCCCGAGATGTGGCCAATTTGGACCCCAGGGGCATGATTGGCAGGAATTATGTAGGTGACCACTTGCCGTTGCTACATGCCAAATATCTCAGCTCTTGGCCCTGTGGTTTCAGAGAAGAAGATTTTTGAAGCTTTTTTTCCATTATGAGTCTATAGGAGCTAAAGGGCCCCGGGGCGTGGCCCGTTTGGACCCCAGGGGCATGATTGGCAGGAATTATGTAGGTCACCACTTGCCGTTGCTACATGCTAAATATCTAAGCTCTGGGCCCTGTGGTTTCCGAGAGGAAGATTTTTGAAGCTTTTTGTTCCATTATGCGTCTATGGGAGCAAAGGGGCCCCGGGGCATCCCCCATTTGGAACCCAGGGGCATGATTGGCAGGAATTATGAAGGTGACCACTGGCCGTTGTTACATGCTAAATATCTAAGCTCTGGGCCCTGTGGTTTCAGAGAAGAAGATTTTTGAAGCTTTTTTCCATTATGAGTCTATGGGAGCTAATGGGCCCCGGGGCGTGGCCCATTTGGACCCCAAGGGCATGATTGGCAGGTTTTATGTAGGTGACCACTTGCCATTGCAACATGCTAAATATCTAAGCTCTGGGCCCTGTGGTTTCAGAGAAGAAGATTTTTGAAGCTTTTTTTTTTCCATTATGAGTCTATAGGAGCTAAGGGGCCCCAGGGTGTGGCCCTTTTGGACCCCAGGGGCATGATTGGCAGGATTTATGTAGGTGACCACTTGCCTTTGCTACATGCTAAATTTCTCAGCTCTGGGCCCTGTGGTTTCAGAGAAGAAGATTTTTGAAGCTTTTTTCCATTATGAGTCTATAGGAGCTAAAGGGCCCCGAGGCGTGGCCCGTTTGGACCCCAGGGGCATGATTGGCAGGAATTATGTAGGTGACCACTGGCCGTTAATACATGCTAAATATCTAAGCTCTGGGCCCTTTGGTTTCAGAGAAGAAAATTTTTGAAGCTTTTTTCCATATGAGTCTATAGGAGCTCTAAAGGGCCCCGGGGCGTGGCCCGTTTGGATCCCAGGGGCATGATTGGCAGGAATTATGTAGCTGACAACTTGCCATTGCTACATGCTAAATATCTAAGCTCTGGGCCCCCAGGTTTCCGAGAAGAAGATTTTTTAAGCTTTTTGTTCCATTATGAGTCTATGGGAGCGAAGGGGCCCCGGGGCGTGGCCAATTTGGACCCCAGGGGCATGAATGGCAGGAATTATGTAGGTGACAACTGGCCGTTAATACATGCTAAATATCTAAGCTTTGGGCCCTGTGGTTTCAGAGAAGAAGATATTTTAATTTTTTCCCATTGTAAGTCTATGGGAGCTATATGTTGCCATGGCAACCAGAATTCCAATCTGATCAGCCCAAAAACCTTATGCAGCCTTTCCCCCTACCTGATGATGCTTCTAATGAAATTTGATCAAGATTGACCATGGGGTATTAGAGATATACTTATTTGAAATTGTTTACGGACGCACGCACGCATGACGAACTACGGACAAAAAGTGATCACAAAAGCTCACCTTGTCACTACGTGACAGGTGAGCTAAAAAACACTTTTTTTACCTCTGACCTCTTAGTATGACCTTGATCTTGGAGGTACCGACCTGGGACTAGTGTGCACCACATCGTCTCATGATGGTTAACATTTCTGCCAAGAAATTTCACAATCTATCCGGGAATAAGTAAGTTATTGACTGAACACTAAAAAAGGCCCTTTTTGTCCTTTGACCTCTTAGTATGACCTTGACATTTGAGGTACCAACTTGGGTCATGCACGCAACACATCGTCTCATGGTGGTTAACATTTCTGCCAAGTAATTTCAAAATCCATCTAAAAATAAGAACGTTATTGACAGAACACAAAAAAGGCCCCTTTTTATGCCCCCGGAATCTAAGAGATTCGGGGGCATATAGTTTTTGGTCTGTCCGTGCGTTTGTCCATTTGTCCGTCTGCAAAAACTTTAACATTGGGCATAACTTTTGAATGGTAATAGATAGAGCTTTCATATTTCACATGTGTATACCTTATCACAAGACCTTTCCAGTGGTACCATAATTTTTGATTTCGTGACCTTGACCTTGACCTTTGACCTATTTTTTTCAAAATTTTTAAAAACATTAACATTGGCGCTGTCCGGGGGCATCAGTGTTTCACAAACACATCTTGTTTACCTTTAACCTCTATGTATGACCTTGATCTTTCAGGTATCAAACTGTGTCATGCGTGCAACAAATCATCTCATGGTGGTTAACATTTCTGCCAAGCAATTTCAAAATCCATCAAAAAATAAGAAAGTTATTGACCAAACACGAAAAAAGGCCCCCTTTTTACCTTTGACCTCTATGTATGACCTTGACATTTGAGGTACCAAACTGAATCATGCCTGCAACACATCGTCTCATGATAGTTAACATTTTTGCCAGGTAACTGTAAATTCTATCTAAAAATAAGCAAGTTATTGACAAAACCCGAAAAAAAGGCCCCTTTTTTTACCTTTGACCTCTAAGTATGACCTTGACCTTTGAGGTACCAACCTGGGTCATGCACGCAACACATCGTCTTATATTGGTTAACATTACTGCCAATTGATTTCAAAATCCATCTCAAAATAAGAAAGTTATTGACCAAACACGAAAAAAGGCCCCTTTTTTGACTTTTGACCTCTAAGTATGACCTTGACCTTTGAGGTACCGATCTGCCTCATGCGCACCACACATCGTCTCATGGTTGTTAATATTTCTGCCAAGTAATTTTAAAATCCATCCCAAAATAAGAAAGTTATTGACCAAACACGAAAAAAATGCCCCTTTTCTGACCTTTGACCTCTAAGTATGATCTTGACCTTTGAGGTACCGACCTGCCTCATGCGCACCACACATCATCTCATGGTTGTTAATATTTCTGCCATGTAATTTTAAAATCCATCTCAAAATAAGAAAGTTATTGACCGGACACGATTTGCCTATACAGATATACATACCGACAAACTTCCAAGGGAGATAATTCAAAAAGTATAAATGCGAGAGTTATAGTTTTTGTGCACTGCACGTCGTCTAATGCCGATTAATATTTATATGAAGTTTTGTGAAGAAAGCTCGAACGGTTTTCAAGCTATAGAGCGGACACGAATGTGTGACAGACGGACAGACAGACGCCCGGGGGAAAAACAATATGTCTCTCCGAAAAAAAATTTTTCGGGGGAGACATACTTTGACCAGTAATGAGCTTATTAAGGTAACAATGCTTTGAACACCTGGGCCCAGTATGTTAAAAAGATTATTTTTGCTGAAAAGGTGTATGAGTAGCTTTTTCAATGCAAAACATTCCACACTTTTTTCAGCAAGATACTTCCATCTTTATTTCACCAATAACGACACCTCATCACGAAAAAACGCCTAATTCTGACCCCCTCGAAACCCACTTTTATATACCGGTAGTAAAACTGGCGTTTACACTAAAATACAGATTGTGGGTACTCGTTAGAATGAGGCGTTTCTAACTTGTACCCACAATCTATATTTTGAGCAGAAATAGGAAAAATACATGTATCACAATTTTTCATCTTAACCCTTGTCCTGCTGAATATTCATATATGCCACACCCACTACCGATTATCAACCAATCAGATTACTTGATGCAAATTATTGCAACAAATTCACAATCTGAATGGTAAACAATGTAGATCCTGATCAGATGGCTTCCTCAGAAGCCATCTGATCTGGATCTACATTGTTTCAAAGATAAGGCATATCCGGGATTAGCAGGACAAGGGTTAAATTTTTCATTTTTACGGGGGTAAAATTTACAGTATACATGTATTAATTTTGTAAAGGCGTGTTTTCGTAATGTTTAGGCAATAAACAATGCTTTGAACAAGTGGATTCTCGTAGATTGTGTTTGTTTGTTTGAATTGAGGTTTTACATCCCCAGTAACACTATTTTGGTCATTTTGGAGAAGTTGCTTCCAATTTTGTGGGACTTTTACCCGACAATGAGATAAAATAACGTCTCAAGCCCTGCCAACCAAACAAACCAACAGGGTTAATATATAGGGACAGTCCAACTCGCACCACCTTGCCCAGGTGGGCTAAGACCCCCTAAGCTGTTTACCAGTACTCATTAAGCTCTGCGTGGAAGCATTATGCAGCCCATTCTATTTCTCCAAGCACTATATGGGTGGAGCCCAAATGCAGTGTTGTAAATTAACTTTTTCTTGAAGTATCAAGTAGCTGCTTCCTGATCTGAAGGTACCATAATGAAAAAGTATTGGGATAGAAAGACCTAAGCAAACAGTGCAGACCCACATCAGACTAGGAGCAGTCTGATCAGGGTCTACACTGTTTGCCATTCTGTCTGCAGCTTTTGGATGCCTAGGTGGATGGTGAAACAAATTTGCTAGAATTTTAGGAGAATTACATCAAGTCCTATAGATGTCCAATTTACTTTTATGATTTTTACAGTAAGTAGCAAAAGACAGCTAAGGCAGCTAAGTGTCATATAATCGGCTAAAAACAATGAAAAAAAAATAGATTGTGGTTGAGGTGCTAGATGGTTCCCTTTCCTTTCACAATACATAACTGACTTGTATAACGCTATCTGGGCACCTTATCTGACATGAACCCATATTCAAACTTGACCGAGATATGATATATCAAGGTGATCATTCTGAGCAAGTTTGATGATGGTCAGAACAAAACTATAGCCACTAGAGAGTTAACAAGGTTTTTCTATGATTTCACCTACTGACCTGCTTTTTTTTTTTTTTTATCTGACATGACACAAATTCAAACTTGACCAACATACAATCATTCTGAGCAAGTTTGATGATGATTGGACCAAAACTCTAGAGTGTTAACTAAGTATTTCTATGATTTAACCTACTGACCTATTTTTTGACCCGACATGACCCATATTCAAACTCAACCAAGATATTGTCAAGCTGATCATTCTATACAAGTATGATGATGAATGGACTACACCTGTGGCCTCTAGCGTGTTAACAAGGTTTTTCCATGATTGGACCTACTAACCTACTTTTATACCAGACATCACCCATATTCGAACTTGGCCGAGATATTGTCAAAATGATCATAAGGTTTTTCAATGATTTGACCCACTGACATACCTTTTTGGCCCAACATATATTATAACTTGACAGAGATATTGTCATGCTGATCATTCTGAGCAAGTTTGATGATGATTGGACCAGAGTGTTCACAACGTTTTTTTATGATTTGACCTACTTTCTGAACTGCCATTACCCATATTTGAACTTGATTGAGACATTGCCAAGATGACCATTCTGAGCAGAAGCCTCTGTGGTGAAGTGGTTTTGCTACTCACATGTAAACCAGGGGTCGCAGGATCGATCCCTGGCTTCTCCAGACTTTCGGACGAGTCTTTAAACCGAGGTCCCGTCTCCGTATGACCTTACCTGTTGGTGAGATGTAAACCATTCTGAGTAAGTCTGATGATGATTGGACCAAAACTGTGACCTATAGAGTGTTAACAAGATTTTTTATGATTTGACCTACTGACCTACTTTTTTGACCCAACATTAACCATGATGATCATTCTGACCAAGTCTGCTCATGATTGGACCCACCATGCATGAACTTTTTAACTCATCATAAATTTGATCAGGTTGTTTACTTTCAGGAACAAGGAGCAAGAAGATATGAGGAAGCCTTTATATTGTGCAAACCTCAATATTCCAAGTATGTGAAATTCTTACTGTGCAGCATATCTCACATACATTTATTAATGATAGGTTAGGCTGCCACAGAAAAATATGTCTTTCTGCCTAAAAACATGTCAGGTTCCAAGGTGCATCTGGGAAAGCATATTAACCCTTGTCCTGCTGAGCCCAGATATGCCTTATTTTCCAAACAATGAAGATCCAGATCAGAATGATGGCTTCTGACAAAGCCATCTGATCAGGATCTACATTGTTTGCCATTCAGATTGTGAATTTGTTGCAATAATTTGCACCAATTAATCTAATTGGCTGATAATCAGTAGTGGGTGTGGCATATTTGAATATTCGACAGGACAAGGGTTAAATCACCTCAAGTAACTGACCACCGGTGTGGCCAGTTGTTCAAAAGTTCAACTAACAATGCCATTAGTTAACCCTTCTCTTGCTGAACATTCATTTAAGCCACACCCATATCTGTCTTTTAACCAATCAAATTACTTGATGTAATTTATTGCTACAAATTCATAAACTGAATGACAAACAGTGTAGATCCTGATCAGATGGCTTCTTCAGAAGGGTTAATGTGTCATTAACATTTTGATCACTGTGAACCCTTATGTCAAAAAGGTCAAGTCATAATGGTATTTAATACTGTTCACCATTATGCCACAGAGGCCCAGTCATAATGGGTATTACTGTATGTAAACCATTATGCCACAGAGGCCCAGTCATTAAACCCTTGTGCCACAGAGGCCCAGTCATAAAAGGTGTTACTGTTAACTATTATGCCACAGGGGCCCAGTCATAATGGGTGTTACTGTAAACCATTATGCCACAGAGGCCCAGACATAATGGGTGTTACTGTAAACCATTATGCCACAGAGGCCCAGTCATAATGGGTGTTACTGTAAACCATTACACCACAGAGGCCCAGTCATAATGGGTGTTACTGTAAACCATTACACCACAGAGGCCCAGTCATAATGGGTGCTACTGTAAACCATTACACCACAGAGGCCCAATCATAATGGGTGTTACTGTAAACCATTATGCCACAGAGGCCTAGTCATAATGATGGTACTGTAAACCATTATGCCACAGAGGCCCAGTCATAATGGGTGTTACTGTAAACCATTACACCACAGAGGCCCAGTCATAATGGGTGTTACTGTAAACCATTACACCACAGAGGCCCAGTCATAATGGGTGTTACTGTAAACCATTACACCACAGAGGCCCAGTCATAATGGGTGTTACTGTAAACCATTACACCACAGAGGCCCAATCATAATGGGTGTTACTGTAAACCATTACACCACAGAGGCCCAGTCATAATGGGTGTTACTGTAAACCATTATGCACCAGAGGCCCAGTCATAAAAGGTGTTACTGTTAACTATTATGCCACAGAGGCCCAGTCATAATGGGAGCTCCTGTTAACTGAGTGTTACTGTAAACCATTGTTCCACAGAAGGTGTAACTGTTAACCATTAAGCCGCAGAGGCCCAGTCATAATGGGTGTTACTGTTAGCCATTATGCCACAGAGACACAGTCATAATGGGTATTACTCTATGTAAACCATTACGCCACAGAGGCCCAGTCATACTGGGTGTTACTGTAAACCATTATGCCACAGAGGCCCAGTCATAATGAAAACCATTATGCCACAGAGGCCCAGTCATAAAAGGTGTTACTGTTAACTTTTATGCCACAGAGGCCCAGTCATAAAAGGTGTTACTGTTAACTTTTATGCCACAGAGGCCCAGTCATAATGGGAGCTACTGTTAACTGGGTGTTACGGTAAACCATTATGCCACAGAGGCAGTCATAAAAGGTGTAACTGTTAACCATTAAGCCGCAGAGGCCCAGTCATAATGGGTGTTACTGTTAGCCATTATGCCATAGAGACAGAGTCATAATGGGTGTTACTGTTCACCATTATACCACAGAGGCTCAGTCATAATAGGCCCAGTCATAATGGGTGTTACTGTTAACTATTATTCCACACTGAGGCCCAGTCATAATGGGTGTTACTATTAACCATTATGCCACAGAGGCCCAATTATGATGGCTGTTACCATTAACTATTCTGCAACAGAGGCCCAGTTGTATTGGATGTAACTGTTTACTATTATACCACAGAGGCCCAGTCGCTATGGGTGTTACTGTTCGCCATTATGCCATAAAGACCCTATCATAATGGGTGTTACTCACAGTTCACCATTAGCCCACAGAGGCCCAGTGGTAATGGGTGTAACTGTTTAACTATAATGCCTCAGAGGCCCAGTCGTAATTGGTGTATTTGTTTGTATTGGAATTTAATGGCCCAGTCAACACCATTTAGGTCATTTTTGAGTCAGTCAGTATACCTATCAACCCTTTACCACTTAAACGTAAGTGGTTAACCAGTACAGTGCACATTTTTTCGCCAAAAACTGACAACTGCCCTTCTTGAATCAGCAGAAGGGAGAGAATGGCTGTAGAAAAGATTTCAGGATCAGTCTCCACAAAAGAATGTTGCTGACCCTGGCAGGTATCAATCCAGCATCCTCCTGATCACCAGTCAGACGCGCATCAGACTGAGCTACCAAGGCCGGCCATAATGAATGTATACAATAGAGGCCTAGTCACCATTAAGCCACAAAGACCCAGTCATAAAGGGTGTTACTGTTAACTATTATATCCTACATGCCCAGTCATAATGGGTGTTACCGTTAACCATTATCCCACAGAGGCCCAGTCATAATGGGTGTTTCAGTTAACTATTATCCCACAGAGGCCCAGTCATAATGGGTGTAACTGTTAACTATTATCCCACAGAGGCTGTCATAATAGGTGTTACTATTAACCATTATGCCACAAAGGCCCAGTCATAATGGGTGTTACTGATAAACATTATGCCACAGAGGCCAGTCATTACGGGTGTTACCCACAGTTAACCATAACGCCACAGAGACCCAGTCATAATGGGTGTTATTGTATAGCATTATGCTACAGATGCCTTGTCATAATGGGTGTTAGTGTCAATCATCACACCACAGAGACCCAGTCATAATGGGTGTCCCTCTTACTTTTATGCCACACGGGCCAGAGTGGTACAGTAAGGCTGTTACTGTTATATGTCACAGACGTAAGATTGGCCCAGAAAGGGTATTACTACTTACTATTATGCCACAGGAGGCTGGTGCAGCTCAGTATGTGTGTGACAGTCTACTATTATGCCACAAAGGCTGAAGGGGTTGAACATGTCAACTGTGTTTACTATTATGTCAAATGAGGCTACAGCATCTCAGTAATAGTCAGTATGGTGTTACTGATAACTATCATAAATGCTACAAAGGCCAGAGTGGCTCAGTATGGGTGGGAATGTTTACTATTATGTCACTTGAAGCTAGAGCAGCTCAGGATGAGTGTTACTGATAACAGTTTAACTATAATGCTAAAAAGGCCAGAGTGGCTCAGTATGTTTGCAGGGATTTTCCTACCCTTCATAATCAGGGTCCAGGGGTCGTTGGGTTTGGGAAAAACAGCTCGCTAATATTAAAGTTGGGAATTTAAATCAGCTGTAACTTTGTCAATTTTGGTTCAATTTTCATCAAAATACAGCACAAATTCAGAAATTGGGAAATTTGTTGTAAAATTTGGGAATATCTGTCGCCAGGAGCATAAAAAAAAGTAGGGGCTGATTACCGGCCCCAAATTTGCTCTAGAAAAATCCCTGGTTTGTGACCAGTGATTTTTCTTCCTGACTGTTAACTATATACATATTATGTCACAGAGGCTAGCACAGCTAATAACTGTTGTGCCACAAAGGCCACAGTGGCTCAGTATGGGTGTGGATGTTTACTATTATGTCACAGCGGGTAGAGTGGCTCACTTTGGGTGTTACCGATACATTGACCATTATCAGGGCTAGAAAATTCCACTCGTCCACTCGCCATGACTAGTAAAAAATTTGAAGGACGAGTAACACTTTTGTCTACTCCCTATGAAATTTACCAAAGTCTACATTTGTCACAGAGGCTAGAGTGGCTCATCAGTAAGACTTAGTCTTACTGATGAGCTACTCTAGCCTTTGTGACATAATCAGTGTAAGGGTGTGAATGTTTACTAATATGTCAGAAAGGCAAGAGTGGCTCAATTTGGGTGTTATTGTTAACTATTATGCCGCTCAGTAAGGGTGTGAATGTTAACTATAATGCCATAAAGGTCAGACTGGCTCAGTTTTAATGTGTGACTCACAGAGGCTAGAGCAGCTTAACCATTGCTGTATGGTCGTAACTGATAATCATTATGCCACAGAGGTATGGGTGTTACTGATAATTTACTATCATGCCATACACACAGGAGTTCCTATGGTTAAACATCTTGCCATTGTGTCATAGTATGGGTGTTACTGTTTGGCAGCTCTCTCAATGCACCGGCTAGATGTTTTTTTTTCAGAAAATATCAGTGTAAACACATCTTTGATTTTACTTCAAGTTATCTAATAAACACTCCAGTTTTGTTGCTCAAGAATGCAATAAACATCTGCCATTACCCTTTCTTCCCAAACAAAACCAGGCACCTGTGCAAAACATTGTAGATCCAGGTGTGATGGCTAGTCAAAAGCTGTCTCATTAGGGTCTACATTGTTTGCCTATCTGCTTCAAGGTTTTACTGACATCCATATAAAAACAATAGAAATGTCCGAAATTAGAGACTGGTTAGTCCATTTCTGAAACCTGGCAGTTAAAAGCTTCATTCTTGGAGCTGTTTGTGTGTTCCTAAACAAGTTAATTAACTAGCACCTCAAAGGAAAACAGGGACTTCCAGCTTCAATTTTAAGGCCTTAAGATGTCAAGTCCCACCCCATTCCTCAAGGCAACAGGGCCCTTCTTAGGCCTCAAGGTCATGAAGGCTTGCCAGTAATTTAGCTCACATCAGGCCTCAAGGTCATTGAGGCTTGTCAGCATTGGCATCAGGATATTTCAAGCTCACATTTCAAAGTCTCACAGCGATAGGACCCACCATAGGCCTCAAGGTCATTAAGACTTGTCAGTAATGTCCTCAAGGACATTCTAAGCTTATATTTCAAGGCCTCCAGGTAAAAGTACCCATGGTAGGCCTCAAGGTCATTAAGGCTTGTCAGTACTGGTGTAAGGGACATATTTCAAGCTCATACTCAAATGCCTCAATGTGACAGGGCCCAATTTCTAGGCCTCAATGTCATTAAGGCTTTGTCAGTACTGAGCCTAGGCCTTAACGGTAACAAGTCTGTGTCATGAACACCCCTCTAAACCCCGTTTAATACAGATAAAACTGGGGTTTATGTGGTTAAACATGTACATTATATTCAAGACATAGGTTGTAAGTAATCGTTAAAACCGCATAACAAGCACCCACAACCTATGTTTGGAGTTAAATTAAGTAAAATATCACAAATTTTCACCTGAAAAATACACGCTATGGAAATATATACAGTATTTAGAATACACTATGTCTCATGAATTTGTAATCGTAACGATGCCACACTTATGGGTCAGGGAAACGCTATACGGAGGAACCTCTCTATAACGACTATTTGTTCCCGAACAGTTTGCCACTAAAGCGAATTTGCCGCGATAAAGAATCCCAACAAGGAGTAGAATGACAGGTCACAAATAAAGACTTTCCTCCATAATTACTCTGAGAAACAAAAGGTTGGGGATATTTGTTAAAATTGCCAAACATATGTTGTGTACATTTGTTAGAATCGCCTCAGTGAGGCTATTCTAACAAATATCCCCAACATTTCTTTCTTAGAGTATTAAACAGAGCTCTAGATAAGAGGGAGTAAAGGGTATTTCAGCAATGAATTTTTGAAAATCAGCATTGAAATTTAACCCTTGTCATGCTGAGCCCGGATATGCCTTATCTTTCAAACAATGTAGATCCTGATCAGATGGCTTCTTCAGTTTCAAACAATGTAGATCCAGATCAGATGGCTTCTGAAGAAGCCATCTGATCAGGATCTACATTGTTTGTCATACAGATTGTGAATTGGTTGCAATAATTTGCATCATGTAATCTGATTGGTTGATAATCAGTGGTGGGTGTGGCATATATAAATATTCAGCAGGTCAAGGGTTAATTTCAGGAGTAAAATACTCAATTAAGTTTTGGATCTAAGCATTGAAATCAGAGTTAGGCGGTTAAATTTTCAGTTGACTTTACATCTTTGAGCATAAAGCACTAATTCTTCACAATGGTACGTTTGTGAGCAGTAGCAGTATACTAGATCAGAATGGGTTTAACCCTGCACCGATGACAAATTTATGTATTGTAGGTTTTGTTGTTTTGTTGTTGTTTTTCTTTCAGAGAAAAGAAAGCCTGGCATTTCATGCTTTGTTTGTTTGATTTGAGGTTTAAAGTCCCCGTCAACACTGAAAAGGTCATTTTGGAGACGTTGCTTCCAATTTTGTGGGACTTTCACCCGACATGGAGATGAAATGACATCTCAAGCCCCGTCAACCAATGAAACCAATAGGGTTTATAAGCATGGACGGTCCGACACTTGCACCGCTTTGCCTGGACAGGCTTAGATCCTCTAAGTGGTTTACCAGTACTCGTGTGCGGGTCAGATTCAGCTCTGCGTGGAAGCATCATGCAGCCCATCTATTTCTTCAAGCCCTGACGGGCGGTCATATGTTTAGTTCCTTATCAGTTAAGCATTGCATTTGTGCATTTAAGTTTTAAAGCAGGGGGTAAAATACTCACTGTACCAAAATCTTATCTACCCGGTAGATGAAATAATTAAAATGTTCTTGAATATCTCCACTGATCATCTCATCTTGAGGTAAGGATTCATTCAATTGAAACTGTCGTTATAACACGGTTGTCCTTATTTGGAATGTAGGTGTAAAGCGGGATGACTGTACGCAGTATAGCACCAAATAAGTGAGAGTGACAAGGATAATTTAGGAATACATCATAGCTTCAGATAAGGCACTTTTTTCATCAGAAAAATACTGATATTTTTCTTATTTCTGCATGAAAACGTATGTTGTTAGTACTCATTGACAGCGCCTCATCAGAATAAACAAAATAAAATGTGGATCTCCTTTTACCTGGGGCTACATGTATGTACATGTAATTTTCCTTTGGTTTGAAATTAAAAGGTCTAATCAACACTTTTCAGGTAATGTTGAGCATACAGTACACATTCTGTTGCCTGCTTCTTGAATCAGCTAAAGCAAGAAAATAACAAGAAAGCAGTCTGAGGGACAGTCAAATCCCCAGCTGCACTTTAATAACAAGGCTCAACTTGTGACCTTCACCTGTGACCTCTACCTTGAGTTGGCATGGTTTATTTATGGGTTCTGCAGATCACTGAGGGGGATATTTGACCAAAGTTTAATGAAATTCCTTCCAGGGGTCTAAAGGACATATAGAAAGGACACAAAATTCAAAGTTTCAAACTCGTGACCTTCAACTGTGATCTTGACCTTGAGTTTACATGGTTTATTTATGGGTTCTGCACATCAGCTCAATGAGGGGGATATTTGACCAAAGATTAATGAAAATCCTTCCAGGGGTAAAGGAGATATGGAACAGGCACACAATTCAAAGTTTCAAACTCGTGACCTTCAACTGTGATCTTGACCTTGAGTTTACATGGTTTATTTATGGGTTCTGCACATCAGCTCAATGAGGGGGATATTTGACCAAAGATTAATGAAAATCCTTCCAGGGGTAAAGGAGATATGGAACAGGCACACAATTCAAAGTTTCAAACTCGTGACCTTCAAATGACACCTTGACCTTGAATCCACATGGTTTATTATGGGTTCTGCACATCAGCTCACTGTGGGGGATCTTGAGTCGGCATGGTTTATTTATAAGTTTGGCACATCAGCTCACTGAAAGGAATATTTGTCCAAAGTTTAACCAAAATCTATCAAAAGGTTCAGGAGATATGGAGCGACAAGAAACTATTAAGGACAGACAGAAGGATGGGGGGACAGACAGATGGGATAGACGAAGGCCATTCCTATAATCTGCTTTAAGGCGGGGGATTAACTACAGGAAAGATATCCTGATCAATCACCACGAAAGAAAGGTTCTGACCTGGATCAGCCCCGTTATCTCCTGTACACACCATAGATGTGGATCTGACTGAATTATCAATTTGTTTGTTTATTGTTATATTATTATTTTTTTTTTTTTTTTTGTGGGGAGTGGGGTCTGTGCCCTTGGAAATAAGGTAATGGTCAAGAGTATCTAATCAAAGCTTTGGTAGGTAATATAATCCTCGCAAGAGGGTGCTGCAGTATATAGAGATAGATAGGCTGCAATGACATATATTGAACCAAGTTTGACCATACCTGTATTTCAGCAAAGGAGACCCACTAGCTAGTGGCCTTCGGGCTGTTGGTAATCCTGGTTAAAAATATACCATTAAATAAATTTCTGCAATTAGTTCATGCGATAGGGTGCGAACAAGCTATTTCTGGCCCAAAATTTACATTTGGGTGGGGGGGGCGGCAAGGGCTGTGCCCTTGAAAATAAAGTTATGGTCACCAAAATCTAATCAAGTCTTTGGTAGGTTGCAGTGAGTCTGTACAAAGTTTGATCAAATTTCATCAATTTGTTCACGAGACAGGCTGCAGACAAGCCAAATTTGACCGATTGGGTGGTAGGTGGGTGACCCTTAAAAATAAGGTCAAGGTCACCAAAATCTAAACACATCTTTGGTAGGTTGCAATGATATATTGTACCAAGTCTGACCAAATTTCATCGATTTGTTAATAAGACAGCCGGCAAACAAGCCATTTTTGGCCCAAAATTGACAGTTTTGAGGGTCCTGTGCCCTTGAAAATAACTGGCTGTTTTCCATCATCCTAGGGATGTAACCATGCAAGTTTGGTCAGAATTCATTAATAGGTTCAGGAGATATAGATAATGCTTCAAACAGGCTATGCCAACACCAGATGTACGCCGGACGCCAACAGAAGCAGGATCCACACCAAAAAATGTATGTCCCCTTCAATATTAATTTATCTGTAAGACCATATCACTGAAAATGCAATCACCATTTCAATCTAGAACACCAACAATTTCTTTTATTATCACAAAAATCATTTGTTTATTTTTTCCTCACGGCGTCTGATCAGGGCCTACACTGTTAGCAAAATTTTCAGCCAATTTCAAAATAGTTCAGAAGAAAACAGAACCTGACATCCTTAAATTTTGAAAAGGACTCCTGCTGTATATAAGAAGGAAGATTCCATTTGGTACAAAAAGGGTTACTGAAAAGGACATTCAGTGTGTCAACAAATTGCTGTCAAACATCAAGGGAAGAAAGTCAAGAAATTTACGTGCAATGTTTAACCCTTTTTGTACCATCTTATATATGGCAGGAGTCCATTTCGAAATTTAGGGGTGTCAGGTTGTGTTTTCTTCAAAATTTGTTTGGAAAATGGCTTACTTTTTGCAAAGAGTGTAGGCGCTGCACTGTTTGCCCTGGTACCCGTTTTGGGGTTTCTGGTACTAAATGGGTTAAAGGTTCTACCTGGTACCTTTCTTGCTCTGTTACTTTAGTGTGAAGAGGCCATTTTGCATATATACACCACAACCTCTTTATAACACTATAGTTAACCAACCATGTTATATCCAAACAAAAATGTACAGATTATATAGAAAAATGACCATTTATGGTCATTTTTCTATATAATCTATACATTTTTGGGATCCATCTTGAAACCTTGTTATATCCAAAATAGAAGTGGCGGCAATGATCAGGAATCAATACAATTAACCCACAGCTCCCAAAGACACCAAAGGGAAAGAAACATAACATGAAACAACAGACCCTAAAGGAAACATCTGTGTTTATAATGAACCGTGTTATAACAAGGTTGTGGTGAACTGATATTCTGTATTCTCGGGCAATCAATTGGAAAAGCATTTTTACCAGTGGATGAGAAAAATAACCAAAGATTGGGCTGAGATCTCCGCAAGGAAATCTTAGTCTTGTTTTCAGTTTACTGAAGTCTTGTGCTCAGCATAGCCTAGCATCCCAGCAGGCAAACATAGCTAGAGCAACGTCAAATCGTCGGTGGAACATCACGACGTTGCGCTGACGTGGATGTGACATTGCATAAACATCATCATCATGCTGTTGTTCCGACGTTGATGTGACGTCACAATTACGTCATGTGCCTGCTGGGATGATACTCAAATAAACTAAAAACTTGCCTGAGAGATTTCCTTGTCTCATCAAAGATTCCACCATATTCCTCCCCTTTAGCAACCCGGGCACTCAAAAAAAAAAAATGGAAAAAGAGGGGGCACTAAGTTAGAGACAAATATCTTACCAAAACCGAGAGTTTTTAAACCCATTACATATGGTAGTTTTCCATTAGAATATGGTGGAATCATGACATGAAAAGTACCAAGTGATCAACACAGACACTCTGTGATAAATACCTTGCATGATACGATTTACAGCAGATATGGCTATGACTGAAAGGCTAATGCACTAGTCATGTAACCCCGGCCCCACTACCTATGTGGATGGGTGGGGGATAGTGGGGCTAATGTGTGGGGTAGTTACACCCTCTGTGTTAATGCAGGGTTTTTATTTTATGCAAACATACCCCAGTGGAATTAACTATTATGAGCAGCCGGGCAATGACATTCAGGAGGTCCCCGCAGTGCAGGGCTTCTAGCAGGGTTCTGAAAAGTTAAAAGTCATTGTCCCCGCTATTCCCCATAGGTGTGCGCGGGGGGGGGGGTTGGAGGTTACAAATGACTGGTGCATAATCTTTACTTTAGGTAAGCCAAAATATTTTTGCAGATCTATTTTAGGGGCGCTAATTATTTTTTTCTTGGAAAAACAGTGAGGGAGCGCTTATAGAAGCAGGGGTGCTAAATAGGAGGAATACGGTAATTATAATAATCTGACATAAATTAATTATCCTCATAATAATCAACGTATGTGTCTGAGACACTCACCTCTGTTTTGACCTCAGTAAATTAGCAACATCTGCACACAGAGGAACAATGCCTTTCCTGGTACTGTTCACAACGAACGCCACTGCTCGAGCCGCTATCTCTTTGTCTTCCACCAAGCCATACAACTCGTTATTCGTTTCTAGAAAAATAAAGTGAAATTCCGCTATTAAGACCACCTTAAATTAAGACTAATTTTGCTATAAAAAGCTTATTTTGAAGGGTACACTTAATTTTTCTTTGTGATTTCTGCCTACAATGTTCTCTGGTCAGGGACCACCTTTGGGACTGTTCAAAAGTGGTCTTTAAAAAGTGGTCTTAAAGACCACTTTTTAATAAGACCACTTTTGAACAGTCCCAAAGGTGGTCTTAATATAGCAATTTTACTGTACAATGTGCATGTTACCAATTTATCCGCATGTGAGCCCAGTCAATGTTTTCTGAACACTTATCCTGCTGTTCCTTTGCAAACTGTAGATCCAGGTCAGATGGCATCTGATCAGGATCTACACTGTTTGTCACTCAGTTTGTGAATTCCAATGAATATACTTCATCAAATGATTTGACTGGTTACTGGTCAGAAATGGGTGTGGCAAATTAACTTATTCAGTAGGATAAGGGTTAATAATTTGCACAGTACTCTGATGTCATAGTAACAAGATTAGTTTAACCCTTTTTGTACCAAATGGAATCTTCCTCCTTATATATAGCAGGAGTTCATTTCAAAATTTAGGGGTGTCAGATTGTGTGTTCACCAAACTTTATTTGGAAAATGGCTGAACTTCTTGCAAATAGTGTAGGCCCTGATGAGATGCCGTATTCTGCCAAGTATCATCAATATACCTCAAAGGGTTTTGGACTTATGGCCATTACAATGTTATTTTGTCAGGGGAGGTCACTAAAAAACCAGTGCACCAAGAGTTGTGGTTCTTGCACGGGATGGGGATCTGTAAGGTTTCCAAGATATTGGGCCTTTTAAGAGTGGAAGGGGTGGGGTATGGCCCTGGCGCATCCCGGGGCCCCTAGGTTGGTGTCACTGAATGTGTCTCATCATAAGGAACAAGAATATATATAGTTTAGGGGTGGGGATCTCAATGGTTTCTGAGATATATGGCCGCTTATGATGTGGAGGGGGTGGGACATGGCCCCGGCACAACCTGGGGAACCCTCAGGATGGCATAAAAGCATATGGCTGAGAGAAGTTTACTGAAGAAACATTTCTATAAAAGTTTTGTCAAAATATCTGCAATGACTTGGCAGTAAATGCCATTTTTCAATTTTCCTCATTATAAGTCTATGGAAACTCAAAGTTGCCATGGCAACCAAACTAAAGAGCCGATTTTCATAAAAAACACAAACTTATAATCCCCCAGCCCAAGGATGCTACAGATTAAATTTGGGACCAATCTGCCCAGTGGCTTCAGAGGAGAAGATGTTTAAAAGTGTTGAAGCAAGATGACATATGATGTACGACATACGACGACGGACAACTGCCTATCCTGTAAGCTCCCCGGAGCCTTCGGCTCTGGTGAGCTAAAAACCGTGGCATCCAGCGTTATTGGTCTTGCCCATGACACGCCGTCTCAACCTTGTTTACAATTTTGTCAAGTATCATAAATACAAGTATCTCGAAGGGTGTTGGAGTAAGGCGATCACAAAATAGTCATTCTATTTAATTGGAATGGGAGATAATTCAAAAACCGTTGCACCCAGAGTTGTGGCTCTTGCGCAAGACATGCCCTCTAAACCCTTTTTGTATAATTTTGTGAAGTATCATCAGTATATCTCGAAGGGTATTGGAGTTATAGCGATCACAAGATTGTCATTCGATTGTATTGGAAGGGGAGATAACTCAAATACCATGGCACCCAGAGTTATGGTTCTTGCGCATGACAGGCTGCCTCAACATTGTTTACCATTGTGCCAAGTATCATCAATATATCTAGAAGGGGATTGGAGTTATGGCCATCACAAGATGGCGTCTTCGTATGGACGGACATACGGATGTACAGATGCCAAGCCGATCGCTATATCCCCCGAACATATGCGTTCTGCGGATGAAGAGAGATGCGTATGATGCGTTTCTTTTTATTAAATATTTCGTACCTGAAGACAGTCTATGAAGGATGGCTCCGTTGGCTGAGTGGTTAAGACCGCTAGTCTGTAGTGCTCTATACACACAGCACATGCAATTTCTCAAAATTTCGGGAATTCATAGGTAATTAATATTTCAACGTAGTTTTGCTATTGTTTTAAGCATTATCATCTTACTGTGTAATGTACATGTGCCTTTGAATAACTTACACACATTAATAGCGACATCCAATACAGTCAAAACAAAGTATCTTAAGACAAGCTATACAATCAATATGAGACATACCATACAGTCACCAAATTTTGGGGATGGTCAGTCTTGCTCTTCATGTGATTTCATATGGAATTCGAGAGGCACTTATTTTGATTATAACTCATTATAGTTTATTACTCTATCTTAAAATGGTCTTCAAAGATTTTTTTTTAATCAAAGCCCTCAATTGGTCGATTTTCTGGTCACAGGTGAGGTGTGATTCTTACAAACACAAGTGATTTGCAGCTGAAAAAAAAAAAAAATAGATTTAGAGCATAGACCCCATTGAACCCCACTTTTATAAAGTAAAACTGAGGTTTACAGGGGTAAACCTTATTTTTCTTATTGAATTTCTGCCCTAAAATATAGATTAGCAGAAAGAAGAAAAATATCAAAATTTTTCATCCTAAAATTTTAGTTTTTTTTTCAATGAAAAATTATAACAATGTTTTTCTATAGGCGTGTTTTCGTAATGAAAATTATGTAGGCCTGTTTTTGTCGTGAGCATCCCCTACTCAGAGTATTGTGAGTACGAGTGAGGAAATTCTACTTTGAAAAAGTTTTCTGCACAAAACAAATTAATTGGAATATCCACAATTAATGTTGTTGTTACAGTGTAGTTAGTTTATGGAAGTGTCTCCTGACAACCGGTTGTCAGGAGCATTTTTGCTATGTAAAATGCTCCTGACAACCGGTTGTCAGGAGCATTTTTGCTATCAAAAATGCTCCTGACAACCAGCAATATTTTTCCAATAAAAACCTATGATATTAGTATTATTTTAGTTACCCTTTTAGTATTTCATGGTTCTTGATGCATGTTTAATGCTTTTTTGTCATTTTTTAGTATTCAAACGAACTTAATTCATGTAATTTTCATTTTTTTTTTTTTGTTTTGTTTTTGGAATAAATTCCAAGAATTGAATCAATCAAATTCTGGCATATTGTTTTTGTAATTGCAATTCTGTTGAACTTCAGACAAGGGTATGTCAGTCTGAATTTACAATGTAGACCTGGATAACCAGGTTTTATTTGACATGATTTGAATATAGATTTTAAAGTTATATTTGCTATCCTATCACAAACTGGGGCTGATGCTAGCTGATTGAGAACAGGTTCAAACCTTGAGACATGGAAAAAATACCTTCTGTTCTGAAGGATATGGTCTTCAGTCTGCAACAGTTTACTGTGGTTTTTGTTTGACAATTATTTCTGAATGGCCTCTTGTGTCAAACAAGGTTTTGGATGAAAAAAATACATATATTTGCCAGTAACCATAAAAACCAACAGTTAGTCAAACTACCAGTAAGTGTAGCTATCAGTGAGTCTGGAAAAAATATCTAACATGGCCAGTGGTGTGAATGAGTGAGTTTTAGTTTTACGTCCCACCAACAGCTAAGGTCATACGGAGACGGGACATCGGTTTAAAGACTCATCCGAAAGTCTGGAGAAGCCCGGGATCGATCCTGCGATCCCTGGTTTACAAGGCGAGTAGCGTAACCACTGCACCACGGAGGCTTCTGGCCAGTGGTGTAATGTTTATATCTGAGTGAAGGCTGAAAAAATGGTTCTGGACTATGACTTAAGACCTTAAGACTGTTTCATTATATTATCTGCAATACTGAATAATGGGCTCAGTCCAATATTTGACCACCCTGGTACTCGAAAAGAAGTTCACTGATAACAACCCCAGCACTTGGGGTTGGTTGGGTGGGTGGGGTGGGGATGGGGGTTTGCCCCCTCAGAAACCAAGACATGGAAAAAATAGCCCAAAATTTTGTCAAAAAGGGGTCCACAGTAAAGTTCTGTTAGATTACTTAATTTGAAATTTGGGGATATGATAAAATATGGATATAAAATTTTTTCAGAGGGTTTCAAAGGGTCCCCTTGCCTGGACATGCACCCCATTCCACATCCACTTAAGCTAAATACATGTACATATGTATCACAGAAACCGTTCAGATCCCTGCCCCTAAACCATGTATATTCTTAAGATAAGACACATTCAGTAATATTGACTGGGGGCTCCCCAAGGGTATGCCTCACATCTGGAGTTCAAATAAGGCCACCAGAGTGATACGACATCTCAAGCCAAGCCACCCAATGAAACCAATGTAGGATTTATATGCATGAAATGACATCTCAAGCCCAGACGCCCAATGAAACCAATGTAGGATTTATATGCATGGTCGATCCAACTCAAATCACTTTGCCTGGTCAAGCTTACTAAGCAGTTTACCAGTCTTCATGTGCCGTCGATTATTTCTGTACTAGTTTGATTTTTATGTTCTTAGAGATGTTGCACTAATGAGTATGAGCTTACACCTCAGAAACTGTTAAATCCACACCCAAACCCTTAAGATACCGATCACAACAGTTGTCATCTGTTTTGACTTCTGGTAGCTTTAAAAGTCATTTTTGTAAACAGTGTGAACCCAGATCTGTAGTGCAGTCTGATCAGAGTTCACATTGCCTGTATACAAAAAAGATGCAGAAGACAATATGAACAGATGACATTTTGGATGCATGTTTTCGTGGCATCTTAAGGACTGAATCAAATATGTTCATTTATGATGAAATACATTTAATGGCATCAACTACGTATCCTCTTTGGGTATGCTTCGATCACCCACTTCAGTTAACTGTTGACTGAATATCTTGGAAACTGTTCAGATCCTCAATGCTAAACGATATACATGTACATTGTTGTTCCTTATGATAAGATGCATCCATTTGTATTTATAAGAGAATCCCTAGGGGGCATGCCTCACCTCTTCAGTTCACATAAAGCTTAATATCTTGGAAAACATTTTGAAAATGTTCAGATCCCTATGCCATAAATCATAAATATTATTTCTCCTTATGATGCCACATTTACTGGCACAGACTGGGTCCCTAGAGGCTACGTCCCACCCCCTCCAGTTTAAATAAGGCTTAATAACTCAGAAACTTCTAATCTCCACCCCTGAACCATATAGATCATTATTCCTAATGATAAGATGCATCCAGGGCATGTGCTAATCCCTCCAGTTTGTATAAGGCTGAATATCGCAGAAACCGCTTAGATCCCCACTCCTAAACTGCATGTAAGCATACATTTTGTTGCTTACATTTGGTGACAACAACTATGGGTCACCTAGGGATATGCCCACCCTCTTCACTACAAATAAGGTTTACTATCTTTGAAACCGTTCAGATCCCCAGCCCTTAACCATCTCTGTTATTATACCAGAGTTGAGTGGGTGTCAGTCCGTCCGTCCGTCTGTCTATCCATCCGTCAAGTTTCTTGTAAATGGATCTCCTCTGCAACCACTGAAGAAACACTTTTGAAACTTTGCATGTGGATAGTACATGGTATGTAGATGGTAGTGGGCTACTTTTTTGTAACCTTGAACCAAACATGGCCCCAAGATAAAAGGTCAAAAAGTATGATTTTGTCATATCTCCTAAACTATTCGAGTTACACTTCGGAAACTTTGCTTATTGGATGGCCCTTGAAATATAGAATAAATTGGGCTACTTTTGGGATGACCTTGACCTCAACATGACCCCAAGGTCAAGGTCAAAAAGTATGATTTTGCCATATTTTCTAAACTATTGGAGTTACACTTCTGAAACTTTGTTTATTGGATGGCCCTTGAAATATAGAATAAATTCAATTAAATTGGGCTACTTTTGTTGTGACCTTGACCTCAACATGCCCCAAGGTCAAAGGTTAAAATATGACTTTGCCATATCTCCTAAACAATTGGAGTTACACTTCTGAAACTTTGCTTATTGGATGGCCCTTGGAATATAGAATATATTAGGCTACTTTTGGTGTGACCTCGACCTCAACATGACCCCAAGGTCAAAGGTCAAAAAGTATTATTTTGCCATATCTTCAAAACTATTGGAGCTACACTTCTGAAACTTTGGTTATTGGATGGCCCTTGGATTATAGAATAAATTGGGCTACTTTTGGTCTGACCTTTACCTCAACCTGACCCCAAAGTCAAATGTAAACAAGAGGGCCCTGGTTCGCTCACCTGATCCAAAGCATAACAAGTGGGCCCCAGGCAGGGTCAATTTTGGCCCCAGGGCTAAAATTTGAACAATCTTGGTAGAGGTCCACAAGATGAAGCTTTCTGGTTTCAGAGAAGATTTTAAAGATTTACCCTGCATATAGAAGTCTATGTAAAACAAGATTTTCCCTATATAAGTCTATGTTAAACCAAAGGGCCCCGGAGCTGGGGCATTTTTGGCCACAGGGCTATAATTTGAACAATCTTGGTAGAGGTCCACTAGCTGAAGCTTCATAACAAATATCAAAGACCTAAGCCTTGTGTTTCAGAGAAGATGATTTTTAAAGAATTTCCCTATATAAGTCTATGTAAAACCAAAGGGCCACATGGCGGGGGCATTTTTGGTCTCAGAGCTATAATTTGAACAATCTTTATAGAGGTCCACTAGCTGAAGCGTCATAACAAATATCGAAGACCTAAGCCTTGTGGTTTCAGAGAAGATTTTTCAAGTTTTTCCCTATATAAGTCTATGTAAAACCAAAGGGCCCCGGAGCGGGGGCATTTTTGGCCCCAGGGCTATAATTTGAACAATCTTGGTAGAGGTCCACAAGATGAAGCTTCATACCAAATATCAAAGACCTGGGCCTTGCAGTTTCAGAGAAGAAGATTTTTCAAGATTTTCCCAATATAAGCCTAGATGTAAAACAAAAGGGCCCTGGTGCGGGGGCAATTTTGTCCCAGCACTATAATTTGAACAATCTTGGTAGGGGTCTACTAGATGAAGCTTCATACCAAATATCAAAGACCTGGGCCTTGCAGTTTCAGAGAAGAAGATTTTTAAAGATTTTCCCTATATAAGCCTATGTAAAACAAAAGGGCCCTGGTGCGGGGGCATTTTTGGCCCCAGCACTATAATTTGAACAATCTTGGTAGGGGTCCACTAGATGATGCTTCATACCAAATACAAGAGACCTGGGCCTAGCAGTTTCAGAGAAGAAGATTTTTCAAGATTTTCCCTATATAAGCCCATGTAAAACCAAAGGGCCCCCGTGCGGGGGCATTTTTAGCTTCAGCACTATAATTTGAACAATCTTGGTAGGGGTCCACTAGATAAAGCTTCATACCTAATATCAAAGACCTGGGCCTTGCGGTTTCAGAGAAGAAGATTTTTAAAGATTTTCCCTATATAAGCCCTTGTAAAACCAAAGGGCCCCCCTGCGGGGGCATTTTTGGCCCCAGCACTATAATTTGAACAATCTTGGTAGGGGTCCACTAGATGAAGCTTCATACCAAATATCAAAGACCTGGGCCTTGCGGTTTCAGAGAAGAAGATTTTTCAAGATTTTCCCTATATAAGCCCATGTAAAACCAAAGGGCCCCCGTGCGGGGGCATTTTTGGCCCCAGCACTATAATTTGAACAATGTTGGTAGGGGTTCACTAGATGAAGCTTCATACCAAATATCAAAGACCTGGGCCTTGCGGTTTCAGAGAAGAAGATTTTTTAAGTTTTCGGTGAAAAAAATCTATTTTTGGCTACTGTGACCTATATGTGCAATGGACCGGAACCATTTGAACAACTTTGAAAGGGGACCACCTAAGGATCATTCCTGTGAAGTTTGGTCAAAATCCGATCAGTGGTTTAGGAGGAGATGTCGTTTGAAGAAAAGTTTACGGACGCACGGACGCACGCATGACGGACAAAAAGTGATCCCAAAAGCTCACCTTGTCACTACGTGACAGGTGAGCTATAAAGTATGACTTTGCCATATCTTCTAAACTATTGAAGTTACACTTCTGAAACTTTGGTTTGGATGGCCGTTGGAATAAAGGTGGAATACTTTTGGTGGACCTTAACATAACCCCAAGGTCAAAGGTCTTCTAAACTATAGGAGTTACATTTCTGAAACTTTGCTTATCAGTTAGCATGTTCTTTGCAACTTTTTTTTTTTTAACTTTCATGTAGTTTTGGCTAGCTAATACATAGTCGTTAGTGTTATTCATAGAAAAAGCGGGTATTTGTGATGGTTTACCATCGACTGCGCAATCTAGTTGTTTCTTATAATGATCAAAATGCATTTATTTGTGATGTTGACTGGAGGTGCCTCTTCATAGAAATGGAGTCCACACTGGAGCTCATTTGAGCATTGGGGGTTCATCTGGGAGACCATAATGTACATGTAATTGTATCTTGTCTACACCAAATTTGAGATTATTTGGTTCGAAGATATGCTAGAGCAGTGCAAAAGTTGAGTCTATGTACTTGTGTGACGTTGAAAACTAGCAGTAAGTTAAGGTCAGCACACCCTATTCATGTTTTTGGTACATTGCAGTGATAGATTGCAGTCATTGTACCAAGTATGACCATGCATGTACATGTACTTCAAACATTCATTCTGGAGGCAAAGTATTTCTGATAAAAAAAATGACTGACCTTGAAAATAAAGTCAAGGTCAAAAGACCTTAGTCACTGCTTTTCCAGATCTTAATCATTAAGTTAATGATGCACATACTTATGCAAGTGGATGTACATACTGATGCAAGTGTGGTAAGTATTCACTACATTGGTTCTAGAGATACACTGCAATCAGTTTCCCAAAGCCAGCAAAAACACACCAAAAATATCAGGCCCCCTTCTCTATATTGGGGCACATGCCTCCTAGCCTCACAGGCTGGTTACCACTCATACAGCTATTTTAGGCACAACTTTGGGTAATTGATTGTATTTATCAAATAATCGATTGCAAGCAAATCAGTAATGATAATCATTTTTGTGGAATCGACCGATTGAATAATTGATTATCCGATTAATCGTGCCAGCCTTAGTAATAACCTGATATTTTTCAAATAATTCTAAAAGGGAATTTATGACATGTTTTTTTCCATAGCACTCAAGTTAAATGGCCCCTATATTTATTTGGTATTTATTTTCAGTAACAAATGAAACATTAAATTCTGCAAATACCTTTTTTTTTTTTCTCTTTTATTTTCAATCCAGTAGTTATGTTAAAATACCAAAGAAGACAAAAAGTATTAAACATGTATCAAGAAACTTAAAATACTGGGTTAAGTAACCAAAATAATGATGATATAGCAGGCTTTTATTGGAAAAATATTGCTGGTTGTCAGGAGCATTTTTGACAGCAAAAATGCTCCTGACAACCGGTTGTCAGGAGCATTTTACATGGCAAAAATGCTCCTGACAACCGGTTGTCAGGAGACGCAGCCTTAGTTTATACTAATTTATTTTAGTTTGATTGTGATGGAAGCTTCAAGCTTATTTAAACGCTCTCGAACACTCATTCCGGATGTTTTAACGCACGAGAGAGAGAGGCAGTGACTATTACACCACTGCTACCCATTTACACCTGGGTGGAGTGTGGCAGTGTCATGACATGTCTTACCCAAGGACACACCTCGATACCGGGTGCCGGGTGTTGTTGTTGTCAAGATCTAATGAATACACAGTATCACTATACGAATCTAGTGTTCGAGGGATAATCTTCCATAACAAGAGGGCCCAGAGGGTGCTGATTCGCCTGAATATCACTGTCTCTTGTACATTCTATTGTTTAGCTCTGGCAGCAATCTTGTTCGTCAGAGTGGAACGATCTTAGCTATTTTGGTAGGGTGTCACCTAGGCAACATTCCTGTGAAGTTCGAATCAATTTGACCCAAGAGTTTAGGAAGAGTTCTCATTTGAAGAAAATTTACGTTTTTCTACTTTTAACTCTGGTGGCCATCGGAGCGGGATCATTTTATCCATTTTGGTGGAGGGTCATCTGAGCAACATTCCTATGAAGGTTTAAATGAAATTGGCCCAAGGGTACAGGAGTTGTCGTTTGAAGATTTTTTCTATTTTTTAGCTCTGGCGGCTATCTTGTTCATCAGAGCGGAATGATTTTAGCTATTTTGTTAGGGGGGCACCTTGGCAACATTCCTGTGAAGTTTGAATCAAATTAGCCCTAGGGTTTAGGAGAAGTTCGTATTTGAAGCAAATTAACTTTTTTCTATTTTTACCTCTGGTAGCCATTGTGTTCATCAGAGAGTGATCGTTTAAGCTATTTTAGTATTTTAGTCATCTAAGCAACATTCCTGAATGAAATTGCAATTGGCTCAAGGGTACAGGAGTTGTCATTTGAAGATTTTTTTTCTATTTTTAGCTCTGGCGGCCATCTTGTTCATCAGAGCGGAAAGATTTTAGCTATTTTGGTAGGGAGTTGACCTACGTAACATTCCTGTGAAGTATGAATCAAATTGGCCCATGGGTTAAGGAGGAGTGTGCGTTTGAAGCAAATTTACGATATTTTTCTATTTTTAGCTATGGCAGCCAATTTGCTCATCAAAGCAGAACAGTTTTAGCAAATTTGGGAGAGGGTCACCGAAGCAACATTCCTATGAAGTTTGAATGAAATTGGCCCAAGGGTACAGGAGAAGTTGTTGTTTAGAGATTTTTTCTATTTTTAGCTATGGCCGCCATTTTGTTTGTCAAAGCGGAACGATTTTAGCTATTTTGGTAGGGAGTCACCTGGGCAACATTCCTGTGAAAGTTGAATCAAATTGTCCCAAGGGTTTAGGAGGAGTTCATGTTTGAAGCAAATTTACGATGTTTTTCTATTTTTATCTCTGGCGGCCATATTGTTCATCTGAGCAGAACGTTTTTAGCTATTTTGGTAGAGGGTCACCTGAGCAACACTCCAATGAAGTTGAACGAAATCGCCCCATGTGTTTGGGAGGAGTAGTAGTTGGGAGGAGTAGAGATTTTTCTATTTTTAGTTATGGCGGCCATCTTATTCATCGGAGCAAACAATTTTAGCTATTTTGGTAGAGGGTTACCCAGGCAACGTTCCTATGAAGTTTGAATGAAATTGGCCAAAGAGTATGGGAGGATTAGTCACATAAAGATTTTTCTATTTTTAGCTCTGGTGGGCAACTTGTTCATCAGAGCGGAACCATTTAAGCTATTTTGGAAGAGAGCCACCTAGGCAACATTCCTGTGAAGTTTATATGAAATCTGCCCAAGGGTTTAAGAGGAATAGTCTTTCAAAGCAATTGTCGATGAACGATGCACGACGGACATTGACCGATCACAATAGCTCACCATGAGCACTTCCATACTATTATAAAACAATTTTTTTATGGGATTAAAATAACATAATCAACAACATAATGAACCATCATTATCGGGGCTTGAAAAAATAGATGGGCTGCATGTTGCTTCCACGCAGAGCTGAAACTGACCGCACACGAGTACTGGTATTTAAAACGGATTTAAGCCTGCCCAGGTAAAGTGGTGCGAGTCAAAGCATCCATGTTTATAAACCCTATTGGTTTCATTGGGGACAGGGCTTGAGATGTCATTTCATCACAATGTCGGGTAAAAGTCCAAAAAATTGGAAGCTCCAAAATGACCTATACAGTGTTGACGGGCATGTTAAACCACAAATCAAACAAAAATAATGAACCATCAAATGTCATTATTCACCAAATTTGCTGGCTCCCAGCTTGCACATTGTCAATATTGGAAAGACAGGTAACCAGACCCCCCTGACCTTTGAAGGTCAGGGGGGTCTGGTTACCTGTTTTTCCAACACTGATAACCTTCAGACTAGGAACCAGCAGATAATGCAAATAAGGTGAATAATGCATTAAAATTTGCCTATTATCAATTTTTTCATGTCCGTAATCGGGCGTTTCAGTTGTTCCTGTGAATAAAGTTTCCCCTTCCCAATGATACAATTTGCACTTTCAGTAATAAGCAAATGTCCAATCACATGTCAGTCAGTTCCACAGCTGCCAGTTTCAAGCTTTTTGAGAGGAAAGGGGACCAGTTTCAAGCTTTTTGAGAGGAAAGGGGACCAGTTTCAAGCTTTTTGAGAGGAAATATAGTATATCTTACCCCTCAAAAACCTTGAAACTGGCCCCTGTGGTCAGTTCACATTTGATGCTCAAAATTCAGATCACTGGTATCAGGTCTGTCATTCCATACCTGTGTTGATTTCTGAGCCCCAGACAGCCCATGACCAACTGCCAGCCTTTTCACTGAGAGTCGGACTACGATTCAATCCGGATAAATCCATTTTAAACATAAAATTCCAACTTATGGAAAGTTTTCAAAGTTATCTCTGTTTTTGTCGCCATCTTGGATACAGCAGCATGCACTGAGCATGCGCACTATCGATAAATTACTGGCAGGTGTGCCAATTATATTCTAAAGCTTACTTCATATCAAAACGCTACAGGTTTCTGCGTTAATGTCAGCGCGTTGCATAATAGATCTAGAGTTACATCATAGTGTAGATTATATTTTCTTGTCCTTTGGGATCATTGATTCCATTGTGGAATTTTGAAAATATCTGAGGGTCACTGATGAGGCCTAATTGGTCGAAACTAGCTAGTCTGGCCCAGAAAACATGTACACTCCATATTTTTCACTTCTGTGGTGTATTCATTGCTTCCAAAGGATAACCCTTTTATAGAACATATTTAGCTGGCTTGGCAAACGATCAGACTCCGCAGTATCTGAATTGGGTCTACACTAGCTGTTTGCTTACAGTGCAAGAATTTAAGGCACCCCAAAACACAGCATCTGATCAGGATCTACTGAGTTTACTGAGAAACCATTACGATAATTCATCCGTGCGACATAGTGCATTTTTTCACATCTCCAAAATGGCTACTTTTCTGGTGAAAATCCGTGATATTTTTCTTATTTATACTCAAAACATATGATGTGGGTGCTCGTTAGAACCGCCTCATAGAAGCGGTTCTAACGAGTACCCACAACCTATGTCTCCGAGCAGAAATAAGAAAAATAATGTTTACCCCCGTAAACCCAAGTTTTCTCTATACAAAGTGGGTTTTGGGGGTCTTTATTTAACGGACTTGTTCACGTGATGCGGAGCGACTTTAGAATTGATTGCCTAACCCTTACTAACCCTATCCCTGATGAACTAACCATATAAGAATGGTTGATCGTGACACGTACCCAAATGACATTCAATATATGCAGTATAAGTAAAAAGAAAGAAAGAAATGTATGGCATACATTTCTTTCTTTCTTTTTACTTATACTGCAGATGTCATTTCATCTCAATGTCGGGTAAAAGTCTCACAAAATTGGAAGCAACGTCTCCAAAATCACCTTTATAGTGTTGACGGGAACGGTAACTTCAAATCAAACAAAACTTATACTGCGATCGGTCCCTGGACATCATCAAGTTCGGCTGATTGGCACGTGCCCCAATAATGACTGCGATATGAGTAATATGATAATCGTTCTGTTTGTTACTTTAAGGCACGTGTCGATAAAGGTAACAACGTAAAGTGATTATTGATCATTTTGCATACCGACACGTGCCAACTATATAAACAAATAAACAAACTACAATTTTCAAGTTCATAAATATATAATCTTTTTCTAAATACACACACCCTCTTTTATATTATTTGTAGTTCTTATATTCCATATCAAAGTTTGCACTACGAGAAGACTCGCATCTGAGGGAGGCAATTATTGAAAATAATGATACAAATACCTAGCGGTGAAAAGGGGTAAAAATAAATTGTATATACATGTTTTTTTATCATAATTAACTATATCTTTTTCTTTTTTTTTTTTTAATTTTGGCTGATAATTGACCCTCATTACAGCCTTGAAATCATTTATGGGCCGAAATTGCTATGGGCCGATTTTGTCATGGGCCGATTTTGACATGGGCCGATTTTGTTATGGGCCGAAATGACCCGGAACCCTGCGATCGGTCACATCTGACCATTATTCGCAGGTTGGGAGCGTACAGTACACTTAACACGGATGTTTCGATCTGTATAGTGGACAGTTTGTTTGTTTGATTTTAGGTTTAACGTCTCCGTCAACACTGTAAAGGTCATTTTGGAGACGTTGCTTCCAATTTTGTGGGACTTTTACCCGACATTGAGATGAAATGACATCTGAAGCCCTGTCGCCCAATGAAACCAATAGGATTTATTAGCATGGACGGTCCGCCTCGCACCACGGTTCCTGGACAGGCTTAGATCCTCTAAGCGGTTTACCAGTACTAGTGTGCGGGCCGGATTCAGCTCTGCGTGGAAGCATCATGCAGCCCATATATGTGCGTGTTCTGTCTTCAGTATTTGTATATTTAATTTTTTGGACATAAACAACTTGGTAAGTGCGTGTTATTTATTTTGGTAAGAACACACCTCACATGTAACTAGAAAATCGACCAATTGAGGGCTTTGATTAAAAAAAAATCTTGTAAGACCGTTTTATGATAGAGTAATACTCAATAATGAGTTATAATAAAAAAGTGCCTCTAGAATTCCATACGAAATCACACGAAGAGCAAGACTGACCATCCCCAAAATTTGCTGACTGTATGGTATGTCTCATATTGACTGTATAGGTTGTCTTAACCCTTATCTTGCTGTTCACGACAACCACTATCTTCGCAAACAGTGTAGATCGAGATCAGATGGCTTTTGAAGAAGCCATCTGATCAGGATCTACACTGTTTGACATTCAGTTTATGAATTTGTAGGAATAAATTACATCAAGTAATCTGATTGGTTCAATGTCAGAAATGGGTGTGGCTAAACCGAATATTCAGCAAGAGAAGGGTTAAGATACTTTGTTTTGACTGTATTGGATGTCGCTATTAATGTGTGTAAGTTGTTCAAAGGTACATTGCGCAATAAGATGAAAATGCTTAACTACGTTGAAATATTAATTACCTATAAATTCCCTTAATTTTGAGAAATTGTATGTGCTGTGTGTATAGAGCACTACAGACTAGCGGTCTTCGAGGACTGTCTTCTAACAAAATGAACCGCATCGTCACGCGTCTCTCTTCATCGACAGAACGCATAGGTTCGGGGTATATAGCGATCGGCTTGGCGTCCGTACGTCCGTCCATACGTAGACGCCATCTTGTGGTGGCCATAACTCCAATCCCCTTCTAGATATATTGATGATACTTGGCACAATGGTAAACAATGTTGAGGCGGCGTGTCATGCACAAGAACCATAACTCTGGGTGCCATGGTATTTGAGTTATCTTCTCTTCCAATAAAATCGAATGACTATCTTGTGATCGCTATAACTCCAATACCCTTCGAGATATATTGATGATACTTGACAAAATTGTACAAAAAAAAGGGTTTAGAGGGCATGTCTTGCACAAGAGCCACAACTCTGGTTGCAATGGTTTTTTAGTTACCCCCCCTTCCAATTAAATTGAATGACTATTTGGGACCGCATTAACTCCAGTACCCTTCGAGATATATTGATGATACTTGACAAAATTGTAAACAAGGTTGAAACGGCGTGTCATGGACAAGAACAATAACTCTGGGTGCCATGGTTTTTTAGTTATCTCCCCTTCCAAAAAAATAGAATGACTATCTTGTGATCGCCATAACTCCAATACCCTTCGCGATATATTGATGAAACTTGGCACAATTGTTCAATTTTGAAGCAGCATATCATGCACAAGCAATACTACTCTTGGTGTCATGGCATTTGAATTATCACCCCTTCCAATAAAATAGAAAGACTATCTTATGATCGCCATATCTCCAATACTCTTCGAGACATGTTGATAGTACTTGGTACAGTTGTATATGAGGTTAAGCAGGCGTGCCATAAGCAAGAACCACAACTCTTGGTGCCATGGCAATTGAATTATCTCTCTTCCAATAAAATAGAATGACTATCTTGTAAGCATCATATCTCCAATACTCTTCGAGACATGTTGATAGTTCTTGGTACAGTTGTACATGAGGTTAAGCAGGCGTTTCATGTGCAAGAACCACGACTCTTGGTGCACTGTTTTTTTGGTGACTTCCCCTGACAAAATAACATTGTGATGGTCATAACTCCAAAACCCTTTGAGGTATATTGATGATACTTGGCATAATTGTTCACAAGGTTGAGATGGCATTCTATGCAAAAGAACCACAACTCTGGGTGTCATGGTTATGATTGTATTTGAGTTATCTCTCCTTCTAATAAAATTGTATGACTATCTTGTGAACACTCGGTGGACCATTGCATTCTGTCAGATTACGGGGCTCATGACGCATGAGGTTTGATTTGAACCGAGAGGTATAGTTACAGACGCCGTATTCGAATCGGGGCTCGTGATCTATTTCAAACCCTTCATCATTTGGGTCCACCACGAACGACTCATTCATCGCGTCTGAAATTAGTGAAAGAAACAAATGGGCCCGCCACGAACGAATAATTCATCGCGTCTGAAATTAGTGAAAGAAACAAAATGGGACTATTTAAACTTGAGCATAACAAAACAAAAACCTATCTATGCGCCCAGCAAAGACTAAGCTCACTTTGAGCATCTGCCCAGTCTGATCAAAGTCTTCATTGCCAGTGTGAAGAAAACTCGAGTATTAAGCTACACATCAAGGAACACAGCGAAGAGCAAGCTGATCTGAATTTTCGTTGGGCGCAGTAATTTTGTCCTGTTTGGTGTTTCATCTGAGACAGTATGATGAACCCACTGAAAAAAGTGTGCATATGCCAAGTTTCCACATTTCAGAAACAAAATAGCTAACATATTTAAATGTTATCCTACGCAAATATCGAAATTGCTCTGTATCATTATCAGGACACACTATAATTGAGCCCCGCCAAGCGAATTTGTGTCTTCGAGCATTCCGTCATGACAAATTTTAACTGCGCATGTCCAGCCATTCAGAGGGGCCAGGGATATGGCTTTCTGTCTGAAGGTTCCTCTTGATTCACTGCTTGTATGAGCGAGCAGTGAAGGTTCTGGCGAGACTGCGCGGATGCGCAGGCTCGCTTGAACCTTCGCTGCTCGTAGGCGATAAGTACCAAAAACGCTTGATCGGGCCCAATTATAGTATGATCGAAACACGACACACAGTGCTGAAAAATCAGTTTTGCGACATGTGATACAAACCAGTTTTTGACCCCTCTATCGTTTTCTTTTAAAATAATTGTCCCTACATGACAAGATGTTTAGTAATATTAATAAAAGGTGACCCGAAATACATCATAAGATAGTTAAAATGCAATTACAATCGTTTCATGTAAGGCTGGTGGCAAAGTTTGATTAAATTGTACCGGTGCAGCGTTTGAAATCGTAAGTAGGATAATGATTTTCTAAAAATCAAATGTGAAAATAAAAGAAATCATAGCAATAAACAGAAAATCAAGGAAGCATGTCGAAAAGACTTTTAGTTTTGCTTCCCGAACAATTGGTATGAAGTTGAAATTCTCATGATTAATAATTTTAAAACAAACAAAAAAAAAAAAAAATACCCGACATATTAGAACAAGGATCTGTCCACTATACAGATCGGAACATCCGGGTTAAGTGTACTGTACGCTCCAAACCTGTGCATCAGGTTTGCAGGATGAACGCCTACACAGTAATAATTACCGTAGGGGTCTTTAACCTGCACAGGACATGACTCCCTCTATCTATCTATCTATCTATCTATCTATCTATCTATCTATCTATCTATCTATCTATCTATCTATCTATCTATCTATCTATCTATCTATCTATCTATCTATCTCTCTCTCTCTCTCTCTCTCTCTCTCTCTCTCTCTCTCTCTCTCTCTCTCTCTCTCTCTCTCTATCTATCTATCTATCTATCTCTATCTATCTATCTATCTATCTATCTATCTATCTATCTATCTATCTATCTATCTATCTATCTATCTATCTATCTACCTTCTTATACTGAGTCAGTCATATTTGGCCATAACCTCAGTTGGTTGGGTGGCTAAATTTAGAATTCAGCTGAAAAAAAAGAAGAGGCACTGGATGCGTCCTTAAAACTATTTACAATCTGCATAAAAGAGGTATCCTTAAACGCATACATCTGAGTCGCACGGGCTTTGAACTCTTCTGTGGACTTGGCATTCACCGCAGAGGAGTGAAGACTATTCCATTGAGGAATAGTTCTAGGAAAGGCCGGAGTTCTTCAGGGCATCACTATAGGACTGGTACCTACGATATTGTGAGTTGTTTACTTTTGATGTCCTTGTTTGGGTTGACGGTGTTACAGGGGTCAAGTACCTATCTTTATTAACAGACACTGCATCAGAGTGCAACCCATAGAAGAAGGCCAAAGAGGACTGCTCACGACGGGCCTCCAGGGACAGCCACTCTAGCTCATTAAGCATGTCACCGACGCTACTACTATTTCGCCATCGCCTGCAGGTCCACCGAGCAGCTGTCCTCTGCACCTTCTCCACCTGCACAGGGGGCCTCCAGTTAACGTCCCGATCCGAAGGACGGTGCACTTTATGACATTCATCCCCGCAAATATCGCCGCTGCCGTGGATCGAACCCGGAACCTCTAGCATCAGAGGCAAGTGCACTAACCACCGAGATATCACGCATACAGGACCTGTGATATGGGAAGTTATCATCGTCATCTTCTACCATGAATTGAGTCGGTCATATTTGGCCATAACCTCAGTTAGATGGTTCGCTAAATTTAGAATTTAACATAAAACAAGAGGCCGATGGGCCACTATGCTCATCAGAATTAAGGGCGGGAGGGGGGGGGGGATGGGGCGTTGGGGACAGCCCACCATGCCCACTAGAAATGGTGTTTGTAAAACACTATGCCCTCAACAATATGCTTGCCCCTAAATGCCTAAAGTTTCAAAGCGCCATAAGCCCATAACTGAAGAACAAGATTTCATCCAGCTTTTCAGAATTTATTCAGAAGTTAATAATCTGGGCCCAGTTTTTCAAAGCATCGTTAGCTTAATAGCTTAAGGGGCTCGTTAGTGGTCATATTGTTAACTGTTCTAGCAAGTTCTTTATCTAAAATTTTGGTATTTTTGCTGAAAAAATGTGAGCAGCTTTTGCATTTGCAAAAGCAGCTCACATTTTTTCAGCAAAAATATTAGCATATTTGCCACATTTAATAATCAAAGTTTTAACGATATGTTAACTAACGACGTCGTTAGATTTGAACAACTGGCCCCAGCAGGTTATTTTGTTAGCACTACCAATCCGTTCGTCAACATTCAAGGTTCTAGCTGGTGCGAGGCGGACCGCCCATGCTAATAAACCCTATTGGTTTCATTGGGCGACAGGGCTTGAGATGTCATTTCATCTCAATGACGGGTAAAAGTCCCACAAAATTGGAAGCAACGTCTCCAAAATGACCTTTACAGTGTTGACGGGGACGTTAAACCTCAAATCAAACAAACAAAAATCAAGGTTCTAGCTTTTATAGTTATTGAGAAATTTTGCTGACAAGATTTCATCCATTTTTTTACGAAAAGCCATAGCTCAGAAAAGGGGCATAATCCTGATGAGAAGAAGAAAAGTACATGTAAGCAGTTTTTTTTTTCATGAGGAATCCGCATACGAAATTTCAAACAATAGCACACATGGTTCTAAAATTATGCAATGCATCGCCCAGCATGCATTGTACATATGCCTAAGGTTACAAAGAGCAATAACTCATGAAGTATTATTCGGAATTTCTTAAAAAATTTATCAGGTCATCTACTCGTCACTAGCAATCCACACATCAACTTTCAAGGCTCTAGTTTTAATAGATTTTAGCTTACCTGAGCAAAGCTCAAGGTGAGCTATTGTGATCACCCTTTGTCCGTCGTACGTGCGTCATGCGTTGTGCGACGTGCGTCGTCAACATTTACCTTGTCCATCCTCTAGAGGTCACAGTTTTGTTTCAGTCTTCATGAAACTTTACCAAAATGTTTGTCTTGATGATATCTGGATCACGTTCCAATATTGGCCATGTCGGATTAAAAACTAGGTCACTAGGTCAAATTTACTGAAATAGAGGCCACAGTTTTGCTTCAATCTTCATGAAACTTTACCAGAACGTTTGCCTAGATGTTATCTAAGTCAAGTTCGAATATGGGTCATGTCAGATTCTAAACAAGTCACCAGGTCAAATTTCTTTAAAATCTTGTTCACCTTCTAGAAGCCATAATTTTGCTTTAATCTTCTTGAAACTTTACCAGTATGCTTTCCTTTATGATGTATGGCTAAATTTTGAATATGGGTCATGTCGGGTCAACAACTAGGTCACCAGGGCAAATTGAGTTAAAACCTTGTTCGCCCTCTAGAGACCATGCACAATTTTGCTTCAAACTTCATATAACTTCACCAGAATGTTTGTGTTGCTGATCAAGATTGATCAAGTTCAAATATGGGTCATGTCGGATCAAAAGCTAGGCCACTAGGTCAAATTTTCTGAAAACCTTGTTCAACCGCTAGAGACCACAGTTTTGCTTCCATCTTCATATAACTTTACCAAATTGTTTGACTTGATGATATCTAGGTCAAGTTCGAATATGCATCATGTCAGGTCAAAAACTAGGACACTAGGACAAATTTCTTTACAGCCTCGTTCACCCTCTAGATGCCTAAGTTTTGCTACAGTCTTCATGAAACTTTACCAGACTGTTTGCCTTGATGATATCTGGGCCAAGTTTGAATATGGGTCATTTCATATCAAAAACTAGGTCACTAGGACAAATGTCTTTAAAACCTTGTTCACCCTCTAGTAGCCACAATTTTGCTTAAATTGTCAATCGGTGGAGGGGCCCAGGTCTTTGATAATTGGTATGAAGCTTCATCTGGTAGACCACTGCAAAGATCGTTCAAATTATAGCCTTGGTGCCAACAATGGCCCCGTCCCAGGGGCCTATAGGCTTTACATAGGCTAATGTAGGGAAAACCTTAAAAAATCGTCTTGTGTGAAACCATAAGGCCAAAGTCTTTGGTATTTGGTATGGATCTTCGTCTAGTGGACTTCTACCAGGATTGTTCAAATTATTTCCCTGGGGGTCAAAAATGGCCCCACCTCGGGGCCCACTGGTTTTACATAGACTTACATATGGTAAACATTTGAAGAGGGCACAGGTCTTTTATATTTGGTATGATGCTTCATCTAGTGGACCTCCACCAAGTTTGTTCAGGCCCCACCCCGGGGCCCACAGATTTTGCATAGACCTACATAAGGAAAACCTTTAAAAATCTTCTTGTCTGAAACCAGATGGCCCAGGTCTTTGATATTTGGTATGAAGCTTCATCTGGCGGATCTCTACCAAGATTGTTCAGATAATGGCCATGAGGCTCAAAATGGCTCCACTTTGGGGCCCACTGGCTTTACAGAGACTAACATATGAATTATTTTAGAAATCTTTTTGTCTGAAACCAGAAGGCCTTTGGTATTTGGTATGAAGCTTCATCTAGTGGACCTTCACCGAGATTGTTCAGTTTATGGCCTTTGGTCAAAATGGACCCACTCTGGCCCAGTCTGGGCCCACTGGTTTTACATAGACTTACATGTGGAAAACGTTTAGAAATCTTTTTGTCTGAAACCAGAAGGCCCAGGTCTTTGATGATTTGTATGAAGCCTCATCTAGTGGACCTCTACCAAAATTATTCAGTTTATGGCCGTTAGGCCAAAAATGCCCCCACTCTGGGGCCCACTGGTTTTACATAGACATACATGTGGAAATTTTTTAGAAATGTTTTGTCTGAAACCAGATGGCCCAGGTCTTTGATATTTGGTATGAAGCTTCATCTAGCGGACCTCTACCAAAAGTTGTTTTAATTATAGCCCTGGGGCAAAAAATGGCCATGCCCCGGGGCCAACTGGCTTTAGATAGACTTAAGTAGTGAACACTTTTAAAAATCTTTTTGTCTGAGACCAGAAGGTTCAGGTCTATGATATTTGGTATTAAGCTTCATTTGGTGGACCTCTACCGAGACTGTTCAAATTATACACCTGGGGTCAAATATTGCCCTGCCCCTGGACCCACATGTTAAACTCTAACCTCAGATGAGCGATATAGGACCATAATGGTCCTCTTGTTGAGATATTTTGATATTTGTTGAGATATCATCCAAATTTGTTTTCAAAGGATCATAGCTCAGGAAAGGGGCATAATCCAGACGGAAAAAAATACGGACCAGCTATTTTTTCATGAGGAATGCACAAATGAAAGGACTAGTCTCCATAAGGGGGTTTTCCTGGTACCTAAATTTCTCAATAATATTTTGGGAAAATATAGCCACACAGAGGGGACATTCATCCCTGGTAAGTTTGAATCAAACAGAACTCTAGTTTTGTGATAAGGGTTTATCAAAAGTGGGTGGGGTAATTCCATATCAGTTCTACCAAGGACAATTAATCAGCAATTGACTATATTAAAAGAGCGCACTGACAAAACTTTTTGCCATGTCATGCATAGACTGTGGGTACATATTAATGTGAAATAGGGTGATTGTATATTTTATTGAACTTTGCTAAAATATAATAATTTATTTGCACTTTGCGGATTTTCATTAATTTTTCATCTACCAACTTTGCCAAAAAGTTGAACATTTCTCTATTAAGCAACACATTCTTACCTCTTTTCTAGAAAATACTTATCAATGCTTGGCCATTGCAGAATTGTAAGGACTTTTTTATAAATAGTCTTTGACATGAGTTGTGTGCTCTTGAAAAGAGAAAATTGCAGTAAAATGCGATGAAATTATCAAAACTTTGTTTTGCCTTTTTGCTATAAGTTTACTGGCGAGAAATGCTTAGAGGAGTTAAATTCTAATGTATTTATCGTGTAAAAGGGTTTAACTATTGTAGCAGAGACTGAATTGGTATCAGTAAGGGTCAAAATTACTTTTAGAGGTTTTAAGAGTTGGATATAATTGACACACATTTGCTCATCTCATTTAGTATCACTTTCTTGTGAGGAGTCGCTGTTGGTATCCCAAACTTCAGCTGCAGCATCTGTTAGAAAATCCATGTATTTATTATGTATCTTAGGCCCTTTTGTTTCTGGCTGGTGTCGCTCAAATCCAAATACCATAAGACTGATGCAATATGGGCACAGCAGCCCACTACTCTAGCCCCTGATTTGCATGTGCAAAACCAACCGACGATAGGTTATAAGCATGTGCTGTATTCAATCCATAAATTATAGGTCTTGCTACTGGTATGCCTTGAACGTATTAGGGACTTGAGGACACCTTCTTTTGAGGACAAAAGTAAAATATAAACTGCATATGGTTGATGTACGGGGAGACGTTTTACGGCCGCCACACGGCACAACACCAGCTGCAGTGAAGGCAATTAAAAATCAAAAATGAGTTCCTTTAAGAGCAATGAAAACATTCATAAGAAAGAAGATGGGTCATACTACGTAGTTTCGGCTAATAAAGCCTCATCAGTGACCCTGTAATGGTCCGGCAAAGAAAGCCAGAGGAAACATACTGCAATTTTGCGAAGTCTGGATTCATTTGCTTCCTCAGTGCTATGCTGTTTCTCTTTTTTCTTCAAGAAATGAGTCATTTCAGTATTGATCCCACAATCATTAATTAAGTCTGTTACATCCCTAAACCCCCTATCAACAATGAGAACAACCCCTTCATTGAACCGATTTCTTATATCTCACTGTTGCTCTTCAGCATATGCTCTGTTATTTTGGCATCTGAGTTTTTATCATCAGCCAGGTAAGGTCCAAGCACTGTAAGTATGTAGCCGTCAGTTGCTACAAGCATCATCGGTTTAAGCAATGGGCGACCTTTATGGACAGAATAAGAACGCCTTTGGAATGAAAAGTCACCGCTTTTCTCTATGTACACATAGGTACCATCAGCAACAGCAATAGCAACATATTTCTGTGAATAAGCAAACAGCACCCTTGCAAATTCTGTAGTGTGATTTTCAATTACTTTATTTCGTTCTATATGTGGCAGGCCAAGATATTTTGGAACGAAATTGGACATTAGACTTGCTCTGGCTGAATGGATTGCCTTACTGCAAGTAGTTTTCTTCACCCCAAACAATGTTGAAAGAACAGCCAAGAACAGACCAGTCTGTCAGTTTTACAAGCAACATGGCAAGGGCTGTACGAGTGCTCCTTGTTGACGTAGAACGCAACGAGGAGAGCGATTCATGTACATCATTGAACTGATCCTTTGTTATGTCTGTCAGTCCTAAGTTTTACAAGCAACATGGCAAGGGCTGTACGTGTGCTCCTTGTTGACGTAGAACGCAACGAGGAGAGCGATTCATGTACATCATTGAACTGATCCTTTGTGATGCCTGTCAGTCTGACATAGTCTTCACCTTTCATTTCATCAGCGTTGTCAAAATTCAGTGCATTAGATTTCCTGTTTGCCGTTTCGAAATAAAATAATTGAAAATCACACTACAGAATTTGCAAGGGTGCTGTTTGCTAATTCACAGAAAGATGTTGCTATTGCTGTTGCTGATGGTGAAGCGGTGACTTTTCATTCCAAGGGCGTTCTTATTCTGTCCATAAAGGTCGCCCATTGCTTAAACCGATGATGCTTGTAGCAAATGGCGGCTACATACTTACAGTGCTTGGACCTTACCTGGCTGATGGTAAAAACTCAGATGCCAAGATAACAGAGCATATGCTGAAGAGCAACAGTGAGGATAATAGAAATTGGTTCAATGAAGGGGTTGTTTTCATTGTTGATAGGGGGTTTAGGGATGTAACAGACTTAATGATTGTTTTTGTTTGTTTGTTTGATTTGAGGTTTAACGTCCCCGTCAACACTGTAAAGGTCATTTTAAGGACGTTGCTTCCAATTTTGTGGGACTTTCACCCGACATTGAGATGAAATGACATCTCAAGCCCTGTCGCCCAATGAAACCAATAGGGTTTATTAGCATGGACGGTCCGCCTCGCACCGCGGTTCCAGGACAGGCGTAGATTCTCTAAGCGGTTTACCAGTACTAGTGTGCGGGCCGGATTCAGCTCTGCATGGAAGTATCGTGCAGCCCATATATTTCTTCAAGCCCCTCTGGGCGGGGGCGGAATTAATGATTGTGGGATCAATACTGAAATGCCTCATTTCTTGAAGAAAAAAGAGAAACAGCATAGCACTGAGGAAGCTTGTTACCAAAGTGAGATGGGTTGTTGAGTCAGCATATGGGCGTATAAAGCAATGGAAAGCTTTAAGTAATATGCTTCCCAACTCTCAAATCCCGTTTGCTGGCGATTATGTGCGAATTGTTTGCTCCCTTTGCAACGCTTTCAGGCCACCCTTGGTGACTAGTTTGGAATCAGATGGTGTCATGGCCAAACGAATGATGGCCTTAGCAAAGTCACCCAATAAACTTCAACAAAATGTGACTCACAATTAGTGGGACAAACGGCGCACTTTTTGGAGAAGTATGGATGCATCTGAAATGCCAGATTTCTCCGAACTGAACGAAGCAGAATTAAGAGACCTGACAATGACAATGGGAGGTTATCAGATTCGCCAGGCCAAATCCTACACGAAAGAACACCAAACAGATGACGCCAAATATGAAATCCTTATAAACAAAGAGCAAGAAGGTGTCCTCAAGTCCCTATTACGTTCAAGGCATACCAGTAGTAAGACCTATAATTTATGGATTGAATACAGCACAGGCTTATCACCTATCGTCGGTTGGTTTTGCACATGCAAATCAGGGGCTAGAGTAGTGGGCTGCTGTGCCCATATTGCATCAGTCTTATGGTATTTGGAGTTTGAGCGACACCAGCCAGCAACAAAAGGGCCTGAGATACATAATAAATACATGGATTTTCTTACAGATACTGCAGCTGAAGTTTGGAATACAAACAGCGACTCCTCAGAAGAAAGTGATACTAAATGAGATGAGCAAATGTGTGTCAATTATATCCAGTTCTTAAAAGCCCTAAAAGTAATTTTGACCCTAACTGATACCAATTTAGTCTCTGCTACAATAGTTAAACACTTTTACACGATAAATACATTAGAATTTAACTCCTGTAAGCATATCTCGCCAGTAAACTAATAGCAAAAAGGCAAAACAAAGTTTTGAAAATTTCATCGCATTTTACTACAATTTTCTCTTTTCAAGGGCACATAACTCATGTCACAGACCATTTATAAAAAAATCCTTACAATTCTGCAATGGCCAATCATTGATAAGTATTTTCTAGAAAAGAGGTAAGAATGTGTTGCTTAATAGAGAAATGTTCAACTTTTTGGCAAAGTTGGTAGATGAAAAATTAATGAAAATCCGCAAAGTGCAAATAAATTATTATATTTTAGCAAAGTTCAATAAAATATACAATCACCCTATTTCACATTAATATGTACCCACAGTCTATGCATTGCATGGCAAAAAGTTTTGTCAGTGTGCTATTTTAATATAGTCAATTGCTGATTAATTGTCCTTGGTAGAACTGATATGGAATTACCCCACCCACTTTTGATAAACCCTTATCACAAAACTAGAGTTCTGTTTGATTCAAACTTACCTGGGATGAATGTCCCCTCTGTGTGGCTATATTTTCCCAAAATATTATTGAAAAATTCAGGTACCAGGAAAACCCCCTTATGGAGACTTGTCCTTTCAAAACCAAGCATACACGGTTTCTAAAATTATGTTATGCATCAAAAGGCGTAACGGACAGACGGATGCACGAATGGAAGCACAAACCTCCCAGAAGCAATATGCCCGTCCAACTGCTTCGAAGTTGGGGGCATAATTAGAAGTCTCTCCAGGGCTTCCATAGTTTTTATCCTATTTAAATGAAAATTGCTTCTAGCATCTGACACTTGCTAGACAGTTCTTTAAAGGGATAACCCTTTATCGATATAAGTCAACCCTGTGTGAAGAAAGCTCTTCCATCGCTGTGAAGTGGACTCTTCCATCACTAATGTGGATATTTCCATTGTCAATAAATACTTTTCTTTAAAATCGCTAACAGAAAAACACAAATAGTGTAGATCTTGATGAGACGGCTCATTATGAGCTATCTCATCATCAGGTCATCCACTCATCACCACCAATCTATTCACCAACTTTCAAGGCTCTATCTGCAATATGTTTTAGAAATTTTTCCGACAAGATTTTATCACTTTTTTCAAAGGGCAATAATTTTTGAAAGGGGCATAATCCGGATGAGAAAACAAAAATACGCCTCAGCTATTTTTCCAAGAGGTATTCACATATGAAAATTCAAAACCCAGGCGTACACGGTTTTAAAGTTATACTATGCATCACAAAGCATGCAATGTACAAATACCTAAAGTGACAAAGGGCAGTAACCCACGAAGTAATTTTTGGAATTTTGTCAAAAATTAGGTCATCTCCTCATCACTACTAATCTATTCAACAACTTTCAAGGCTTCATATCCAATAGTTGTTTGTTTTTTTTTTTTTTTGTTTTTTTTTTGTTTTTTTTTTTAGATATTTTGCTGAAAAGATTTTATCAAAACTTTTCCCAAGGGCAATGACACCTGAAAAGAGTACAATCCGGATGAGAAAAAAAAAAAAAAGAATGCGTGCCAGCTAATTTTCCATGAGGAATTCAAATATGAAATTTCAAAACCCTAGCATACACAGTTCTAAAGTTATGCTATGCATCACAAAGCATACAAAATACCCAAAGTGACAAAGAGCCATACCTCGCGAAGTATTTTTCGGAATTTGGTCAAAAGTTAACCAGGTCATCTACTCATCACCCCCAACCACGTTTAAGGCTCTACCTCTAACAGTTATTGAGATATCTTGCTGACAAGATTTCATCAAACACAATTCAAAGGGCAATAACTCTTGAAAGGGGTATAATCCGGATAAGAAAAAACACGCGTCAGCTACTTTTTCCATGAGAAATTCATATATGGAATTTTAAAACTCTAGCATACACGGTTCTAAGGTAATGCTATGCATAGCAAAGCATACAATGTACAAATACCAAAGTGACAAAGGGCCATAACTGACGAAGTATTTTTCGGAATTTAGTCAAAAGTTAATCAGGTCATCTAATCATCACCACCAATCTATTCACCAACTTTCATTACAACGTTGGTCCAACATTGGCATTACTATGGCCAATCTAAGCATGATATTGGCCCACATTCAAAGGTGGTCGTAACATAAGAATTCTACTGTAGTTTGTGAAACGAACGAATACATAGAGAATACCAGGTTCGTGTCTTTTGATATCAAGTTTATCAGGCAAGGCTTCGAGAACACTTGTAGAATCGCGAGGCTTGTCGAGCAATTCTACAAGCGTTCTCGAAGCCGAGCCTGATAAACTTGATATCAAATGACACGAATCTGGTATTCTAATTATCAGTTTATCCCCTTGTAAACTCTTTAAATTGGCAGTTTACGATCAGTTACCAATTTTCCTTAGTGCGCCCCAACATTCCTGTGCGGAATATAATCGATCAGTTTATTTACCATCAGCTGACCGATAGTTTTCTTTTGATATTTTTAATGTATATTTTTTTTTTTCAATTTTTCTAGTAAAAATAACATTTTAGCCATTTTTCCGGTTCATTCATAAAAGTGCAATGTCACGTTGACGTGATAAAGCTCCCTTGTCCTGAGATAGCATATCTTTATCAGGTCAATGCGTTACAATGCAATATATATAGGGGGTAACTAATAATATGTATTCGTTCGTTTCTACTGTAGTTTGTGAAACGAACGAATACATATTATTAGTTACCCCCTATATATATTGCATTTGATATCAAATGACACGAATCTGGTATTCAATTTATCAGTTTATCCCCTTTACACTCTTAAATTAGTAATTTATGATCAATTATCGCAACTGAGCTTTATCACGTCAACGTGACATTGCACTTTTATGAATGAAACGGACAACCGGAAAAATGGCTAAAATGTTATTTTTACTAGAAAAATTGAAAAAAAAAAAAAATATACATTAAAAATATCAAAAGAAAACTATCGGTCAGCTGATGGTAAATAAACTGATCGATTATATTCCGCACAGGAATGTTGGGGCGCACTAAGGAAAATTGGTAACTGATCGTAAACTGTCAATTTAAAGAGTTTACAAGGGGATAAACTGATAATTAGAATACCAGATTCGTGTCATTTGATATCAAGTTTATCAGGCTCGGCTTCGAGAACGCTTGTAGAATTGCTCGACAAGCCTCGCGATTCTACAAGCGTTCTCGAAGCCTTGCCTGATAAACTTGATATCAAAAGACACGAACCTGGTATTCTCTATATATCAAGTAATTTGATTGGTTGATAGTTTGCCATGGGCCGGTCGCGCATTGACACCGCTATAGCCGGGCGGAGTTAGAAAGGTCAGACATGAAATACATCCGAAAAAATGACCGGAGCACAATGTCACAAGGTTGAATTTTCGTAATGCAGACTAGATCCCTCGGTTTCCATAAGGTTGTGTTAGTTTAATCATACATACCAGTATTACATAACAACGGGGCTGGGACAAGTTCTCACAATATCAGCTATGGTCCTTCCCCTACAGTAACATACACTACAGATGACCCGCGTTATAACGACATTCGTTATAACGGCAAAACTCGTTTTAACGACAATTTCAATGGAATGAATTCTTAGCTCAAGGTTTATCCTCGATTCCGAGCGGCTTGGGCCTCCCTTGGGATGGAAGTACCCAAATCGAATCCATACCCTGCCAGCACAAACCACGGGCCAACGTCGGGCAGATAGCGGTACGACGTTGCTACGTCGTACCGCTATCGGCCCGATGTTGGCCCGACATTCTTTGCTAGCTGGGTAGTCATAAAATATTCCTGTAATTTAATACTCCAAGAAACAAATGTTGTAGATATTTGTTAGAATCGCCTGATCGAGGCGATTCTAACAAATGTCTATATTTGTTTCTTGGAGTAATGACGTGGAAAAGACCTTTTATAAGCTATCATATACTTGGCTGGGATTCTCTATAATGGCAAATTAAAAACGTCAAATTAATATGGAACAAATACTGTCGTTTTATCATATGACGTTTGGGCGACAGGGCTTGAGATGTCATTTCATCTCAATGTCGGGTAAAAGTCCCACAAAATTGGAAGCAACGTCTCCAAAATGACCTTTACATTGTTGACGGGGACGTTAAACCTCAAATCAAACAAACAAAATCATATGACGTTGAGCTTGAGAGTGTAATAACGCTGTGTAATATTTTCGATAATCCACTTTATCATACATTTAGTATAACATACTTAGTTTTTGAATATGCGATACGAACGTGACACCAATGCACGTTTCACGCTTGCACGTGCTGCCATATCGCATGGGCTTTATCATACCCCGAAAATCCATATCACAACCCTTTATTGCACCCCTAAGCCGTTATCATACCTCTGACGTCACCCTATTCGGAACACGCGGCGTTCTTCCTTTTGCGGCATTTCGCATTTGTTGTTCAGGACGCCATTTGCAATTGGCAATATTTTCGTCTGTTCGAACTATTTGGCAAAAAAAAAAAAAAAAAATAAAAAAATAAAATAAAATAAAACATGGCACGGCGCAGAGAATACGAGAGGAAAATGGGCGAAAGAGCGATGCAGGGGATTGCTGACAGGGGAGCGTGTTAGCTCAGTGGTTAATGCACTTGCCTCTGATGCTAAAGGTCCCGATCCCCGGCAGCGGCGATAAAATTTCGGTGTCCGAACACGCTCCATTGGCATCATTTGCAGGGATGAATGTCATATTTAACGCACCGTCCTTCGGATCGGGACGTTAACTGGAGGCTCCCTGTGCAGAGAGAACCATCCCCTGTGCAGGTTAAAGATCCCTACCGTAATTACATGATTACTGTGTAGGCTTTCATCCTGCAAAACCTGGAGTGTATGTAATATACACCTGCGGTAATGGTCAAATGTGCCGACGCAGTATCAGTAGATAGATAGATAGATAGACTTTTGGATCTGGATAATATTATCGAGCAAAGAAATTCTAGTGATTCGGTAAACAATGAAAACGTAATTAATACAATTTATTTTGAACATTTTTTTAAAAGTGAAATGTATGATCAATAGATTATGATAAGGCATTTTTCATATCATACCCCATATCAGCCCTCGACCCAGATCCCTCGGGCCTTCGGCCCTCGGGCTAATATGGGAGTCTCAGGCTGATATGGGGTATGATATGAAAACTGCCATATGATAATCTCTATATAGTGGATTAACTATCCAAATTAGCTAGATACGTCCCGTAACGTTGCATGTACGACGTCTTTAACGGCGTCGCGATTACTAACAGCGGAATAGACATTTGTATAAACAATCGTGAATAAAATGCGTTTTAAAGGCCCCCGCCCATAGGGGCTTGAAGAAATATATGGGCTGCATGATGCTTCCACGCAGAGCTGAATCCGGCCCGCACACTAGTACTGGTAAACCGCTTAGTGGATCTAAGCCTGTCTAGGAACCGCGGTGCGAGGCGGACCGTCCATGCTAATAAACCATATTGGTTTCATTGGGCGACAGGGCTTGAGATGTCATTTCATCTCAATGTCGGGTAAAAGTCCCACAAAATTGGAAGCAACGTCTCCAAAATGACCTTTACAGTGTTGACGGGGACGTTAAACCTCAAATCAAACAAACAAACAAAATGCGTTTTAAATGTCATATGATAAATGGAATCTTGCATTCGTGCTCATGTATTATTGAATTTATTAAACTCGTTGAGGAAAACGGATGAAATGCTCGGCCATTTTCCTCAACCCGTTTATTAAATTCAATAATACATGAGCACTCATGTAAGATCGTCTATATAACGTGGGTCCTCTCTATTTGTATGCGCATGGCATAAAGTGAACACGTCCGTGAAATAAACACCCCGTAAACCCCCACTTTATATAGCATCATGCAGCCCATATGTTTCTTCAAGCCCCGATGAGCGGGACCAGGAGTGTTATCGTAATGGTATTGACAATATTAGCAGTTGTGGTTGTAGTGGCCAGGCCATAAACCAAACTCATAAATCCTCTGCCTCACTGAAGTATCATGTCCCAGACACATTACATGATACCACACCCAGTCACATTATCCTGACACTGGGTCGACCAGTCCTAGCTCTACCCCGTAAATCTGAGTGCCAATTAGTGCGTAACTATACCAAATATTGACACAGAGGCCTTTCTGATATTTAATCTTCATCAGTGTGTCTAAACCCCAAAGTTTTGAAACCGAAACGGATGATGGACAAGACCCGGCAAACACAGCACATCCTCCTCCGAGCACACACCGACCGACGTAGCTCATGAGACAGGTCAACTGGAGGCATCATGCAGCTAGTACCAATTTTAACGACTTTGGTATGTCGCGGCCGGGGATAGAACCCGTGACCTCCCGTTCCCCGGAGCGGACACTCTACCAACTGAGCTATCGGGGGCGGTCAGAACAACAGACATGGACCCCAGAATTATGGATGTAATCAAGCGCGGGTGGTAGGCATTGTTTGGTAAATAAGCCTTTCGGCCTGAACGACGGAATTGAAATAATAATGATAACCACTGCTTCAGCTGAAGTGCACGACCCGCCGGATGCTTTTAGCTTTATGAGTGTTACCATATATGGGTATGGCGGCCATTTTGGTCATGTGACCTGGACCTAAAACGGTTCCCCCAATAAATGCGCCTTATCGTAAGGAGCAAAAATATATCTTATACTTTAGAACTGTATTCTGAATTGTTTGCAGGATAAAATGCATTCTCACTTTTCCAATACAAAAGCATATGTGTCAAAGTTTGACCTAGGCGCAAAGAAGGTAAAGGTCAACCCAGGGTCACCATTTTAGCACTTTATGATGGGCCTACGTCCCAGATGCTATTTATCAAGTTTCGTGGAAACCTGCCCAGTGGTTCTGGAGAAGACTATTTTTGAAGGATTTTTACTATATATGGCTTGGCGGCCATTTTGGTCATGCGACCTGGACCCCATGAACAAATTTTGGTTTCCCACATCCCATAGAGGCTCCATATGAAATTTGACTTCAATCGGCCCAACGGTTTCCGAGGAGAAGCAGTTCGAAAATGTTCACATTTCTCGCCTCGGCGAGGCTATACTAAATGGAATGTAATGTTTCGCAAGTTCATTGGTTAGATCTCATTGATATCTATCAGTATGCCAATTTTTTTTTAAATATTTCAACAAAAGCATATGTGTCAAAGTTTGACCTAGGCACAAAGAAGGTCAAGGTCAACCCAGAGTCACCAGTTTAGCAATTTTTGATGGGCCTACGTCCCAGATGCTATTTATCAAGTTTCGTGGAAATCTGCCCAGTGATTCTGGAGAAGACTATTTTTGAAGGGTTTTTACCATATATGGCTTGGCGGCCATTTTTGTCACGTGACCTGGACCCCATGAGCAATTTTTGGTTTCCCCCATCCCATAGAGGCTCCATATGAAATTTGACTTCAATCGGCCTAACGGTTTCCGAGGAGAAGCAGTTCGAAAATGTTCACATTTTTCGCCTCGGCGAGGCTATACTAAATGGAATGTAATATTTCGCAAGTTCATTGGTTAGATCTCATTGATATCTATCAGTATGCCAAAATTGTTTAAATATTCCAAGCGGTTAAGTCACTATCACCAATTTTCACAAACGGGTTACGGACGGACAGACTGACAGAATGACCGAATGACAGAATGACACGGTGATTTTAGGGCACTGTTAGAAATCAACCGACTTCAGTCGGTCGCTTTTTCTGCGGGTCGTGCAATAATAATCGACCTTATTTATACAGGGTAACACATTTAGTACTAGTACTAATCTTCCATGTGGCCCTCTTTTCCCGGGTAAGAACCAGTACCAAGCAATGTGGATAAAGTTTCTTGCTCAAGGAAACAACACGTGGCGCTTGCGAGGATCGAACCGGCTACCTCTCGATCTCAAATCCGATGCTTTACCACTGCACCACAGTGCTCCACAATTGAAGGGAAAATCGTTTGTCCGGGATTTTGGCAGTTTACTTATGGCTCGCCATTGGCAAAACACCAGAATCAGTTTTGGAAACTGACATATTGTAGGGAACAGACTTCCTTAGAACATCTTAAGTGTTGCTACCAGTATAAGTCATTATGATAACTCACCCGTGCGACATTGCCAAAATGGCTACTTTTCGGATGAAAATCCGGGATATTTTTCTTATAAATGCTCAAAACATAGGTTGTGGGTGCTCGTTAGAACCGCCTCATTGAGGCGGCTCTATCGAGTACCTACAACCTATGTCTTGCAGCAGAAATTAGAAAAAATAATGTATATCCCCGAAAACCCCAGTTTTCTCTATATGAAGTGGGGTTTAGGGGGTGGGGCGTTCATTTCACGGACTTGTTAACGTGATGTGTTTGGTACCCCTGGCTCAACAACCTTGTAGTGAGAGCTTTCCCAAGCTCCTAGAAGCCTCCGTAGTGTAGTGGTTACGCTACTCGCCTTGTAAACCAGGGGTCGCAGGATCGATTCCGGGCTTCTCCAGACTTTCGGATGAGTCATTAAACCGAGGTCCCGTCCCCGTACGACCTTAGCTGTTGTTGGGACGTAAAACTCAAACACTCACTCTCGATGAACTGATAATTTGAGCAGGTTACCGAACGAAGAAGGGCTATTTCTGCTTAATAATGGAAAAATTGAAGTCACCCTGTTTGTCGTATAGCTAGCTCAGTAGCAAATTAAGAATGCGAACATAAATAAATAACTAAATGTGTGTGTTTAAATTTTTACGTCCCACTAACAGCTAAGGTCATACGGAGACGGGACCTCGGTTTAACGCAAGAGTCATCCGAATGTCTGGAGAAACCCGGAATCGAACCCAAGACTTTTACGTAAGACTCATCCGAAAGTCTGGAGAAACCCGGAATCGAACCCAAGACTTTTGCGTAAGACTCATCCGAAAGTCTGGAGAAACCCGGAATCGAACCCAAGACTTTTACGTAAGACTCATCCGAAAGTCTGGAGAAACCCAGAATCGAACGCAAGACTTTTACGAAAGACTCATCCGAAAATCGGAATCGAACCCAAGACTCCTGGTATATAAAATGCACTGCACCACGGAGGCTTTTATGAATAAATAAATAAATTTAATTATTTAATACTCTGCAGTTGAATCAGCCAGGTCAAAATTGTGACGTACAATACAATTGATCAATTACCGTCGGACCCGCCCATCGGGGCTTGAAGAAATAGATGGGCTGCATGGTGCTTCCACGTAGAGCTCAAACCGATCGCACACGAGTACTGGTAAACCGCTTAGAGGATCTTAGTCTGCCCAAGCAAAGGGGTGCGAGTCGGTCCGTCCATGCTTATAAACCCTATTGGTTTCATTGGGCGACAGGGCATGAGATGTCATTTAATCTCAATGTTGGGTAAAAGCCCCACAAAATTGGAAGCAATTTCTCCAAAATTACCTATACAGTGTTGGCGGGGATGTTAAACCTCAAATCAAACAAAAACAAACAAATGATCAATTACCGTGCATATCCGTTTAAAATTATAATATAAAAAGAAAATGTACTTTTCTTTCAAAAGTATTTCATCTCGTATGTTGAAAACATTCGAATTTTCACTCGTGCTTCGCACTCGTGAAAAGTTGGATGTTTTCAACACACTCGAAATATTTTTGGTACTCGCCTGAAAAATTGAATATTCGCCTCAAAAAAGTGAATAATTACGGGGTAAATTACTGGTGTGCTGCCAGTCACATTTTTATCATGGACTATCCTAAAACCTGATACCAAACACCCGTGTTCAACAGTTGTTTAGCATAAATTTAAGGACAATTTTTTAAAATCTTCAGCATGGCCCAGGTAAGATTTATTTCTTAAATTCCTTGTGTTAAATAATAGAACACAATACTGAGCTACCTCGGAAGGTTGGGGCTGCACGGTGCTTCCATGCAGAGATGAAACCGACTGGTTAACCCCTTAGAAGGCCTATACCTGTATAGGTATAGTGGTGGGAGTTGGACCGTCTATACATGTATATACATATAAACCCTTTTGGTTTCATTGAGAGAAAGGACTTGAGATGTCAGTTCATCTCACTGTCGAGTAAAAGGCCCACAAAATAGGAAGCAACGTCTCCAGAATGACATAAACAGTGTTGACGGGGACGTTAAACCCAATGTCAAACAAAACAAATAACTGAGCGTTTCCTTTCCATAGACTTTAAATTGGGAAAAATTGAAAACAAAATGACATTTACTGCCAACGTTCGACAAAAAATTTATAGAAATGTTCCTGAAGCTGCAACAGAAAAGAAGAAAAACTACTTAAAAACCATCTCCTCAGAAACCATACGCGAGGCTGTAATGACCATGTCGGCGGTTATAGATTTTTTAGCCGAAGTTTAGGCTGCTGCCAGCACATTCAAATTACATCTTCTCTGAAGCCACTGGACCGGTTGGGTTCAAATTTCACCATCTGTAGCTTCCTTTGGCTGGGAGTTGTGGGAGGGTCGCTGCCTTGGTTTAACCCTTGTCCTGCTGAATATCTTAATCTGCCACACCAACTTACTATTATCAACCAATCAGATTATTTGATGCAAATAATTGCAACAAATTCACAATCTGAATGTCAAACAATGTAGATCCTGATCAGATGGCTTCTTCAGAAGCCAACTGATCTGGATCTACATTTGAAGAAGCCATCTGATCAGGATCTACATTGTTTGAAAAATAAGGCATATCCGGGCTCAGCAGGACAAGGGTTAATATAATACAGGGCTGCATGTGGGCAGTGCCCACCTCATGAGCTCTGGTGAGCATGGTGGCCCATGGGCCTACTGTTTTGAGTTGTCATTTCATCTCAGTGTCGAGTAAAGGTCCCTCAAAATCGGAAGCAGCGTCTCCAAATGTGACCTAAATAGTGTTGAAGGGGACGTACGCCTCAGTATTAAATTCCAGTAACGCTTACATATATTTAAGACCTGCGTAAACTCAGATAAGAACGCTCAGAAACGTTAGCTTCGATCTGAATTCTTGCTGGTCGCAGATATCGTTTTGTGCTCCCCGTCAACACTATTAAGGTCATTTAGGAGACGTTGCTTCCAGTTTTATGGGACTTTTACCCGACATTGATATGAAGTGACATCTCTATCCCTGTCGCCTAATTGAACCAATAGGATTTATATGCATGAACGGTTCGATTCGCATCATTTTGCCTGAGCAAGGGGTTTACCAGTACTTATGTGCAGTCTGTTTCAGCTCTGCGTGGAAACAGCATGCAACCCAATCTATTTCTCCAAACCCCGATGGACGGGGGCGTTTTCACAAACATATCAATGGATGCATATGCCATATTTTCTTCCAATTATACAAGAGCAAGCCTGAAAAATTTCTGCATACAAATTTATTACGCAAACGACATGTATACACCCCTGAAAATGAGGTCCCCTTTTAAAGGAAAACATTTGCTGTGCAGGAGCAATTTTTCCCCTTATTGAGAGGAACTTTGTTTATCAGGGGCCAGTTGCTCATAACTAACGACGTTGTTAGTTATTGTATTGTTATAATATTGCTGAAAAAGAGCAGCTTTAACATTACGGTAACACATCCGTGTGACATATATGTGAGCCCCGCCAAGCGAATTTGTGTCGTCGAGCATTCCGTCATGACAAATTTTAACTGCGCATGCCCAACCATTCAGAGGGGCCAGGGATATGACTTTCTGTCTGAAGGTTCCTCTTGATTCACTGCTTGTATGAGCGAGCAGCGAAGGTTCTGGCGAGACTGCGCGGATGCGCAGGCTCGCCTGAACCTTCGCTGCTCGCATAGGCGATAAGTACCAAAATCGCTTTACGGGGCCCATGTAGTATATACATTCTTTCATATCTCCAAAACGAGTTTTTTTTCTGATAAAAATATGAGATATTTTTCTTATTGATACTGCAAACATAGGTTGTGGGTGCTCGTTAGAACCGCCTCATTGAGGCGGTTCTAACGAGTACCCACAACCTATGTCTACCGGTCCCGATAGCTCAGTTGGTAGATTGTCCGCTCCGGGGAACGAGAGGTCACGGGTTCGATCCCGGGCTGCGACATACCAAAGTCGTTAAGAATGGTACTAGCTGCTCCTCGCTTGGCACTCAGATTTACGGGGTAGAGCTAGGACTGGTCGACCCAGTGTCAGGATAATGTGACTGGGTGTGGTACCATGTAATGTGTCTGGGACATGATACTTCAGTGAGGCAGCACTATAAAAGTGAGCATTGAGCTCCCTGTCGCAACCAGACACCGACGTGATATGACTGAAAAATTGTTGAAAGCAACGTTAAAATCGAATTCACACACACACACACACAACCTATGTCTTGGAGAGGAAAAACGAAAAATAATGTATAACCTGTAAAAACCAGTTTTCTCAATATAAAGTGGGTTTTTACGGGGATGTTCATTACACGGACTTGTTAAATTGATGCATATTTAAGACTTAGCGCGCATGCCCAAAGTCTCATTTTCAATTGTCTCGGCGCAATTAACCCATTTTGTACGTACTGGACTCTCGACCCCCGCCCACCGGCTCTTGAAGAAGTTGATAGGCTGCATGATGCTTTCACGCAGAGCTGAAACCGACCGCACACGAGTACTGGTAAACCGCTTAGAGGATATAAGCCTGTCCAGGCAAAGCGGTGCGAGTCGGATCGTCCACGCTTATAAACCCTATTGGTTGGTTTCATTGGGCGACAGGGCTTGAGATGTCATTTCATCTCAATGTCGGGTAAACGTCCTACAAAATTGGAAGCAATGTCTCCAAAATGACCTAAATAGTGTTGACGGGGACGTTAAACCTAAAATCAAACAAACAAACGTCTTATTAATAGTATAAGTCAGTTCTGAAATTTAGGGATTCCAGGTTCAGTGACTCAGTCATATATTCAGAATTTTTGCAACAAAACTGTTAAACTTCCTTAACTCTTATCATGCTGTTCACGACAACCTCTATCTTTGGAAACAGTGTAGATCCAGATCAGATGGCTTCTGAAGAAGCCATCTGATCAGGATCTACACTGTTTGACATTCAATTTATGAATTTGCAGGAATTAATTCAATCAACTAATCTGATTGGTTCAAAGTCAGAAATGGGTGTGGCTAAACTGAATATTCAGCAAGAGAAGGGTTAAAACTCTGAAAACTCTCATCAGACGCCGCGTTTTTTTTTTGGTGTCGGAAATACATGTAGACCTGTCATGTTTGCCATTGATCTATTTTTGGGTGCCCCGTATACAATGGGTTAATTTGACACCCGGAAGAAATTTTTTATCAACCCATACTTTTGTGTTTATTGTTCAGCTGTGTTTATTAAAATTCCGCAAATTTTAAAATGTAGTTCTACTTGAATACAATTGACATATTCATTCGTTCATTCATTCATTCTGTCGCTTATTCTTTCTATGCATCACGAAAACACGCCTATATAATTCTGAACCCCTCGAACCCCACTTTTATACAATAAAACTGGGGTTTACAAGAGTAAACCTTACTTTTCTTTTTTCTGCCCTAAAATATAAATTGTGGGTACTCGTTAGAACCGCCTCCGCCTCTATATTTTGAGCAGAAATAAGGAAAAATATCACAGTTTTTCATCCTAAAATTTTCGCTATTTTTGCGTAACATTTACAATGTATTTGTTTAGGCATATTTTTGTAATGATTCATTCGTTCTGTCGCTTTTACGTTCGCCTGACCGCCCGTTTGTCCGTCCGTCCGTTATATCGCTCGTTCGGTCGGCCCTTTAACTCTTTCAACCATGTGGTGTCGGAAATGGACCTGCCATGTAAGGTAGTACGAATTGCCATGTAAACAGTGTAGATCCGGATGAGCTATCTCATAATGAACCGTTTTATTAGGATCCCCACTGTTTGCTTTCCTGTTAATGAATATTCAGCAAAAATCTTGATTACCAGAATGGAGGTTTCTAAATTCAAAGCGAGTCTACTCGGCCCCCGCCCATCGGGGCTTGAAGAATTGGATGGGCTGCATGTTGCTTCCACGCAGAGCTGAAACCGACCGCACACGAGTACTGGTCAACCGCTTAGAGGAACGAAGCCTTCCCAGACAAAGCGGTGCGAGTCTGACCGATCATGCTTATAAACCCTATTGGTTTCATTGGGCGACAGGGCGGGTAAAAGTCCCACAAAAGTGGAAGCAACGTCTCAGACCTATCCAGTGTAAACCTCAAATCAAACAAACAAACAAAAAAAAACAAAAAAGGGAGTCCACTTCAAAATGTTATATTCTTTTTGTCTACGCCCATGGGCGTAGACATTATAGAGATTGAGTTTAACACGGAAGTACAGCCATTAGTTAACCACAGTGCAGGTTGACCTTTCCATTCTTATGCAACACAACAAGTATACGCTTTCACAAGAAGAAAAAAGCAGCCCATAACAAGTGTAAGCTTTCACACAAAAAGAGGCCGGCGGGCAGGGCTCTGGCACAGAATTGCTATTACATTTGTACAAGCCTATATTTGCTGCCATATTGTACAGTCTAATACAAAAATATACATCTACAAACTCTCGACCTCGACGGACTACTGCTTATCCTATAAGTTACATGTACTCAGCAGCCTTCGGCTCTGGTGAGCTAAAAAACATACCTCGCCGTTAGCAAACTACATGTATTAGGTTTAATCTTCAGTTAGTCTTCTTCTATAAAGTCCTAACTTCTCCAACAGTTTTCAAGCATTCACTTTGAAAGATGTCACAAGCATACATGTGCATTTTTTAAGATGAAAAACTACTATTTGACATTATTACAGCATTTTTAGACATTATACTTCAGTCGACAGGATGTCAATTAGAATATTGCCAAAGACAGTTAATTGTATAAAACACTTTTCAGGGATTCACATTTAATATGTGCTAAGCGTAGACCTAGCTTTTTGTAAAAGCTATACTTGTATCGCCTCACCGATTAGGCCAAAGAAACAGACAAGTTGGTTTCTTTAAAAGGAAGTCAAAGGAAAGGTCTACTGCTTTCTGGTCAAGAGAATAAAAAGAACATCATCAACAAATAATAATAATAATAATAATAATGATAATAACAATAATAATAATAAAAAATGCGTGTAATGTTTGTCTTTTCTAACCCTTAACAATTCACGTTAATACAACATTAAGGGGAATGGGAACACCTGACAGATTTTCCGCCATTTTTCAACGACTTTTGGGACTTCCTGTTCGCTTTTCTATAAGCGCTGTCCCACTAAAAAAGGGGTCTACTCTTAAAGGAAAGAATAATTCTTTCCTTTAAGAGTTGACCCCTATTTGCATGGGAGACAAAAATACTTTTGCAGGAGTTGCCTTCCCTGAAGGTGACCACATTCCCCTTAAAATTATGATCAAATACTACTGCCATTTGGTTAAACGCTTTTATTTTTCAATAGAAGTCATACTCAAAACTAAGATAAGAATTCAAAAATTTAGAAGCCATACTCAAAACTAAGATTAGAATTAAAAATCGTGTAACTCGCAACATCGTTTTCAGATGAGACTTCAAAATATCTTAGTGGTAGAAGTGGTAGTAATTGTTTACAGAATACAAGTCTAACATTTGACACAGACTCACGAATCCATATTATGTTCATATGTTGTTTAATGTTGTTTGTTGTTTACATTTTTTTACCCTCTTTCTTATCAGGTCAGTTTTTTAACATTGATTGTATGCCAAAAAATGGCCCAAAATTGGAAAAAAAATCTATTCTATTCTGTTTGTGTTTCTTTCCATTTTGGTGTCTCTGATGGGAGCTGTAGGTTAATTGTATCGATTCTTGATCATTGCCTTCACTTCTGTTCTCAGTGAAGACGTGTATCTTGACTCGACAAACGACTTTACATGCACAGTCTTAAGCTAAGAGTGACGTAAAACGATGGCTTTTCGCGACACGCTTATATCAGTTCCCCTTTTGTTCCGAATCGCAATTGCTCCCTTACATTATCTCTCACGGGGTCAACTATTTGGCTCAGTATCATTCACCCGAGCGACCCGGGGTTGAATCCCACCACAGGCGGGGACTTCCTTTGGCTCGCCTTCAAGTCGAATATCGTTTAAACCGGTGCTAGGAGGCGTATGCAGCCTTGCAAACTATACTGCTTTGTATGAAGAGACTCGATAAAACCAAGTCTCCGATTTTCGTTCTTTTACGTGTTCTTTGTTTCAAAAGGCAACCTTTTAGGTTTTTAGCTCACCTGAGCCAAAGGCTGATGGTTAGCTATTGTGATTGTTACGAGCCAGGTGTAGCAGAAAGAAAACGCAAACAAGCATTATGGAAAAATTTAACAAAATTTATTTGCAAACTATCTTTAACCTGTAGAAGTAAGAAAATTAAATGTACTTCATTCTGTTATGAAATATCCTTGAATGAATCTATTTTCCTTGACCTCACAGAATTCACAGTCCGAAATAAAATATAATATGCTTTAACAATCCAACATAGAATTTATAATTAACTTTTCTTAAAAACCCAAACTTCAAACTCCAAAGTCTGACTCAAAGAGAAAAATCAAACTCTTTTATAGGCCCTAAGATTTCTCTAGAACGTTCCAGAGGGCTGTGGAATAAGATAAGGTAATTTTCTAAGCATAATGCAACCCTGAACTTTCTTGAAGATTCCAAAGTACTTTTCCTTGTAAACAAGTCATTTACCAAATTAAATTAATCTAGGTCTCATTATTCCAGAAAATTCTTTAAGAAGAATAAACAAGATATTAATACCATTATTTGGTCACCCAGTGAGGTGAAAGTGGGAATCAGAAAAATAAATTCTTATGCATAACATCACAGTCCGTCGTCGTCTACGTCCGTCCATCTGTCTAAACTACCATTCACAATTTCTTTAAACAACATCTCCTCCTAAACCACTGAATAGATTTTGACAAAACTTAGCAGAATTGAACATTGGATGGTCCTCTCTCAAAGTTGTTCAAAGAAGTCAATTCCGTGCAGAACTCTGGTTGCCATGGCAACAAAAATTGGAACATAAGGGAAACCTTTAAAAATCTTCTTGTATGAAACCAGAAGGCCATGGTCTTTGATATTTGATATGAAGTTTCATCTAGTGGACCTCTACTAAGATTATTCAAATTTGAGTTCTGGGGGCCAAAAATGGCCCCGGGGTGGTGCCCACTGGATTTACGTCGAGGCATATGGGTCAAAACCTTTCAAGATCTTCTTATCTCAAACCTAAAGGCCGGCCCCGCCCATTGGGGCTTGGAGAATTTGATGGGCTGCATGATGCTTCCACGCAGAGCTGAAACCGACCGCACACGAGCACTAGTAAACCGCTTGGAAGATCTGAGCCTGCCCAGGCAAAGCGATGTAAGTCGGCCTGTCCGTACATATGAGCCCTGATGGTATCATTGGGCGTCAGGACTTAAGATGTCATTTCATCTCAGTGTCGGGTTAAAGTCCCACAAAATTGGAAGCAACGTCTTCAAAATGACCTATACAGTGTTGGCGGGGACTAGAATGTTTGGAACCAGCTACCACCGAAAACACACGTTTATAACGATGGCTCTAAAATATGTGTTTTAATACTGTTTTTATCATTCATATATTGTGGAAATTTGTTAATTGGATCCCGAGAACATTACGCTTAAGGTACTGCGGACATCTCGCTAGAATTTTTTTTTACTTTTATTGTTTTATCAAGTTTTATATAAAATCCTTTGCGATACTATTCAACCGTCAATTGAGTTAGTGAGTACAGTTCACTGTTCTACCGTTACTATTGTTAACTTGGATAGGGAGGACTGTTAATCGTCTGATCATTACCCAACGTGTGAAATAGCAAAGGGTGCACAAAAATGAAAATTGCGGAAAACGGAAAGGCGCTGCCTAGTCGACTTCAGTCGAATCAACGATGAATATAGATGAGGCAGATGACCTACTCAGATCTAAGTACTTAGAAATTATTCAGTCACTCACAATGTATGAACTGAAACGATCCGATAAAAACAGTTATAAAGCGTTGATCAAATCTTACTTTCAAGACATGCTACCAGACACCGACCAAAAGCTCATGGAAGACAGAGCACATTACATATCAAATATGCTCAACAATGAAGTCCCGAATGTCAGGGGATCCATCAAAAATAAACATTCAGGAGCGTCAAAAGAAAAAAAAAAAAAAAAAGAAAAATGGCAGCATTAGAAACAGACAACAAAACACAAACAAAAAGATCAAAAACAGCACCTTACGCAGAACAACATGGGGCAGATATCACGGAAACGATGTTGTGCGAGCTAAATACCACGCTAGCTGAGCCAAATGATACACTGGACTCAACTGTTACTTTGTCACAGTTGGACGCCACTTACGAAGAACATTTGAATGCTTCTAATGCTGACGATAGTATCACTATTGCCAAAAGCGTTCATCAAACTCAACAGAAAGACAAATTTGAAACAAAGACAACCTCCAAACAGAAAGGAAAACAGCGAAAGTCACCCCCCGCAAAAAAAAGAAAGAGACAAACAAACAATAAAAAAAAAAAAAAAAAAAAACAGTAGACGATAGTGACACTAGGTGCATAGAAGAATAACAAGGTGACACTGCCTCAGAAACGATCAGGTGTAATCTCTGTATGGAGGGGTTCCATGCCACCTGTCTAAACATATCAGATATCGACAGTGTCGGAGCGTGGGTGAATCCTGATTGTAGGAAATTGCCACGTACCGTTTATTGTATGAAATTTCAACTGGAAACCTTGTTGACTACCACGAAACAAATAGTTTCCAAGCTCAATTCCCTTTCTTTGACATTTGCTAACAAAATCAGTCATCTTAATGACAGACTAACAGTTTTGTCCAATCAGCAAAAATGCGCCGATGAAGTAGTACAGACTCACTATCCGACATAAATCACGATATCGGTGTTCTAAAATCAGATCTAGATAAAAGGGCAGACATCATAATTTCAAATCGCATAGCCTCTTCGACAACATTAAGGCAAAACCAGACCTAGTCAGTCATTCAGTTAAACACTTATCAACAATAAAACTGGGTCGGATGACGTGATTGTTAATGATAACCACTCCCAAGATAATGTACAAAAATCAAACCAAAGCAGAAACATGTCGTCCAATACAGAAAATATACCTTCAAAACCAAAACCCTCAAATGAAGCTCATCCAAACGATCGCTCTAAAACTCCTAAAACGCATAAAACAAGCTGGCTGACCTTACACTGATTACTGCGTCATACATATTGCGAGGCACTGAAACCAAATTCATGGCCGAAAACATACGAGTAAAAAGTTTCAAATCAGTTAAACTTGGAAGTATTAAAGATGCCTTGAACAAAATTGACTTATCGAGGTATAAGAGCATTGTTTTACACGTTGGTGACCAGGATATTGATAGTAAGATCTCAAAAAACAAGTCCAGGGAAAATATCTAGGGCTTATCGTAACATCAACGATCGCTGCACCGTCTTTCCTAAAAGAGGTGATTGTCGATCAGAAATCAGCCAAGAACAAGGTTCAAGCAGTTTTCGAAACAACAATTTTCAAACAAACAAACGCCAAGTTAGAAACCGAAGGCACATATTGCAACACTAGGAACATAAGTCTAGGACCGGCAAATCTCCTTCAACAAATGCTGGATCCAAATATGAGATACTGGACCTAGTCTGTTCTGAATGTAACTCTTTAAATTGTTACCGACTGGATCATACATATTTCGCTCACAATGCAAATACCAATAATATGAATCATAATGAGTCATTCGAACATAAACATGAGCTTACTAACGATCATAATGAGTCATTCGGACATGAACATGACTTTACTCTACGGTCGTAGGCTCAGAAATCTATTTAATGGGCGATTTCAATGTACACATAAGTCAAGGTGTGCGTTTAAATAATAGTTGGAAACATCAAGTGGAACTACACGATTTCGCTCAGTTAACTAATGAGCCCACCAGAGTAACGGCTCATTCAGAAAAAATAATAGATCCTATTTATGCTCTGGACTCCTAAAAAATCTCAGAAGTATTTGTCCCAACAATCGCTATCAGTGACCACTATCCAGTCTGTTTTACGAGGTCAGTATCCAAAAAGCAACTAAAGCGACATTCTTATTTATCCATTCAATACAGATGCTACAAAAAATTCAATGACGATCTTAACTGACCTGTCAACAGCTTTAAGCTGCATACAAATTTCAATGGATACAGACATGAATTTTTCCTTATGGTTTAAAACATTCACGGAAGTCTTAGACAAGCATGCAGCCCTTAAATCAAAACGCGTGAAATGTGAAACTCAACTGGACTGGTATAACGACGATATTACGAAAGCGGCATTGAAAAGAGATACCTTTCACAAACAGAACAACTGTTGCCAATATAAGTTTTTGGAGAAACAAAGGAAATACACTAATACAAAATTAAAAAAAAAAGTTCTTTTCGAATGCCGTGCAAGAAAATAAACCCAGTTCTTTGCACTCTTCTGGAGTCCATGTCTGTTGGTCTGAACATTAATATTTGCCATTTCTCTATGGATTAATGATTTGGATTAACGCTTTGGTACTTCGACCCAAACTACCTCTTTCTTATGGAAACATGTTAAACAGATAAGCAGGTCTTTGGGAACCTCCAAAATCCCGGACGAGTTAATTGTAGACAATTCGGTGTTAACCTCTCCTTCAGACATTGTTAATTAAATGAATTCTTATTTTGCCAATATAAGTTATCGTCTTAAGACATCTCGTGCATCGAAAACCACAACTGATCGCAATTTTCAAAAACTGAACGAGTTTGTCAAGGCACGCATTCCTGGTAATACATGCTTTAAAACACGATTGATATAACACGTTTAAATAAAAGCGGTTATAAAATCACTAGATGTTAGGAAGGCCACTGGCCTAGATAGCTTGTCTTCCAAAATCCTTAAGTTGGCTGCGGACGTTGTGGCGCCAAGTCGTGTACAGCTTTTAAATATAAGCTTTCAAAATGGTCAATTCCCTTACATTTTGAAAGTAGCCAAACTTTATCCAATTCATAAAAACGAGCCCTTTAACTATCGGCCAATTTCTATTCTCCCAGTTATCTAAAAATAATAGAAAAACGTGTCTCAAAGCATCTATTTGGTTCCCTCAATAAATATTAATTACTTCATAAGGCTCAATCTGGATTTCGCCAGAGGCACTCTTGTAACACTGCTTTGATAAATTTAATTGATAAATGGCTTAAAAGTTTGGACAAGGAGATATTGTTGGTGTATTGTTGAGAAAAATCTTAGCTCTGCGAGACAGACAGTGCAATTTGGTGTCCTGCAAGGTTTAGTATTGGGACCAGTTTTATTTATTCTGTTTATAAACGATTTTCCACTATTTATAAGAGAAGCCGATGTAGATATCTATGCTGACGATACAACTATTAATTCGTCTAACAAAGACCTTATAATATTAGACTCAAAACTCCAAGGCGGAACATCTGGGTTTATTGAATGGTGCCAGACAAACGATATGTATTGTCAATATATCTAAAACAGTGTCTATGACGCTAGGAACTCAGCAAAATTTGGCACGAAAGGGGCAGGTCGAATTATATATTGAAAATGTAATCATTCAAACCGTTACAGCCGCTGAACTATGGAACATATTACCATTAGATATTCGAACTACTTGCGGTCTGAATGCTTTCAAGAATTCGCTTAAGGCTCACCATCTACAACACTAGCAAATCACTCAGTATAAACAAATTTTACGTATTATCACCTCCTCTGAACCGGGTAGTCATACTTGAATAAATAATAATAATAAAAATTAATCTTGTTGACCGGGTGCAGTGTACGAGATTCAACCAGCCAGTTTCCCTATGCAGGGCTTTACTGTAATTATAAAACAATGAGACAAAACAGACTGTTCGCCACATATCGTCTTGTTCGATGTTGGAATGTCAGTTCGATCTTTTACAATTCAGCTGTTCTTAAACACCGAGAAAATATTTTAGAAAATATTTTAGCATTCGAAAAATATTCTTTTTTTACCAGTTTGATCTCTTACTAGAATATCCTCTGATTAATTTTATGTCGGTTAACATTTATTGTAACACAAACCTATACGATTTAGTTTTAGTATTCCTAGACTTTTGCCATATGTGTTATGTTAGTGTATGTAATGTACATAATACCTTGTTTTTATTGTTTTATGGAGGACCATATGGAAGATTATTTCTTTATACTAAATATGTAATCCTCTGGAAATAAAGACTTTGTTATTATTATTATTATTATTATTATTATTATTATTATTATTATTATTATTATAAACCTCAAATCAAACAAACAAACAAACAAGCCCAAAGGCCCAGGTCTTTGATATTTGGTATGAAGTTTCATCTAGTGGACCTCTACCAAGATTGTTCAAATTATAGCCCTAGGGACAAAAATGTCCCCGGGGTGGGGTCCACTGGTTTTACATGGGCTTATATAAGGTAAACCTTTATAAATATTTTTGTCTGAACCCAGAAGGCCCAGGTCTTTGATATTTGGTATGCAGTTTCATTTAGTGGACTTCTACCAAGATTTCTAAATTATAGCCCTTGGGCCAAAAATGGCCCCGGGATGGGGCCCACTGGGTTTACATAGAGGTATAAAGGGAAAACCTTTAAAAATCTCCCTGTCTGAAACCAGAAGGCTCAGATCTTTGATATTTGGTATGAAGCTTCATCTAGTAGACCTCTACCAAGATTGTTCAAATTATAGCCGTGGGGACCAAAGTGGCTCCGCCCCGGGGCCCACTGGTTTTACATATGCTTTTGTAGGGAAAACCTTTAAGAATCTTATTTTTCTGAAACTAGAAGCCCAGGTCTTTAATATTTTGTATGAAACTTTATCTAGTGATTCTCTACCAAGCTTGTTCAAATTATAACTCTCGGACCAAATATGGCCCCGGGGCGGGGCTCATTTGATTTATGTTGACTTATATAGGGAAAGATCTTTCCTGAAACCAGGAGGCTCAGACGTTTGACATTTGGTATGAACTTCTTCTAGTGGACTCCTACCTAGATTGTTCAAATTATAGCCCTGGGGCCAACAATGGCCCCACCCCGGAACCCACTTGTTTTACATAGACATACATGTATATAGGGAAAACCTTTAAAAATCTTCTTGTCTGAAACCAGAAGGCCCAGGTCTTTGATGTTTGGTATAAAGCTTCATCCAGTGTACCTCCGCACAGATTGTTCAAATTATAGTCCCGTGGGGGGGGGGGGGGGGGGGGGGCAAAATGGCCTTGCCCCGGGGCCCACTGGTTTAACATAGACTTATATAAGGAAAACTTTAAAAAATCTTTATGTCTGAAACAAGAAGCCCCAGACCTTTGATAGTTGATATTAAGCTTCATTTTGTGGACCGCTACCAAGATTGTTCAAATTATAGACCTGGCCCAAAAAATTGAACCCCAACCCCCACTGTCGGGTCCCAAATGCAAATCTCTTAGCTCAGGTGAGCGATATAGGACCATGATGGTCCTCTTGTTATTTTTCCATTCCCTACATTGGCGAACTGTGTTAGAATTTATATTTGAAGTAATAAAATATTGAAGGCAATAAACTGCATTATCTTAAGATATGTGTGTGTAAATAGGACTTCCACCTTTACAGTGACAAGATACGTACAGACAGACATTTGTACATAAAGCTTTTCGAGCTGCGCAAGATTGGTTAAATGAAGACACTGTAAACTCCGGCGCCTGGACTGGTTTCCACTATTTTGCATAATAGCACTGACTCCTTATCAAAGCTTTCTGCAGATGAAAAGTGGATAAAATGAAAATGAATAAGCTCGAGCCAGTGAGTCCGAGGCAGTGAAATGGCAGATTTTATTTGTCATAAATGGGTATACTACTAAGTCAAATGTATATATCAGAAAATCAGCGTCACACTTGTTAAAGATATCAAATTTTGCAACTTTTCAGTTTTTGTAAAGGAAGCGCATCATTAACATTACAAACGATAGATCATTGTTATTGAAGTAGCCGTGTGACATTTTTAGCTCACCAGAGCCGAAGGCTCCGGGGGAGCTTTTAGGATAGGCAGTTGTCCGTCGTCGTCTGCGTCGTCGGCGTCGTCGTCGTCGTCGTCTGCGTCTGCGTCTGCGTCGTCAACACTTTCAAACGACATCTCCTCTGAAGCCACTGGGCCGATTGAGTCCAAATTTCATCTGTAGCATCCTTGGGTTGGGGGATTGAAAGTTTGTGTTTTTTATGAAATTCGGCTCATTGGTTTGGTTGCTATGGCAACTTAGAGTTTCCATAGACTTATAATGGGGAAAATTGAAAAATGGCATTTACTGCCAAGCCACTGCAGATATTTTGACAAAACTTTCATAGAAATATTCCTTAGGCAATCTACTATCTGCCATATGATTTTAGGCCTACTGCTCATTTGTATTGGTTGCCATGGAAACCAAAATGAAAAAATAGAAAAAAAAAATACTTAAAAAATCATCTCCTCAGAAACCGTATGCTCTATGAGGCTGAAAGTTTATGGAAATATTCACCATATTTGCCTTTACAGGTTTTGTGTTTTTTATGAAATTCGGCTCATTAGTTTGGTTGCTATGGCAACTTAGATTTTCCATAGACTTATAATGGGGAAAATTGAAAAATGGCATTAACTACAAAGCCTTTGCAGATATTTTGACAAAACTTTCATAGAAATGTTCCTTTAGTAAACTTCTCTCAGCCATATGCTTTTATGTCAACCTGGGGGTCCAGTAGGTTGTGCCGGGGCCATACCCCGCCCCCAGTACTTCATAAAATGACTTATATCTCAGAAACCTTACAGATCCCGACCCCTAAACCATATATATTCTTGTTCCTATTGATAAGACGCATTCAGTGACACCAACCTGGAGGTCATCCGGGATGTGCCGAGGCCATGCCCCACCCCCTCCACTTCATAAAAGGCCCAATATCTCGGAAACCATTCAGATCCCCACCCGTGAACCCCATATACTCTTGTTCCTATTGATAAGACGCATTCAGTGACATCAAACTGGGGGTCCCCCGGGATGCGCCGGGGCCATGTCCCGCCCCTCCATTTCATAAAAGGCCCAATATCTCGGAAACCTTACAGATCCCCACCCCTAAACCATATATATTCTTGCTCCTTATGATAAGACGCATTCATTGACCCCAAATTGGGGGTCTTCCGGGGTGCGCCGGAGCCATGCCCCACCACTTCACTTCACAAAAGGCCATATATCTCAGAAACTGTTCAGATCCCCACCCCTAAACCATATATGTTCTTGTTCATTATGATGAGACACATTCAGTGACACCAACCTGGGGGTCCCCAGGGATGTGCTGGGGCCATGCCCCACCCCCTCCATTTCATAATATCACAATATCTCGGAAACCTTACAGATCCCCACCCCTAAACCATATATATTCTTGTACCTTATGATAAGACACTTTCATTGACACCAACCTGGGGGTCTCCCTGGGCCTTGCCCCACCCCTGCACTTCACAAAAGGCCTTATATCTCAGAAACTGTTCAGAGCCCCACCCCTAAACCATATATATTCATCTTCCTTATGATAAGGCACATTCATTGACACCAGCTTGTGAGTCCCCGGGGCATGCCCGGGCCTTGCTCCACCGCTTGACTTCATTAAAAGCCACATATCTCAGAAATAGTTCAGATCCCCACCCCTAAACCATATATATTCTTGTTCCTTATGATAAGACTCATTCAATCACACCAACTTGGGGGTCTCTTTGTGCTGAGGCAATGTGCCCCGCCCTTCCACTTCATAAAAGGCCATATATTTCAGAAACCATTCAAATCCCCACCCCATATTCATATATGTTCTTGTTCCTTATTATTAGCACACCTACTGTAGGGGTGTCCGCAGGGGCCAGTCCTCTCCTTTCCACTTCATGAAAGGATATCTTGGAAACCGTTCAGATTCCCACCCCTAAACCATATATATACTTGGTCCTTATGATGAGACACATTTAGGGACAACAATCTTGGGCTTTCCTGGGAACGACAGGGCATGCTCCAACCCCTCCACTTATATCTCCAGCCATGCAGATCCCCACTGCTAAACCATATATATTCTTGTTCTTTGTGATAAGACACATTTAGTGATACCAACCAGGGCTCCATTGGGTCCATGCCCCACCCCCTCTACTTCATAAAAGGCCTAATGTTTCATATACTGAGTCCACTGTCATTGATGCTCATTTGGATATGGGGGTTCATTTGGCAGATTAAAATGATATCATGTTAAAATACATGGCTGCAATTTGGCAGTGCCCACCTGAGCTCTGGTGAGCATAGTGGCCCATGGGCCTCTTGTTTTTCATATCACCAAAACGGTAATTTGTTTCTGATAATAAAAACATATTATTGTGTGCTGGATTCTCATTGAGGCGGTTCTAACGAGCACCCACAACCTATGATTTGGAGCGTAAATAAGAAAAATAATATAAACTCCTATAAACTCCAGTTTTCTGTATATGAGGTTAGGTTTGCAGGGTCATTCGCGGACGTGTTAACGCGTGGAATCAAAATATAGAGGTCTCAAAATGCACCTTTTATACTGTTTTCAAATTATTTTAATATCTAGTAAACTTCTCAAGAATTTATTATCTATTGTTCAATAACAGGATCCATAATAGTAATAAATTCTAAATAAATGGGAATGGAAACACCTTAAGGGTAGGCAACTCCTGCAAAAGTATTTTGTCTCCCATGTCAATAAGGGTACCCAATTACGTTTGACAACTTTGCTTCCCTCTTTAATTGCATGCCGGTGGGTCAGGCCTCAGATTCTATGACGGTTCCAGCGTAAAGGCTTACTCTAAAGAGACTCTAATTCTACGTAATGTTGGCTGATGCTGTGTCTCTGGTCGGTTCGATTGATTTGAGGTCTAACGTCCCACTCAACACTGCATAGGTCATTTTGGAGACGTTGCTTCCAATTGTGTGGGACTTTTACCCGACATTGAGATGAAATGACATCTCAAGCCCTGTCGCCCAATGAAACCAATAGGGTTTATAAGCATGGACGGTCCGACTTACACCGCTTTGCCTAGGCAGGCTTAGATCCTCTAAGCGGTTTACCACTGCTCGTGTGCGGTCGGTTTCAGCAGTCTGCGTGGAAGCATCTCTTTAAGCCCCGACGGGCGGGGTCCTTGTCTCCGGTCTGGCCCATCGGAGTCTAACTGTTTGTTTTCTTTTGCTTCAGCATTTCAGTAGTTTCTTGCTGTCGAGTCCTCACCGTTGTTTCATCTCTGATAAATTTTTTGTGTTCACGGAGAATAGAGTAGAATAGAATTTATTTCCAATTTTTCGGCCATTCCTGGCATGCAATCAATTGGAGATGTTGCATTGATGAGTTAGGAGGACAGACTGAACAAATTATTTGTCGAAATCGCGACGGAAGTAAGGGCGAGGATTGTGGCCAAGTAAAATCGATTTAAGATCCCCCCCCCCCCCCCCACACACACAAGTAGAATTCGTTTCACTGACCGTTCCAAGGCGGTTCTTCGTCGCGATTTGATTTAGTTGTAGTTTGTATCGCTTATTATGCCCCCGGAATCTAAGAGATTCGGGGGCATTAGTTTTTGGTCTGTCTGTCGGTTTGTCCGTTTGTCTGTTTGTCCGTTTGGCCGTTTGTCTGTCTACAAAAACCTTAACATTGGACTTAACTTTTGAATGGTAATAGATAGAGCTTTCATATTTCACATGTGTATACCTTATCACAACACCTTTCCAGTGGTACCATAATTTTTTATCTCGTGACCTTGACCTTGACCTTTGACCTACTTTTTTCAACATTTTTGAAAAACATTATTTAACATGCACTGTCCGGGGGCATCAGTGTTTCACAAACACATCTTGTATTATTTTGTTTTGGATAGCCAATTGGCCATTTTGTGGGAAAGTAACTGTCCTTTTGGCTTTCCGCTATTGATGTTTCCATTAGGGTCTGTTGTATCATGTTTGTGTTTCTTTCCCTTTGGTGTCTCTGATGGGAGCTGTGGGTTAATTGTATCGATTCCTGATCAGTGCCTTCACTTCTACTTACCGCTTAAACGAAAAAATGTTCCTAAGGAGCAAATTCTTTCATTGAAGAGTAGACCCTTTTTTCAGTTGGATAGGGCTTATAGAAAAGCGAAAAGGTAGTTTAGAAAGTTGTCTCCCTTTGAAAAAAGGCGGAACATCTGCCAGGTGTTCCCATTTCCCTTTATTACAGAAACATTGACTTATTCTTACTTTGTCCGGAATGGTCTTGCGCAAGTTAGGAATTCTCAGTTTGCGCAACAAAGTGAGAATTTACATTAACTCATATATGACAATGGAATACTCCACCGAATGAGTTTGGAGTGGTCCATTTCCAATTATAGGGGTGTCAGGTTTGTTTTGGGCGTAGTAGGTTTTACTTTAAGCAAAAAGTGTAGATTCAGATCAGACGCCGCGTTCTGCGGCGTCTGATCTGGGTCTACACTGTTTGCCAATGTCAAAAAAAGGGCCGCTAGGCATATGTGGGTTAACTGAATTTATTACCGACACACCATAACCAGTAATAACCCACTTAGATTTCTTTGGGAAAATGGAAACACCATCTGCAAAAGTATTATTTGTCTCCCATGTCAATAGGGTTAGCTCTTAAAGGAAAGAATTAGCACCTGAGGAACAAATTCTTTCCTTTTAGAGTAGACCCCTGTGGGACCGGGCTTATAGAAAAGCGAACAAGAAGTCCCGAAAGTTGTCTCCCTTTGAAAAATGGCGGAACAAATAGGTGTTCCCATTCCCTTTGATACGTTATGTTCATTCAATTCCCAAACCGCATGACAAAAAGTGTAGATCCTGATCAGAAGTCATCTGATCTGTATCTATACTTTTTGAATAGGTAGGGATTTTTGTGAGCAGCAGGGAAAGGGTTAAATGTTGTATAAAATTTTGCTAGAATAGTTATATTAACTATTTTACCACTAACGAGTTCCACCTCCCCCCATCTGGGCTTGGTGAAATCGATTGGGCTTCCACGCAGAGCTGAAACTGATCACTAATGAGTACTGATAAACCGCTTAGACTGACTTAGTATGCCAGACATAGTGGTGTGGGTTGGACCGTCCTATGAATATAAGCACGTATGGTTTCATTGGGCGGCAGGGATTTGAGATGTCATTTCATCTTTAATGTCGGGTAAAAGTCCCACAAAATAGGAAGTAATGTCTCCAAAATGACCTAAATACGTAGTGTTGACGGGGACGGTAAACCCCAAACAATTAGCCCCGCCCATAGGGGCTTGAAGAAATATATGGGTTGCATGATGCTTCCACGCAGAGCTGAATCCGGCCCGCACACTAGTACTGGTAAACCGCTAAGGGGATCTAAGCCTGTCCAGGAACCGCGGTGCGAGGCGGTCCGTCCATGCTAATAAACCTTATTGGTTTCATTGGACGACAGGGCTTGATATGTCATTTCATCTCAATGTCGGGTAAAAATCCCACAAAATTGGAAGCAACGTCTCCCAAATGACCTTTACAGTGTTGACGGGGACGTTAAACCCCAAACAAACAAACAAACAAACAAACAAACACCCTACTAACGAGCTTGTTAAGCTGCGGATGCTGTCAACATTTGAGAGAAGAAACATTACGAAAACACGACTATACAAATACATTGTAACCTTTATCGCCCCCACAAAAAATGAAAATTTTAAGATGAATAATTGTGATATTTTGCTTATTTCTATTCAAAATATAGGGTGTGGGAACTCATTAGAACCGCCTCATCGAGGCGGTTCTAACGAGTACCCACACTCTTTATTTTAGAGCAGAAATAAGAAAAATAAGGTTACTATATAAACAGGTGTTCAAGGGGGTCAAAATTATATAGGCGTGTTTTCGTGCTTTGGAGTACTGAAAAACGTACTATGCCGCATTGGTGTGCTAACGTAATGAAGTAAGCCAATGGTAAGAAACGTATCACAAATTCATCAATTGGTCAGAGTCGAAGAAGTAATAATCTCTGAAAAATTGAGCCAGCGCATGGCAAAACCTTCAATAAGACATGTGCGCCAAACGAAGACTCACATCAGCCTGCGCATCCGCGCAGTCTGATCAGAGTCTTCGCTGTGCGCTCTAAGGATAGCTTAGGGCCCAATGCTCCTTTATGCAGCGACAGAAGTCTCAGGTTAAACTGTATGGATGCGCAGGCTTATCTGATTATTAGCTGGGCGCACATGTCTTATTGTAGGTTTTGTCCTGCGATGGCTCAAATGGTAGTTTGAAATGACTTTACACAAAAGCGATCGGATCCCGCCCATCGGGGCTTGAAGAAATATATGGACTGCAAGATGTTTCACGCAGAGCTGAAACCGACCCGCAAACGAGTACTGGTAAACCGCTTTGAGGATCTAAGCCTGCCCAGGCAAAGCGGTGCGAGTCGGCCCGTCCATGCTTATAAACCCTATTGATTCCATTGGGCGACAGGGCTTGAGATGTCATTTCATCTCAATGTCGGGTAAAAGTCCCATAAAATTGGAAGCAACGTCTCTAAAATGACCTTTATAGTGTTGACGGGGACGTTAAACCTCAAATCAAACAAACAAAACAAATTTACAAAAGCGACATGCTTGTATACTCGCGTACCTTGGGTACCTCATTAGCGCAAGGTGACATTCCAATCACGAGAACAATTTCTAACCCCTTTTTGTACCAAATGGAATCTTCCTCCTTATATATGGTAGGAGTACATTCCAAAATAAAGGGGTGTCAGGTTGCGTCCGCTTAAAAATTTATTTTGGGAAATGACTTAGCATTTTGCAAACAGTGTAGGCCCTGATCAGACGCCGCGTTCTGCGGCGTCTGATCTGGGCCTACACTGTTTGCCAAGGTACCCCTGTAGGTACCCTTTTTTGGGGTTTCTGGTGCTGAATGGGCTAAGGAAGTTATTCAAATGAAAACAAAAAGAAAAAGAAATAAAGCGTTTTTAGGACTTCCTCATTCAGACAACAAATGCTGATTAGAACCATTTCAACGAGACGGTTATTACAAGTAAATGCGATATGCTTTTGTGAGCCAAAATAAAAAAATAAAAACATGCGTACGTACGTACTTGCGTGCGTACAAGTGCACGTGTGTGTGCGTGCGTGCGCTCGTTCGTGCGAGCACACACACATACACACATGCACGCACGCACGCACACACGCGCGCACACAGGCGCGCGCACACACACACACACACACACACACACACACACACACACACACACACACACACACACACACACACACACACACACAAAGCTTTAAACCTTACTAACCGTAAATATTTAAGGAATCAACACGGTCAGTTTTCATTGTGTTAATTTTGTATTATCAATAAGGTAGTTGTGAAAAACAAAAACAAAACAAATAAAAACACGACATGTATATGGAGTCGGAAGGAGAGCCGGCAAAAATAATAATAAAAAATTAACTGTTAAATGGGCATGCTGTTATGCAACTGAAATATAACAGTATCAATGAGGGCTAGAATTAAGGTTTTCAACAATCAGGGTCTACGCAGCTTGCCATTCCGTCAGCTTTTTATATCGTCAAACAAATGGGTTAAAATTTTAGGAGTATTAGAGTAAGTCACCAAGGTGTCCGAATTTTTAGCACTTCTACAGTACATTTACTTGAACGCCTGGTGGTTTGAATCTTCCTTTGAATAAGTCGAGTTCATATGAACGATATATTCCAATCAGACTTTGCGGATGCGCATGCTGATCTGTGTTCATATTGCAATGAGAACACCTTCAGGGGAGGCAACTCTTGCAAAAGTATTTTGTCTCCCATGTCAAAAGGGATCAACTCTTAAAGGAAGGAATTTGCTCCTGAGGAGCAAATTCTTTCCTTTAAGTTCATTTGGACAGGGCTTATAGAAAAGCGAACAGGAAGTCGCGAAAGTTGTCTCCCTTTGAAAAATGGCGGGACAATCTGCCAGGTGTTCCCATTCCCTTTAATTAGTTGTTTATAGCTTCTTGACGACGTACCGTAATGATCCTAAGTATTGGGACAGATAGACTTGGGCAAACAGTGCAGTCTGATCAGTATTTACAATGTTTGCCATTCCATCTGCACCATTTGGACCCTTTGCTGAATTTTTTAAACGAATTATAAAACAAGAAATAAAGCAAGTCCTAAAGGTGTCCGAATTTTTAGTATTTTTACGGTATACGAGTATACACAGTGCATGCATTTGTTTGTTTGTTTGATTTGAGGTTTAATGTCCCCGTCAACATGTATAGGTTATTTTGGAGACGTTGCTTCAAGTTTTGTGCGACTTTTACCCGACATTGAGATGAAATGACATCTCAAGCCCTGTCGTCCAATGAAACCAATAGGGTTTACGTATAAGCATGGATGGGCCGACTCGCACCGCTTCGCCTGGGCAGGCTTAGATCCTCTAAGTGGTTTACCAGTACTCGTGTGCGGGTCGGTTTCAGCTCTGCGGCGTGGAAGCATCATGCAGCCCATCTATTTCTTAAAGCCCCGATGGGCGGGGCCGATTGAGGTTTAACGTCCCCGTCAGCACTTTATAGGTCATTTTGGAGACGTTGCTTCCAATTTTGTGGGACTTTTACCCGACATTGAGATGAAATGACATCTCAATCCATGTCACCTAAGAAACCAACAGGGTTTATAAGCATTGGATGGTCCGAGTCGCTCCGATTTTCCCGGGTATATAGGTTTAGATCCTCTAAGCGGTTTGCCAGTACTCGTGTGCGGTCAGTTTCAGCTCTGCGTGGAAGCATCATTCAGTCCATCTATTTCTTCAAGCCGCGCTGGGCGGGGGCCGAGTGCATGTATTTGTATCGTGTACATAGGATTGCAATAAGGACACAAGTTAGTGAGTGAGTGAGTGAGTGAGTGAGTGTTTGAGTTTTACGTCTCACCAACAGCTAAGGTCATACGGAGACGGGACCTCGGTTTAAAGACTCATCCGAAAGTCTGGAGAAGTGAGTGAGTGTTTGAGTCTGCGTGGAAGTATCATGCAGCCCATCTATTTCTTCAAAGTAGAAGTAAAACAAAGATCAGGAATTTATACAATTAACTTACTCCATCCATAAAAGACACCAAAGGGAAAGAAATACAAACATTAAGCGACCAGACCATAATGGAAACCTAAACAAAGGAAGGCCATATGGACAGTTACTTTCCCACAAAATGGCCATATGGCCATCCAAAATTAAAAGACACAAGTGATACACACAGTAAGTAACAAACAACAACAGAAATAAATCGCCACGGAATGCGGGGGGGCCGAGTGCATGAATTTGTATCGTGTACATAGGATTGCAATAAGGACACAAGTGAGTGAGTGAGTGAGTGTTTGAGTTTTACGTCTTACCAACAGCCAAGGTTATACGGAGACGGGACCTCGGTTTAAAGACTCATCCGAAAGTCTGGAGAAGCCCGGGATCGATCCTGCGACCCCTGGTTTACAAGGCGAGTAGCGTTACCACTACACCACTGAGGCTTCTGAAAGTTTGGAGAAGACCAACAAGTTAATGGGAGAAGGAAGAAACCAAACACTGAAAGAAACATGCGACTGAATTTTGTTTAGGCTCTCCGGCATGTATAGGGCTCTTAGGATGATAATTTTACCGAAGTTCTTTTGTAGATGGTCGTTAAAGCAAAATTGTGGATCGGCAATTGTGGGTTGGTCGTGGTTATTCTTTCCCATCCGCTCATTAACGTTGTAAGAAAGGCAGTTGTCAGTACAATCCAACCTCTTGTGTTGAAAACATCCGAATTCGCACTCGTGAAAATTAGGATGTTTTCAACACACTCGTTGAAATATTTCTGATATCCACCTCTAAAAAGTAAATATCCCATATACATTATTAATTTCTTAAATTATGTCTAAGCAAATACAATTTTGATTCAAAGTGCCTGGGATGCACCCTAGTAAACATCACTTCTATTTTTATATAATTATAGGTTCAAGGGTGTCCTCTATGCGAGGGCATCACGATAATAAGTCGGTGTAATGAGCATCCCCTTATACCCCACTTTATATAGAGAAAACTGGGGTTTATGGGGGTATACATTATATTTCTTATTTCTGCTCCAAGACCTAGGTTGTGGGTACTCGTTAATGAGGCGGTTCTAACGAGCACACACAACCTATGTTTTGAGTACATATAAGAAAATATTACACCTTTTTAAAAAAAAAGTAACCGTTTTGGAGACATGAAAGAATGCACTAACGGTCGCACGGGTGTGTTTTCGTAAAGGGACCTAAATGATGATTCTGAAGACGGTTATTCTTTACTTTGCCATATCGATACAATTTTTTCGCATTATTTTTTCAGGTTGGTCAGTGGTCACATGGCTTGTTTGGCTGTTTTGACAATTTCGGCACGTGTATCATAACATATTTTGTCCCATGTGTAACGTTTGGACAAATCGCTGAAACCATCGGAGAAGGAAGCTGCCTTGTTTGTGGTAGGTTATTCCATTTCAAAAATTTGCCATTTCAAATTTATTGAAATTTTACCACAACAAATGAAGATTTCAAGATAAAAAATGCTGGTATTTTCCTTAATTCTGCTCAAAACAGAGATTGTGCGAGGCGGTTCTAACGAGTACCCACAATTTATGTTTTTATATACCCTGTAAACCCCAGTTTTACTCCATAGAAGTGGGGTTTAAGGGGGTCAAAATTATATAGGTGTGTATTCGGGATGCTTCCGCAGGAAGACGTCTCGGGGCGAATCATTGCAACGCACGTCGGCGAGCTTGACAACGCTGTGACGATGCACAGACAGATCTTAGTCTTTTTGCGCTTATGTCAGAAATCATACCCCAGCCAGCAAAGCATGTCGGGCGAACGTCTATCGCTGTCGGCCCGACGTTAGCCCGCTGTTTTGCTGGCTGGGACAATTCCTTCGCGACGTACATTTAGAGGATATCTGTATGCAAATTGTTATTTGGGAATGTAAGTAATCGGCCCCTAGTTGCCTTTTTGCAACTAGGCCGTAAAACGCATTTTGCCGTCGAAATTTAACCGATTACATAGACATACAATCCAACTCTCTCTTCCCCCCCCCCCCCCCCGCCCATCAGCGCTTGGAGAAATAGACTGGGCTGCATGATGCGTCCACACAGAGCTGAAGCCGATCGCACATGAGTACTGGTAGGTGCTTTTAAGTTCTAAGCCTGTCGAGGCAAAATGGTTTAAGTCGGACCGTCCATGCATATAAACCCTATTGATTTCATTGGGCGACAGGGTTTGAGATGTCATTTCATCTCAGTTTCGGGTAAAAGTCCCACAATAAAGGAAGCAATGTCTCCAACGTCTCCAGAATGACCTAAATAGTGTATACTGTGACGTTAAACATAAATTCAAACTAAACAATGCAACTCTCTAAAAGGTTAACTAGGTCCTGAATTGAGCATCACTTCAAAGTCGTTTTACAGGTGTACACATTATTTTTAGCTCACCTGAGGCGAAAGCTCACAATGTGAGACTATGGTATACATGTACCAATGGTCCGTCGTCCGTCAACACTTTCAAACATCTTCTCATATACTACTGGGCCAATGGGAGTCATAGTATATATACAGCATCTATGCCTCACGGGAACTGAAGTTTACACAATCAGTCCAGGACACATGACAAAGATGGCCGCCATGCCCATATAAAGTAAAAACCTTTAATTTTTTTATTCTCCGAACCACAAGTTAGATGACCTTGAAAATGCAGATAGCAAATGGGACTCGAGCCGTATACAAATTTTATAAATGATGACCCTGGGTTGACCTTAGCCTATTTTACGGCAAGGTCAAATTCGGTTCCTAAGGCATTTGAATGGGAAAAAAGGTAAAATAGTGCTTGTATGGTTCAAGTTCACAAGGATTGAATGGCAATCAGAATTTCAAACAGCTTCTCCTCAGAAACTACAAGACCAATGGCAGTTATATTTTTTATAGAATATCTGTGCATCATGGGAACTAAAGTTTATATATATATCCTGGTCACATAACCAAGATGGCCGCCATGCCCATATAAGTTAAAACCTTTAATTTTTTTATTCTCCGAACCACAAGTTAGATGACCTTGAAAATGCAGATAGCAAATGGGACTCGAGCCGTATACAAATTTTATAAATGATGACCCTGGGTTGACCTTAGCCTATTTTACGGCAAGGTCAAATTCGGTTCCTAAGGCATTTGAATGGGAAAAAAGGTAAAATAGTGCTTGTATGGTTCAAGGTCACAAGGATTGAATGGCAATCAGAATTTCAAACAGCTTCTCCTCAGAAACCACAAGACCAATGGCAGTTATATTTTTTATATTTTTTTTTCTGTGCATCATAGGAACTAAAGTTTATATTATATATCCTGGTCACATAACCAAGATGGCCGCCATGCCCATATAAGTTAAAACCCCTTTTAAATCTTCTACTCTAGATCAATAAGTCACATGACCTTGAATCTTGGCAGACAGCAAAAGGGACTAGAGCCCTACAAAAGTTATATAAATGATGACCCTGGGTTGAACTTGACCTATTTTACGGCAAAGTCAAATTGGTCCCTAAGGCATTTGAACTGGAAAACAGCTAAAATAGTGCTTGTATGCAATACAATCATAGTTTATGAAATTAAAATAGGACTTACATGAACTTCAATGAATGTCAAAGGTCAAGGTCATTCAGTGACCTTGGCTCAAGGTCACAAGTATCGAATGACCATTTGAAACATCTTCTCCTCAGAAACCACAAGGTCAAATGAAGTAATGGTTTATACTAAAGTTTATATAATATGTCCTGGTCACATGACCAATATGGTTACCATGCCCATATACGGTGAAACCCTTAAAAATCTTCTCCAGAACCAGAAATCAGATGACCTTGAAACGCTTTAAAAATATTCTTATCCAGAACCATAAGTCAGATAACCTTGAAACTTAGCAGACAGCAAAAGCGTTTGAGCTATGCAGAAGCTATTTAAATGATGATCCTGGGTTGGCCTTGGCCTATTTTATGGCATGATCAAATTATTTGTTCCCTAAGGCTTATGTATAGGAAAAGGGTGAGAGAGTGCATTTATCAAAAAACAATTGAAGTTCATGAATTGGAAACTCGTATATAAATGTCAGTGATCGGTGTCATTTTTTATTTTGGTCCAAGATCACTAGGAGCGAATGTCTGCCAACATTAAAAAGGACTACATCTTCAGAAAATGCTTGGCAATTTCTGTTTGATTTGATGTGCAGCTTTTAGAGAAGTGGAGAACGGAAGTTTTGGGTTAAATGGTCCAGTTCACACGACCAAGATGGCTGTCACTCATGTATGGATTTTTTTCTCCAGTGCCACTGAGCCAATTGTATCAGTGACTCAGGTGAGCGATCGTTGCCCCTTGTGAGCATCGTTGCCCTTGGCTTACTTGTTTTTATTTTTGCTCCCAGACATAGGTAGTGGGTACTCGTTAGAACCGCCTAAAAGAGGCATATACATAAACGGTCCTTCTCACACTTTATCAGGGCACGCTTATCTTTGCGGATGATAGTTGTGCCCGGGCTTCTCCAGAATTTCGGATGAGTCTTTTAACCGAGGTCCCGTCTCCGTATGACCTTAGCTGTTGGTGAGACGTAAAATTCAAACGCTGAACTGAACTGATAATTTGTGATATAGCGTTTCTTTTTCTTCTTTTTTTCCTCACTAGAAAAGCCCAAATTTGCCTAGACTCACTTTTGCAGCTGCACAGACTAATCCGGGCCATCACCGTCAACACACTGCATAAAGTGTCACATGTAGGTCCCCGGCCTAAGCTAATACAATGCCATCGTACCCAACGCAATCCTTTCTTGTAAATGCAAGTTAACATTTCAATAGTAGTAGCTTGATATACGAATACAAGCGGGGTTTATCAAATGATAAATTCTGATATCAAGTTTATTGGGCAAGGCTTCAAGTATGCTTGTAGAAACGCGAGGCTTTCCGAGCGATTCTACGTGGTTTCTCGAAGCCGAGCCCGATAAACTCGATGTCAAATGAAACGAATCCGGTTTTCTGTCAGTTTATTCCCGTGTATATGCTTAAATTGGCAATTTACGATTAGCTATTGATTGTCCTCAGTGCATCCCAATTTTCGGGCGCGGAATAATTGGTATATAGAGTATCAGCTGACCGTAGTTTTTCCTAAGATTTTTTCCCCAATTTTACCCGTACAGTTTTGTCAATTTTCATAGTAGTCCGGTTCAATGCAGTATGCAATGTCACGTTGACCTAATTTGTCCGGAGATGCAGTATCTTTAAGTTTAGTGTGTTACTATGCAATTAATATAGGGAGTAACATTATAAACACAAAAGCCAAGTCTGTGGTGCACGATCTTAACGCCATGTCAGGAAGCATTTGGGGGATTTTATAGCTCACCAGAGCCGAAGGCTCCGGGGGAGCTTATAGGATAGGCAGTTGTCCGTCGTCTGCGTCGTCTGGCGTCTGCGTCGTCTGCGTCTGGTGACGTCAACACTTTTAAACGACATCTCCTCTGAAGCCGCTAAGCCGATTGGGCCCAAATTTCATCTGTAGCTTCCTTGGGTTGGGGGATTGAAACTTTGTGTTTTTATGAAATTCGGCTCATTAGTTTAGTTGCTATGGCAACTTAGATTTTCCATAGACTTATAATGGGGAAAATTGAAAAATGACATTTACTGCCAAGCCGCTGCAGATATTTTGACAAAACTTTCATAGAAATATTCCTTAGGCAATCTACTATCTGCCATATGATTTTAGGCCTACTGCTCATTTGTATTGGTTGCCATGGAAACCAAATTAAACAAAAATAGAAAAAAAAAACCTTAAAAAATCATCTCCTCAGAAACCGTATGCTCTATGAGGCTGAGAGTTTATGAAAATATTCACCATATTTGCCCTTACAGGTTTTGTGTTTTTTATGAAATTTGGCTCTTTTGTGTGGTTGCTTTGGCAACTTAGATTTTCCATAGACTTATATTGGGGAAAATTGAAAAATGGCATTAACTGCCAAACCTTTGCAGATATTTTGACACAACTTTCATAGAAATGTTCCTTAAGCAATCTGCCATCTGCCATATGATTTTAGGCCTATTGCTCATTTTTACTGGTTGCTATTGAAACCAACATGAAAAAATAGAAAAAAAAAAAAAAAAATAAAAAATCATCTCCTCAGAACCATATGCAATTTGAGGCTGAGAGTTTATGGAAATATTCAAAATATTTGCCTTTACAGGTTTTATGTTTTTTAGCTCACCAGAGCCGAAGGCTCCGGGGGAGCTTATAGGATAGGCAGTTGTCCGTCGTCGTCTGCGGCGTCTGCGGCGTCTGTGTCTGCGTCGTCTGCGTCAACACTTTCAAACGACATCTCCTCTGAAGCCACTGGGCCGATTGGGCCCAAATTTTATCTGTAGCATTCTTGGGCTGGGGGATTGAAATTTTGTGTTTTTTATGAAAATCGGCTCATTAGTTTGGTTGCTTTGGCAACTTAGAGTTTCCATAGACTTATAATGGGGAAAATTGAAAAATAGCATTTACTGCCAAGCCTCTGCAAATATTTTGACAAAACTTTCATAGAAAAGTTTCTTAGGCAATCTACTACCTGCCATATGATTTTAGGCCTACTGCTCATTTCTATTGGTTGCCATGGAAACCAAAATAAAAAAAAAATAGAAAAAAATACTTCAAAAATCATCTCCTCAGAAACCGAATGCTCTATTAGGCTGAGAGTTATTGGAAATATTCACCATATTTTCCTTTATATGTTTTGTGTTTTTTATAAAATTTGGCTCCTTAGTTTGGTTGCTATGGCAACTTAGATTTTCCATAGACTTGTAATGGGGAAAATTGAAAAATGGCATTTGCTGCCAAGTTATTGCAGATATTTTGACAAAACTTTTATAGAAATGTTCCTTGAGTAAATGTCTCTCAGCCATATGCTTTAATGCCAACATGGGGGTCCCCCAGGTTAAGCTGGGGCCATGCCCCACCCCCTCCACATCATTAAAGGCCATATTACTTGGAAACCATCCAGATCCCCACCCCAAAACCATATATATTCTTGTTCCTTATGATAAGATGCATTCAGTGACACCAACCTGGGGGTCCCCCGGTACGTGCTGGGGTCATGCCCCGACCCCCCATTCCATAAAAGGCCCAATATCTTGGAAACCTTACAGATCCCCACCCCTAAACCATATATATTCTTGTTCCTTATGAAAATATATGTTCACTGACACCAATTTTGGGGTCTCCCGGGGTGCGCCTGGGTCTTGCCCCACCCCTTCTTCTTCACAAAAGGCCATATATCTCACAAACCATTTAGATCCCCACCCGAAAACCATATATATTCTTGTTCCTTATGATAAGACGCATTCAGTGACACCAACCTGGGGATCCTACGGGTTGTGCCGGGGTCATGCCCCACCCCCTCCATTTCATAAAAGGCCCAATATCTTGGAAACCTTACAGATCCCCACCCCTAAACCCTATATATTCTTGTTCCTTATGAAGAGACTCATTCATTGACACCAATTTGGTGATCTTCCTGGGTGCGTCGGGGTCTGCCCCACCCCTCTACTTCACAAAAGGCCATCTATCTCAGAAACCATTCAGATCCCCAAACCTTATATATTCTTGTTTCTTATGATAAGACGCATTCATTGACACTAACCTGGGGGTCCCCCAGGATGTGCCAGAGTCGTGCCCCATTCCTTCATTTCATTAAATACCCAATATCTTGGAAACCTTACAGATCCCCACCTCTAACCATATATATTGTTGTTCCTTATGATAAGACACATTCATTGATGTCAACCTGGAGGTCTCCCGGGTCAAGCCGGGCCTTGCCCCACCCCACCACTTCACAAAAGGCTATATATCTCAGAAACTGTTCAGAGCCTCACCCCTAAACCATATATAATTATCTTCTTTGTGATAAGACACATTCAAATAACACTAGCTTGGGAGTCATCCGGACTGCCTGGGTCATGCCCCACTGCTTTACTGCATTAAAAGCCATATATCTCAGAAACCATTCCGATCCCCACCCATAAACTATAATATTCTTGTTCCTTATGATAAGACTTATTCAGTCACTACAACCTGGGGGTCACTTTGTGCTAGGGCACCCACCCCTCCACTTTAAAAGGCCATATATTTCAGAAACCATTCAAATCCCCACCCCATAATCATATATGTTCTTGTTCCTTATCAATAGCACACCCACTTGGGGGTCGCAGGGGCCATTCCTCTCCTCTCCATGTATGTCTTAGAAGGGCCTCATATATCAGAAACCATTCACATTCCCACCCATAAACCATATATATATATATATTCTTGGTCCTTATAGGGACAACAATCTTTGGCTTTCCTGGGATCAACAGGACATGCCCCAACCCCTCCACTGCTTAAGAGGCCTTATAACTCCGGTATACAGATCCCCACTGCTACAACATAAATATTCTTATTCCTTATGATAAGATGCATTTAGTGATACCAACCAGGGCTCCATTGGGTCCATGCACTACACCCTCTACTTAATAAAAGGCCGAATGTTTCAGATAATGAGTCCAGATGGATGCTTATTTGGATATAGGGGTTCACTTGGGAGACTTTATAATTGGTAGATTAAAATGATATCATGTTAAAATACATGACTGTCACTGGGCAGTCCCATCTGAGCTCTGGTGAGCATAGTGGCCCATGGGCCTCTTGTTTATCTTCTATAAAAGATAGGAATGATTTGCGTCGAATCAGATGTGCACACGCATCATACCGTTTCAAGATAATATCTCAAAACCCTCGCTAAATTATCTTAAATATATCGATCGACCCAAAGTTATAAACCGTTAAGCTGTTCAATGCTGAAGTCCGCGTTACTATCTATGCATCACGTTAACAAGTCCGTTTAATGGACACACCTCTACACCCCGTTTTATTCATGAACACTAGGGTATACAGGAGTATACATTAGGTTCTTGTTACTGCTCCAAGACATAGGTTGTGGGTACTAACGAGCACACACAACCTATGTTTGGAGCATTAGTAAGAAAACAAGAGGGCCATGATGGCCCTGGATCGCTCACCTGATCCATAGAGTAACAAATGGGCCCCGGGGAGGTCCATTATTGACCCCAGGGTTATAATGTGCATTATGTTTGGGGAGGTCTAAAAAGGTGAAGCTTCATACCAAATATCAACAAAGGCTATAATTTGAACAATATTGGCAAAGGTCCACCAGATGAAGCTACACACCAAATATCAAAGACCTGGACCTTGCGGTTTCAGAGAAGACGATTTTTAGCTAACCAGGGCCGAAGGCTCCGGGGGGAGCTTATAGGATAGGCAGTTGTCCGTCGTCGTTTGTGTCGTCGTCTGCGTCAACACTTTCTAACGACATCTCCTCTGAAACTACTGGACCGATTCAGCCCAAATTTCATCTGTAGCATCCTTGGTCTGGGGGATTGAAAGTCTGTGTTTTAATGAAAATCGGCTCATTAGTTTGGTTGCTATGGCAACTTATAGTTTTGCTAGACTTATAATGGGGAACATAGAAAAGTGGCATTTACTGCCAAATGTTTGCAGATATTTTGACAAATCTTTTACAGAAATATTCCTTGAGTGAACTTCTTTTCGCCACATGCTTTAATGTCAACCTGGGGGTCCCCAAGGGTGTGCCGGGGCCATGCCCCGCCCCCTCCAGTGTATAAAAGGCCATATATCTCAGAAACCATTCAGATCCCCACCCCTAAAGTATATATATTCTTTTTTCTAATGATAAGACGCATTCAATGACACCAACTTTGGGGTCCCCCAGGGTGTGCCCGGGCGTTGCCCCACCCCCTCCACTTCATAAAAGGCCCAATATCTCAGAAACCATTCAGATCCCAACCCCTAAACCACATATATTATTTTTCCTTATGATAAGACACATTCAGTGATACCAACCTAGGGGTCTCCCGGATGCACCGGGGCCATGTCCCACCCCTCCACTTCATAAAAGGCGATAAATCTCAGAAACCTTTCAAATCCCCACCCCAAAACCATACATATTCTTGTTTCTTATGATAAGACGCATTCAGGGACACCAACCTGGGGGTCATCTTGGATGTGCCTGAGCCGTGCTCCGTCCCCTCTCTCCATAAAAGACCCGGTATATCAGAAACCGTTCAGAGCCCCACCCCTAAACCATATATATTCTTGTTCCTTATGATAAGACGCATTCAGTGATCCCAACCTAGGGGTCTTCCAGGGTGCGCCGGGGCCATGCCCCACCCCTCCACTTCATAAAAGACGATATATCTCAGAAACCATTCAGATCCCCACCACAAAACCATATATATTCTTGTTTCTTAGATAAAACGCATTCAGAGATGTCATCCTGGGATGTGCCGGGGCCATGCCCCCCCCCACACTCCCACACACACACACTTCGAAAAAGACCAAATATCTCAGAAACCGTTCAGATCCCCACCCCTAAACCATATATATTCTTGTTTCTTATGATAAGACACATTCAGTGATACCAATCTAGGGGTCTCCCGGAGTGCACCGGGGCCTTGCCCCGTCCCTCTTCTTCATAGAAGGTTATATATCTCAGAAACCTTTCAGATCTCCACCCCAAAACCATATATATTCTTGTTTCTAATGATAAGACGCGTTCAGGGACACCTACCAGGGGGTCAACTTGGATGTGCCTGGGCTCTGCCCCGCCCCTCCCTCCAAAAATGACCCAATATATTAGAAACCGTTCAGAGCCTCACCCCTAAACCATATATATTCTTGTTCCTTATGATAAGACGCATTCAGTGATCCCAACCTAGGGGTCTTCTAGGACGCGCCGGGGCCATGCCCCACCCCTCCAGTTCATAAAATACGATATATCTCAGAAAGAATTCAGACCCCCACCCCAAAACCATATATATTATTGTTTCTTTGATAAAACGCATTCAGAGATGCCATCCTGGGATGTGCCGGGGCCATGCCCCACCCCACCCCCACTTCGTAAAAGGCCCAATATCTCAGAAACCGTTCAGATATCCCCTAAACCATATATATTCTTGTTCAGGCCATGCCCCAACCTCCCCCCCCCCCACACACACACACCTCGTAAAAGACCAAATATCTCAGAAACCGTTCAGATCCCCACCCCTAAACCATATATATTCTTGTTTCTTATGATAAGACACATTCAGTGATACCAATCTAGGGGTCTCCCGGGGTGTGCCGGGGCCTTGCCCCGTCCCTTTACTTCATAAAAGGTGATATATCTCAGAAACCTTTCAGATCCCCACCTCAAAACCATATATATTCTTGTTTCTTATGATAAGACGCGTTCAGGACACCAACCTGGGGGTCAACTTTGATGTGCCTGGGCCGTGCCCCGCCCCCTCTCTCCATAAAAGGCCCAAATTCTCAGAAACCGTTCAGATCTCCACCCCTTAACCATATATATTCTCGTTCCTTATGATACGACGCATTCAGTGATTCCAACCTTGGGGTCTTCTGGGGTGTGCCGGCGCCATGCCCCACCCCTCCACTTAATAAAAGACGATAAATCTCAGAAACCCATCAGATCCCCAACCGAAAACCATATATATTCTTGTTTCTTATGATAAAACGCATTCAGTGACACCAACCTGGGGTCCTCTGGGATGTCCCTGGGCCATGCCCCATCCCCTCCACTTCCTAAAAGGCCCAATATGTCAGAAACAGTTTGGACCCCACCCTAAACCATGTATCTTCTTGTTTCTTATGATAAGACGCATTAAGTGATACCAACCTAGGGGTCTCCCAGTGTGCGCCGGGACCATGCCCCACCCCTCCACTTCATAAAAGGCGATATCTCTCAGAAACCATTCAGATCCCCACCCCAAAACAATATATATTCTTGTTTCTTATGATAAGTCGGAATCATTGACACCAATCTGGAGGTCCCCTGGGATGTGCCGCGACTGTGCCCCACCCATCCCACTTCATAAAAGGCCCAATCTCTCAGAAACCGTTCAGATCCCCACCCCTAAACCATATATATTCTTGTTCCTTATTATAAGACTCATTCAGTTATTCCAACCTAGGGGTCTCCCGCTGTGCCCCGCAGCCATGCTCCACCCCTCCAATTCATAAAAGACGATATATCTCAGAAAACATTCAGATCCTCACCCTAAAACCATATATATTCTTGTTTCTTATGATAAAGAGGTATTCAGTGACACCAACCTGGGTGTCCTGGAGCTCCCCCAGGGTGTGCCTGGGCCATGCCCCTTCCCCTCCACTTTGTAAAAGGCCCAATATCTCAGAAACCATTTAGATCCCAACCCCTAAACCATATATTTTCTTGTGACATATTTACTTTGTCTTATGTCTTATGTCTCTCCACTTCATAAAGGCCGAATATTTCAGATACAGAGTCCACATAGAATGGGGATTCGTTTGGGATACTTTATATTCGATAAATGAAAACCATACATGGCTGTCAGTGCCCGCCTGAGCTCTGGTGAGCATAGTGGCCCATGGGCATCTTGTTTTAAAGATATTCCCTACATAAGCCTATGTTAAACCAAATGACCCCGGGGCGGGGGCATTTTTGGACTCAGCGCTATAATTTGATATAATCTTGATAGAGGTGCACTAGATGAAGCTTCACACCAAATATCAAAGACCTGGGCCTTGCTGTTTCAGAGAAGAAGATTTTCAAAGATTATCTCTATATAAGTGTATGTAAAACCAAAGGGCCTCGGGGCGGGGGCATTTGTGGCCCGAGTGCTATTATTTGAACAATCTTGGTAGAGGTGGACTAGATGAAGCTCCATAGCAAATATCAAAGACAAGGGCCTTGCAGTTTTAGAGAAGAAGAGTTTTAAAGACTACCCTGTATAAGTCTAAGTAAAACCAAAGGGTCTCGGGGCGGGGGCATTTTTGGCCCCAGGGCTATAATTTGAACAATCTTGATATAGGTTCTCTAGATGAAATTTCACACCAGATATCAAAGACCTAGGCCTTGTGGTCTCATAGAAGAAGATTTTTAAAGATTTTCCCTATATAAGTCCATGTAAAACCAAAGGGCCACGAAGCGGGGGCATTTTTGACCACAGGTTTATAATTTGAACAATCTTGGTAGAGGTCCACAAGCTGAAGCTTCATACCAAATATCAAAGACCTGGGCCTTTCAGTTTCAGAGAAGAAGATTTTTAAAGATTTTCCCTATATGAGCCTATGAAAAACCAAAGGGCCCCGGGCCGATTTTTGGCCCCAGCTCTATAATTGAACAATCTTGGTAGAGGTCCACAAGCTGAAGCTTCATACCAAATATCAAAGACCTGGGCCTTTCAGTTTCAGAAAAGAAGATTTTTAAAGATTTTCCCTATATAAGCCCATGTAAAACCAAAGGGCCCGGGGCGGGGGCATTTTTGGCCCCAGTATTATAATTTGAACAATCTTGGTAGGGGTCCACTAGATGAAGCTTCATACCAAATATCAAAGACCTGGGCCTTGCAGTTTCAGAGAAGAAGATTTTCAAAGATTTTCCCTATATAAGCCCATGTAAAACCAAAGGGCCCCGGGCGGGGGGCATTCCCCCCCCCCCCCCCCCCCCGCACTATAATTTGAACAATCTTGGTAGGGGTCCACTAGATGAAGCTTCATACCAAATATCAAAGACCTGGGCCTTGCGGTTTCAGAGAAGAAGATTTTTAAAGGTTTTCCCTATATATGCCCATGTAAAACCAAAGGGCCCCCAGGGCGGGGGCATTTTTGGCCCCAGCACTGTAATTTGAACAATCTTGGGGGTCCACTAGATGAAGCTTCATACCAAATATCTAAGACCTGGGCCTTGCGGTTTCAGAGAAAAAGATTTTTTTTATCCCCAAGCTTTTAAAAAGAGCGTTCGGCGATATTGTGAACGCCTCCGTCCGTCTGTCTGTCTGTCCGTCCGTCCGTCTGTCCGTCACGCTGTCTCCTCCTTAACCACTGGTCGGAATGTAACCAAATTTGGTACACAGCTTCCATACATGATGAGGGCGTGCAAGTCACATTTATTTTTGGCCCCGCCCCCAGGGGCCTTGGTGAGGGGTCAAAAGGTCAAATATCAATTAATTTCAATTTCAAAGTCAATTTTATAGATTTTGAAACCAAACTTTGCATAAGTAATGATTAATGATATATGTACAACATATTGAAAGGGATTTTGGCTGCGACCCCTGGGTCATGCCCAAGGGGTCGGACTATGGGGGTGGGGGTCAGGGGGTCAAAATTTAAATTTTACCGAATATAGTCATATGGCATATCAAATTGAAGTGGGTGATTAGTAGAATACACTACAAGTAAAATTTTGATCCAGGGGTCAGATTGGGGCCCCGGGGGAGGGGTCAAAGGGTCAAAATTTTCAAGTTTTTGGTAAATAGTCATGTGGCATATCAAATTGAAGGGCATGATTAGTAGAACATAATACAGGTAATATTTTGACCCTGGGGTCAAATTAGGACCCAGGGTGAGGGGTTCTCGGTACTTGGCCCCTCTGTAGAAAGCGTGGGGATTTGCGATGGCGCGCCATCGACAGTATTCTAGTTTAAGTTTTCGGTGAAAAAAAATCTATTTTTGGCTCCTGTGACCTAGCTGTGCAGCGGACCGGAACCATTTGAACAACTTTGAAAGGGGTCCACCTAAGGATCATTCCTGTGAAGTTTGGTCAAAATCCGATCAGTGGTTTAGGAGATGTCGTTTGAAGAAATTGTTTACGCACGCACGGACGGACGGACGCACGCACAACGGACGACGGACAAAAAGTAATCCCAAAAGCTCACCTCGTCTTTACGTGACGGTGTGCTAAAAATAAGAAAAGTAACCGGTTTGTCGATGTTTAAGAATGCACCTTGCACACGGGTGTGTTATCGTATTAAATGAGAAGAGAGACGTGGTATTCTTGTCGATGCGTAGGACGGTTATCTATATTATCTGGATTGTCTATATTATCTTACTATATTGAATCATGGTTGGGCTTGGCAAACAGTGCATACCCAGATCAGACGTCGCATAATGCAGACTACACGTTTTGCTAAAAAACCTTGAATTTAACAGATAAACGAAACAGTTTGAATTTAGTCCCAGACTATTTTTCCAGCCTGCGACCCACCAGTACACTCAGTGCTTTTATTGTTTCAGGTCTAGTTTATTTCGTTCCAATTCTAAACCTGTTTACACTGGCGAATATGCGAGGAAAAATTCGAGAAATGAAAGGGATAGATGGATCATTCGTGAATGACTGCCTAGCTGTTATCTGTTGTCATTTCTGCGCTCTCGTACAAGAGCACCAAGAAGTGTCCGGCTCACCGAGTGCAATGAGTATGGCCCGGGAATAGTCCTTTTTTGTAGCTATAATATTCTATATATATTGAGGATCATATGAATAAAAGATGACTAGATTCAGTTTCTTGGGACGCAAAGAGGTTCGAGTGTTTTTGGTTTTGCGACCCGAAATGGCGTTTCCGGATGCTAGTTTTGTGATACGAACGTTCTTTTCTATTTGTGTTTCTAACCACTGACCTATATTCCACATAACAAGTCCGTGTAATGAATACTCCTCTAAATCCCACTTTATATAGAGAAATGTGAGGCTTACGGGGGTATACATATCTTCCTTATTTCTGCTCCAAGACATAGGTTGTGGGTACCCGTTAGAACCACCTCAATGTGGCGATTCTAACGAGCGCCAACAACCTATGCTTGGAGTAAAATTAAGAAAAATATCACATTTTTTATCAGAAAAAGTCCGTTTTTTGAGATATTAATAGATGTACTCTGCCTCACAGATGTGTGATCGTAATGAGCCAGCAAAGAATGACGGGTCAACGTAGGGCCGCTATTGCGTTCTAGTTTGGTATGTATATATACAGTGACATGCAAGTTCTCAATTTGGTCGAATGAGGTGCGTCGCTCAGTCGACTGCACTGCTGCATACTCGCGATTTTGCCATCCAGTTATGCTCAAAATATTTCACCCAATACTGATGTTTTAAATCGGACTCTGTCTGATTAGCGAGTGTGGCTTTTTTCATGTTTTCTTTTTCGGTAAATTATAAAATAAGTATAATACGATTTAATAGCTCAAAATCATATTTCCGCTTCCGAGACGGGCCTCCGTGGCCTAGTGGTTAAGAGCGCTGACTCTTGATCATTAGGTCTCTCACCGCTGTGGTTCGAGCCTCGCTCGGGTCACATGTGAGACGCCAAGTTCTGCAACGGAAGGTCAGGTAGTTTTTCTCCGGGTACTCCGGTTTTCGCCCACCTCTGATAAACGATCGGCTCGATATGAGTGAAATGATCTTGAAAGGACCATAAAACCAAAAAAAAAAAAAAAAATTCCGCTTCCGATGTAGTTTTGACGAAACGTAAAATCTGAGCAAGTTTGGCCTCCGAAACTATTTTAAGAATATTTTTCCGACGGTCGGTAAAAATAACGGCGTTTATCAGTCACTTATCTGAGAAGCTCGATGCGCGACATTTGTCATTAAACAACAACCACAAACAAACAAACGTTATTTAATTGGAGTTACAGGAACATTTCACTGTATATATAGGTCATTGTCCTCATACTTCTTAGACTGTCTCAAGAAGGCGGTTTATCGAATATATTGTATCATTTTCATGTATATTTTTGCAGTAAAATAACTGACACTACATGTGTTAACCATTTATTTTTGTATTGTTGTCCCATAGACAAGTCGCAGATATCAATACTCCAGACAGAGGTTTTTTAAATTTTACGTACCAGCAACAACTCGGGCCATACAGAGACTCAAGACAGAACAGATTAACCCATATATGACAATGGCAAGTTTGGAGAGGTTCAAATTATGGGGGTGTCATGTTTGTCTTGTCTTGTTAGCAGTAAGTTTTGCAAAAATGTACAGTAAAATTCCTATGTTAAGACCACCTTTGGGACTGTTCAAAAGTGGTCTTCAAGACCACTTTTGAACAGTCCCAAAGGTGGTCCCCGACCAGAGGACATTGTAGGCAGAAAACACAAGAAAACTTAAGTGTACCCTTCAAAATCAGCTTTTTATAGCAGAATTAGTCCTAATTTTAGGTGGTCTTAATAGCAGAATTTCACTGTATTTACTTTCAGCAAACATTGTAGATCCAGATCAGACGCTTCAGTTTGCGGTGTCTGATCTGGGTTTGTACTGTTTGCCAATGTCCCAAAACGGACCGCTGGGCATATATGGGCTAAAGCGCTGCTGGTTTTGTTTGTTTCTGTTTTATGCCCCAGCAACATCTATATCGTCATCGGGAGATGTGACCTCAGTTTAACCCATTTAGTCCCAGAAACCCCAAAACGGGTACCCTGAAACAGTGCAGGCCCAGATCAGACGCCACAGAACGCGGCGTCAGATCAGGGCCTACACTGTTTGCAATACGTTCAGCCATTTTCTTAATCAATTTTGCAGAGAACCCAACCTGACACCCCTAATTTTGAAATGGACTCATTCTATATATAAGGCGGAAGATTCCATTCGGTACAAAAATGGTTAAAGTCTGGAGAATTTCGATACAAGTAGCCTAGCCAATACACCTCGTAAACTTCGTATGCCTCGTAGCACTGTGTTTATCGTATGGCGGAGTAGGAAGAATCAGCTGCCGCATCATGCACGTGAGCAAGTCTGTGAAATTAACACCGCCTTAAACTCCACCTTAAAATGAGAAAACTGGGATATACGATTTTTCTTATTTTCTTCCAAGACATAGGTTGTGGGTACTCGTTATAACGAGCATCCGCAACCTATGTTTGTCGTACAAATAAGAAAAATAGATCTATCATGGATTTTCATCAGAAAAGTAGCCATCTTGGAGATGCGAAAAGGGCACTGTGTCGCACTGGTGTGTTATCGTAATGCGCTGAAACGCATTTTGAATGCTACACACACCTACCCAATCGTACGAGAAAATTCCTTAAGTGTTCTGCCCCATAAAAAGTAAGTGGTCGATTCTACAGGCAATGACAGCTAATTACAAGTATTAGCTTTAACAAAAAAGCTTATGTCAACGCTTAACACACATTAATTAGGGCCCCGCACTGAAAGTGTGGGTGCCCTATAGTAATCACTCTGTCCGTCCGTCTGTCTGTCTGTCTGTCTGTCCGTCTGTCTGTCTGTCTGTCCGTCTGTCCGTCCACAAATTTTTTTATCCTCCATAACTTTCTTATTCCGGGATGGATTTAAATATTACTTGGCAGAAATGTTAACCATAATGTGATGGAGTGTTGCGCGCAAGACTCAGGTCCGTACCTCAAAGGTCAAGGTCATACTTAGAGGTTGAAGGTCAAACAAAGGTCTTTCCCGTGTCCAATTAATAACTTTGTTATTATTATTCCTGGATGGCAGAAATGTTAACCATAATCTGATGGAGTGTTGCGCCCAAGACTCAAGTCCGTACCTCAAAGGTCAAGGTCATACTTAGAGGTTAAAGGTCAAAAAAGGGTCTTTCCTGTGTCCAATTAATAACTTTGTTATTATTCCTGGATGGATTTAAATATTACTTGGCAGAAATGTTAACCATAATGTGGCCCCGCACTGAAAGTGTGGGTGCCCTATAGTAATCACTCTGTCCGTCCGTCTGTCTGTCTGTCTGTCTGTCTGTCCGTCCACAATTTTTTTTATCCTCCATAACTTTCTTATTAGAGCCCCGCACTGAAAGTGTGGGTGCCCTATAGTAATCACTCTGTCCGTCCGTCTGTCTGTCCGTCTGTCAGTCCACAAATTTTTTCCTACTCCTCTGATAGCGCTGCCGGGGCCCTAGTCAGTTTCACTGACAGCTCTAGTTTGTGTAGTAAAGTGACACAAATGTCCAGGTGTATATTGTATTAGTGTGCAAGAAAATATGGAAGAGTATAATAGCCAGAAAGGCGTAATATTCACTCGAGGTTCATATTTTAACAAAACTACCATCCTTAAATCTTTAACTAAGGCAACGACCTGTAAGAATGAAAACTGAGTATTATAGATTTTAAGGAGAATATGGCTTTGTATCATCGAGAGAAACAGTCTGACCAAGATTCAGCTAGAAATCATCAAGACAAACATTTTGAACAAGATTCCAATGATGATCACTTCAAACATATTTCGTCTGGAGTGTTAACAAGATTTTCTTTTGATTCAGTCTGGTGACCTAGTTTCTGACTGAAGTGACCCGATTTTGAACTTGACCCAGAAATCAACATGACAAACATTTTGAGCAAGATTCATGATGATTGCTTAAAAATGTGTCGTCTTGAGTGTTAACAAGGTATTCTTTTGTTTTGGTCAGGAGCCCTAGGTTCTAACCCTAAGTGACACAGAGTCGCACTTGACCTGTATTTCATTGAGGTAAACATTCTTAGCAAGTTTCATTAAAACTGGGTCAAATATGGTTAAATTGTGGCCTCTAGAGTGAGTGTTTACAACGTTTTCCCCTGATTTGACCAAATTTACCAGTATTGAGCTTTCGGCCCCCGCCCATAGGGGCTTGAAGAAATATATGGGCTGCATGATGCTTCCACGCAGAGCTGAATCCGGCCCGCACACTAGTACTGGTAAAACGCTTAGAGGATCTAAGCCTGTCCAGGAATCGCGGTGCGAGGCGGACCGTCCATGCTAATAAACCCTATTGGTTTCATTGGGCGACAGGGCTTGAGATGTCATTTCATCTCAATGTCGGGTAAAAGTCCCACAAATTTGGAAGCAACGTCTCCAAAATGACCCTTACAGTGTTGACGGGGACGTTAAACCTCAAATCAAACAAACAAACAAATTGACCTAGCTTTCACAGAGGCAAACATACTGAGTAAGTCTAATTAAAACAGGGTGACAACTGGCCTCTATAGAGTTAGCATGGTTTTCACTTCATTTCTATGACCTATGTTTTGACCCCATGTGTTCCAGTATCAAACTTGACGTATATTTCATAGATGCAAACATTCTGAGCCAGTTTAATTACAAGAATTCCGCCGAAGGCTATGTTGCACCTGTGGGGCGCAAAGTAACCGAACCATGACATCTAGGTCAAGGTCAAACAGAGATGCTTGCATAAAAGTTGCCATTCTTAAATGCAAGCGTGTAATAAGTATCATAAATGAAGCTCTAATAATTCTTGAGAATTGAACTTAACAATTTGGGTGAACGCTAGGGTGGTTGCAATATTTTACAAAGTCAGTGAACTATAAATTGTAGGTCAAGGTCATATATGGAGCCTTGCATTTAAGTTTCCAACTCCAGATATAAGTTTGTATTAAGTATCATTACTGAAGTTCTTATAGTTCTTGAGATATTAACTTGATCATTTGGGTGAATGCTAGGGTGGTCGCAATATTTAAGAAAGTCAGTGAACCATAAAATGTAGGTCAAGTCAAATATGGATGCTTGCATTTAAGCTGCCATCCCCAGATACAAGTTTGTACCAAGTATCATTTATGAAGCTCTTATAGATCCTGAGAAATTAACTTGACCATTAGGGTGAACGCTAAGGTGGTCGCAATATTTTATAAAGTCAATGAACCATGAAATGTAGGTCAAGATCAATTATGGATGCTTGCATTTAAGTTGCCATCCTCAGTTACAAGTTTGTACCAAGTTTCATTAATGAAGTTCATATAGTTATTGAGAATCTTGAGAAATAAACTAGACCATTAGGGTAAACGCTAGGGTGGTCGCAATATTTTACAAAGTCAGTGAACCATAAAATGTAGGTCAAGATCAAATATGGATACTTGCATTTAAGTTGCCATCCCCAGATACAAGTTTGAACCATTTATTATTAATGAAGCTCTTATAGTTCTTGATAAATTAACTTTACCATTAGGGTGAATGCTAGGGTGGTTGCAATATTTTACAATGCCAGTGAACCATGAAAAATAGGTCAAGGTCAAATATGAATGCTTACATTTAAGTTGCCATCCCAAAATGCAAGTTTGTACCAAATGCCAATAATAAAGCTCTTCTAGTTCTTGAGAAATAAACTTGACCATTAGCGTGAACGCTAAGGTGGTCGCAATATTTTACAAAGTCAGTGAGCCATAAAATGTAGGTCAAGGTCAATTATGGATGCTTGCATTTAAGTTGCCATCCTCAGTTACAAGTTTGTACCAAGTTTCATTAATGAAGCTCTTACAGTTCTTGAGAAATAAACTTGACCATTAGGGTGAACGCTAGGGTGGCCGCAAATGTTGACGCCTTGACAAACGGACGGACGAACGAACGAACGAACGAACGGGCGGAAAACCGAACGCCTATATCGCGCTATGCTAAAAGCAGGCGCGACAAATACAGGGTCTTAACCATGATCCCTACAGTGTCAACAATGCTTTTCTTTGGTTTTACCTGGTGACCGAGTTTTTTTACCCCCAAGTGACCCAGTTTCGAATTTGACCTAGATGCCATGGAGGCAAATACTTTGATCAAGCTTCATTAAAACTGGGTCAATAGCGTGATCTAAAAGGTTCTGTTGATTTGACGTGGTAACCAAGTTTTAACTCCAAGTGACGCAGTATCAAGCTTTACCCGGCTTTCATAGAGACAATTGTTCTGGGCAAGTTTCATTAAAACTGGGCCAAAAACTGTGACCTCTAGAGTGCTTACATGGTTTTCCTTTTATTTGACCTGGTGAAGTAGATTTTGATCACAGGTGACCCAGAATCAAACTCTGAGCAAGTTTCATTAACATTGGGTCAAAACTGTAACCTCAATAGTGTTAACAAGATTTTCTATGATTTGACCTCTTGACCAAGGTTTTAAACACAAGTGACCCAATATTCAACTAAACCTTGATTTCACAGATTAAACATTCCGAGCAAGTTCCATTAAAATTGTGTCAGAACTGTGACCACTAGAATGTTAACAAAGGTTTCCTTTTATATTAGTTCGATCGCTTCAAGCTTATTGAATCGCTCTCGAACAGTCATTCCGGGTGTTTTCAAGCGCGCGAGAGAGAGAGGCAGTGGCTTTTACACCACTGCTGCCCATTTACACCTGGGTGGAGTGGGGCAGTGTCATTAGGGCACACCCCGATACCGTTGGCCGGATTCGAACGCACAACCTCTCGATTATAATTCGAACGCGTTAACCACTGCGCTATCGAGGCTGACAAGGTTTCCTTTCATTTGACCTAGTTTTTGACCCATCGAACTGTGCGTAGATTTCATGCAGGAAACAATTCTGAGCAAGTTTCATTAAAATTAGGTCAAAATTGGGACCTTTAGAGTTTGAACAAGGTTTTCCTTTGATTTGACTTGGTGGCCTAGATTTTGACCCCTAGTCACCCAGTATCGAATTTGACGAGGCAAACAGCCAGTTCTGAGCCAATTGTATTATTGTGGCCTCTAGAGTGTGAACAGTTCATTTCACGATTAAGATAACGCACCCGTTTTTTGAACGGACTTCCGTCATGGTGGCCTATAATAGTTAAGAGCGTAGGCTCTTAATCATTAGGTCTCTCAACGCAATGGAATGGAAGGTCATGTGTTTTATCTCTGGGTACTCCGGTTTTCGCCAACCTCTGATTAACTATGGGCTCGATATAAGTGAAATAATCTTGAACGATCCGTAAAACCAAAACAATAAATAAATAAATAAATAAACGCATTCGTTTTACATAGCAAACCTTTCATGGCCCCGTGATGGCATTCTTCATATGATAATACAAATGTATTTGACATTTACTTCTTATTGCTACTTCAAACATAGATTGTTGGTGCTCGATAGAACTGACTCAACGAGTGCTCAAAATCTATGTTTTAAACAAATGTATTAAAATGGGTTTAGACGGGGGTGTTGATTGAATGTACGGCCTTGTTATCAGTAGTAATTTGCAGGACATCATGTCAACAAGTCCGTATTAGGAACACCCATCTAAAACCCACTTTATATACAGAAAACTGGGGTTTGCAGGGGTATGCACTATTTTTCTTATTTCTGCTCCAAGACGAAGGTTGCCGTGAGTACTCATAAGAACCGAGAGGCGGTTTTGTTTTTATTGGAATTTAACGGACCAGGCAACACCAATTTAGGTCATTTTTGAGCCGGTAAGTTTACTTACCCACACTTTTCCGGGGCAGGCTTATACCTAAGCGGTTAACCAGTACAGTGCCCATTCTTTCGCCAGAAACTGACAACTGCCCACCGTAGAAAAACTTCATGATCAATCTCCAGGAAAGAATGTTGCCGACCCCGGTAAGTATCGAACCCACGTCCTCCTGATCACCAGTCAGACTAGCAGCCGACTGAGCCACCGAGGCCAGCTGCTCAAAGAGGCGGTTCTAACGAGCACCCACAACCTATGTTTTGAGTATAAATAAGGAAAAATAACACAACTTTACACCAGAAAAGTAGCCACTTTGGAGATGTGAAAGAATAGGCCCTACACTGTTTTATACGGATGTGGTATCATAATGGTCACCCCGCAAGTCAGGACCAGGTAGAATACAGCACTTGAAATAAGTGAGCTGTTGTTCAATGTTTTTATCCTACGCAGGCTTTCCACATTCTCCGAGATGATCCCTGTACAATAATGGGAGAACACGGTCATGTGATTTTTTGGTGGTAATACAATGTACCTATAAAATGCATCACGAAAACAAGCCTTTAGGACGTTGACCCCCTTAACCCCCCCCCCCCCTTTTATATAGTAAAACTGGGTTTTATAGGGTATACATTATTTTCTTATATCTGCTCAAAACTCAAATTGTAGGCGCTCATTGGACCCCACAATTTATGTTCTGGGAAGAAATGCGAAAAATAAAATCATTTTATCTGCAAATTTTCTTTTTTGGTGGTAAAATTCTCAATACATTTGAAGAGGCACGTTCTTTTTTATATTTCTTCTTCAAACATAGTTTGTGAGTGTTCTTATCAATAGGCTATGTTTAAAAGCTGAGATAAGAGAGACGTTTCTCATTTTTGTACAACACACTTTTCACTATCACTTCTAACGAAAACACGTACATTGTAAAGTTTACCGCCGCAAAAACGAACATTTTAAAATGAAAAATTGTGATATCTTTCTTATTTCTGCTCCAAATATAGATCGTGGGTACTCGTTAGAACTCGTGGGTTCTAACGAGTACCCACAATCTATATTTTGGAGCAGAAATAAGAAAAATAAGGTTTACCCCTGCAAACCCCAGTTTTACTATATAAAAGTGGGGTTCAAAGGAGTCAAAATTATATAGAGGTGCTTTCGTGATGCAAGCTTTCTTTTTCTGTTTTTCCAGAATGATATGCCACGGGCACCGAATAGGCGTCCATTCAGATGCAATATTTATGTTATGCAATAGTTACTGTTTGTGTCTATCAAATGGGGCTTGTATGTGTTCTTTAGAGCTGTTCGAACCCGATATTTCCCACGATTTTAACCCTTTTTGTACCAAATGGAATCTTCCGCTTTATATATGGAAGTGTCCATTTCGAAATTTAGGGTTGACAGATTGTGTTATCTTGAAAAATTTATTGGGAAAATAGCTGAACGTTTTTGCAAATAGTGTAGGTCCTGATCAGACGCCGCATTCTGCGGCGTCTGATCAGGGCCTGCATGCACTGTTTGCCAGGATACCCGTTTTGGGGTTTCCGGTGCAAAATGGGTTAAAACGAGTAGTAAACATCTTTAGCTTGAACAAGCAAATATGTACAATTAGAGTATATCATTGCAAATCATACACCATTAAGAAAACATGTCCGTAAGAAATAATGGCGTCCAACATGGTGTCAGAAAATGATAAATATTAGGTAAAAATGATAACATCTTTATTATTTCTGCTTTCAACATAGATTGTGGGTGCTTGTTAGAACCGCCTCAATGAGGCGGTTCTAACGAGTACTCACAATCTATGTTTTAGAGCAAAAATAATGCAGATAATGTATACCCCCGTAAACCCAACTTTTCTCTAAATAAAGTGGGGTTTAGGGGCGTCTTCGTTTAACGGACTTGTTATCGTGATGCCCTAATGTCACCCGGAGGCGTCCCAAAAAGTGTTCGTTGTCAAATATCCCAGCATATATCATTAGTCTATCTAACTCCTAAGAATTGGTGAGAAGTTTGGGGAGTCCTTTATTTCCTGGGCCTCTTGTACCAAGGCACACAGCGGACAGAAGAGAATAGTACAGCAGTCTCCAAGGGTCGTACCATCGATACCGCTCGACTCCCGGATTTTACCTCGAATATTTAACCACTCGATGATGTTTAGAATTGGAATCAAGTAAGCAATACCTGAAAAAAGGACAATGGTGAGAAACTATAATAATAATAATAATAATAATAATAATAATAATAATAATAATAATAATAATAATAATAATAATAATTTTTGACCCCGTAAACCCAACTTTTATACACGTGTATTAGTGAAACTGGGGTTTACCTGTTTACGGGGATATACATTATTTTTCCTCATTCTGCTAAAAACATAGATTGTGGGTACTCTTTATAGAACCACGGAGTTCCAACAATCTACATGTATGTTCTGAGCAGAATTATGAAAACTATCAGAAGTATTTTATCAGATTTGTTTCATTTTAGGTGGAAAACATTTCACTATATTTGAATACGCGTTTTTTTTTCTTGTTTTCGTAATGTCTTTATATCACCAGTGCACTGCGCCACAAATGGATCCTGATATAGCATTTATCTAACTTCATGTATATCTCGGGCTTGGAGAAATAGATTGGCCTGCATGGTACTTCCAGGCAGCGTTAAAACTGACCACTCACGAGTACTGGTAAACCGCTTAGAAGGACTAAGCCTGCCCAGTAAAAGTGATGTGAGTTTACCGTCCATTGCATGTGAGCTTTTGGTTTCATTGGGCGGCAGGGCTTGAGAAGTCATTTCATCTCAATGTCGGGTAAAAGTCCCACTAAATTGGATGCAACGTCTCCAATATGACATTTAAAGTGTTGACGGGGACGTTAAACTTCAGTTCAAACAAACCACTGCACCACATCGCCCCATAAATGTAAATGGGCCGGGGCTAAGCATTTCCTACAATTTACATGTGCGCCCAGCGAAGACTCAGATCAGCCTGCGCATCCGCGCAGTCTGATCAGTCTTCATTGTGCGCTCTAAGGAAAGCTATGGGCCTTCTGGTTTCATTGGACGGCAGGGCTTGAGATGCCATTTCATCTCAATGCGGGGTAAAAGTCCCACGAAATTTGAAGCAACGTCTCCAAAATGACCTAAATAGTGTTGACGGGGACGTTAATCCCCAATTCGAACAAACAAACAAACTTATATCTGTGCAAAGAGACATAAGCAAAATGTCTTGTTTGTTTGATTTGAGGTTTAACGTCCCCGTCAACACTGTAAAGGTCATTTTGGAGACGTTGCTTCCAATTTTGTGGGACTTTTACCCAACAATGAGATGAAATGACATCTCAAGCCCTGCCGCCCAATGAAACCAATAGTGTTTATAAGAATTAACGGTCCGACTCGAACCGCATTGCCTGGGAAGGGCTAGATCCTCTAAGCCGTTTAACAGTACTCGTGTGCGGGTCGGGTTCAGCTCTGCGTGGAAGCATCATGCATCCCATCATTTTTCTTTAAGCCCCGATGGACGGGGACTTACAAAAGGTTTTGTCATAGTGGATAGGTGTGCAGGTTAATTGGAGTCTCTGCTGGTCGCACCGGTCTTATTGTCGGTTTTGTCATGCGCCGGCTCAAATCACTAGCAGTATAATAAATAGTGTAGACCATGATGAACCGTCTCATGATGATCTACACTGTTTCCATAGATCTCCGCATTGTGATACAGGCTTGAAATGGTTAATGCGCCAAGATGTCAACCACGGCGTTTAATACACAGATATCGAACAGAGTAACCTTAGCCTCACAAGCTGTCGCCATGATTTAATGACCCAGCAATTGCATTGTTAGCGTCGGATTCATATCGAACGTTAAAATCAGTTCATTGTACATGCAAAAGAGCTTACAATCTTTGCTTTAAGATGCACATCCATTAAATTACTATGACTGTTTAGTGTTTATTGTCGACTTATTCACGAAAGTTAAATGTAACAATACAGCAGCGCGTATTCTGCTGTGGTTCACTTAATAATCAATGACCAATAACGCTAAACATCACGTGAACACGTCCGTGAAATGTACACATCCTTAAACCCCACTTTATATAGAGAAAATTTGGTGTACGGGGGTATACATTATTTTACTTATTCCTCCTCTAAGCCAAGGTTGTGGGTACTTGTTAGAACCGCCTGGATGAGGCGGATCTAACGAGCACCAACAGACTATGTTTACAGTATACATAAGAAAAATATCACAGATTTTCATCAGAAAAGTAGCCATTTAGCCCGTGTAATGAACAGCCCCTGAAACCCACTTTATACAGAGAAAACTAGGGTTTCAGGGGGTATACATTATTTGTCTTATTTCTGCTCGAATACCTTGGTTGTGGGTACTCGTTAGAATCGCCTCGTTGAGGCGGGTCTAACGAATACCCGCAATCTATGTTTGGGGCGTATAAATATGGAACAAATCACAAATTTTTATCAGAAAAAAAAAAAAAAAAAAAACATTTTTTTATTCAGATATGAAATAATTAACTATGTCTCACGGATGCGTTATCGTGATGGCCTAGGTTCCCCAGAAATCAGACAACCGTAGGTCAAGATCACAGGCCACAGAACTCTTCTTCTGGTCAGAGTCAATACCGTTTTTTTAGCTCACCTGACCGAAGGTCATGGTGAGCTTTTGTGACCGTAAGATGTCCGGCGTCGTCGTGCGTCGTCCGTCGTCCGTCGTCCGTCGTGCGTAAACTTTTTCTTGTGAACAAACTAGAGGCCACAGTTTTGGTCCAATCATCATCAAACTTGCTCAGAATGATCATCATGACAATATCTCGGTCAAGTTCGAATATGGGTCATGTCGGGTGAAAAAGTAGGTCAGTAGGTCAAATCATAGAAAAACCTTGTGAACACTCTAGAGGGCACAGTTTTGGTCCAATCATCATCAAACTTGCTCAGAATGATCATTGTGACAATATTTTAGTGAAGTTTGAATATGGATCATGTCGGCTTAAAAAGTAGGTCAGCGGGTCAAATCATAGAAAAACCTTGTGAACACCCTAGAGGCCACAATTTTGGTCCAATCATAATCAAACTTGCTCAGAATGATCATCATGACAATATCTTGGTCAAGTTCGAATATGGGTCATGTCCGGTCAAAAAGTAGGTCAGTAGGTCAAATCATAGAAAAACCTTGTGAACACTCTGAAGGCCACTGTTTTGGTCCAATTATCATGAAACTTGCTCAGAATGACCATTGTGACAATATTTCAGTCCAGTTCGAATATGGGTCATATCGGGTTAAAAAGTAGGTCAGCGGGTCAAATCATATAAAAACCTTGTGAACACCCTAGGGGCCACAATTTTGGTCCAATCTTAATCAAACTTGCTCAGAATGATCATCATGACAATATCTCGGTCAAGTTTGAATATGGGTCAAATGGTTCCGGTCCGTTGCACATCTAGGTCACAGGAGCCAAAAACAGATTTTTTTCACCAAAAACTTAAAAAATCTTCTTCTCTGAAACCACAAGGCCCAGGTCTTTGTTATTTGGTATGAAGCTTCATCTAGTGGACCCCTACCAAGATTGTTCAAATTATAGTGCTGGGGCCAAAAATGCCCCCGCACGGGGGCCCTTTGGTTTTACATAGGCTTATATAGGGAAAATCTTTAAAAATCTTCTTCTCTGAAACCACAAGGCCCAGGACTTTGATATTTGGTATGAAGCTTCATCTAGTGGACCCCTACCAAGATTGTTCAAATTTGAGTGCTGGGACGAAAAATGCCCCCGCCACGGGGCCCTTTGGTTTTACATTGGCTTATATAGGGAAAATCTTTAAAAATCTTCTTCTCTGAAACCACAAGGCCCAGGTCTTTGATATTTGGTATGAAGCTTCATCTAGTGGACCCCTACCAGGATTGTTCAAATTATAGTGCTGGGGCCAAAAATGCCCCCGCCCCAGGGCCCTTTGGTTTTACATAGGCTTATATAGGGAAAATCTTCAAAAATCTTCTACTCTGAAACCACAAGGCCCAGGACTTTGATATTTGGTATGAAGCTTCATCTAGTGGACCCCTACCAAGATTGTTCAAATTATAGTGCTGGGACAAAAAATGCCCCCGCCACAGGGCCCTTTGGTTTTACATTGGCTTATATAGGGAAAATCTTTAAAAATCTTCTTCTCTGAAACCACAAGGCCCAGGTCTTTGATATTTGGTATGAAGCTTCATCTAGTTGACCCCTACCAAGATTGTTCAAATTACAGTGCTGGGGCCAAAAATGCCCCCGCCCCGGGGCCCTTTGGTTTTACATAGGCTTATATAGGGAAAATCTTAAAAAATCTTCTTCTCTGAAACCACAAGGCCCAGGTCTTTGATATTTGGTATGAAGCTTCATCTAGTGGACCCCTACCAAGATTGTTCAAATTTTAGTGCTGGGACAAAAAATGCCCCCGCCACGGGGCCCTTTGGTTTTACATGGGCTTATATAGGGAAAATCTTTAAAAATTTTCTTTTCTGAAACCACAAGGCCCAGGACTTTGATATTTGGTATGAAGCTTCATCTAGTGGACCCCTACCAAGATTGTTCAAATTTTAGTGCTGGGACAAAAATGCCCCCGCCACGGGGCCCTTTGCTTTTACATTGGCTTATATAGGGAAAATTTTTAAAAATCTTCTTCTCTGAAACCACAAGGCCCAGGTCTTATATATTTGGTATGAAGCTTCATCTAGTGGACCCCTACCAAGATTGTTCAAATTATAGTGCTCGGGCCAAAAATGCCCCCGCCACGGGGCCCTTTGGTTTTACATAGGCTTATATAGGGAAAATCTTTAAAAATTTTCTTCTCTAAAACCACAAGGCCCAGGACTTTGATATTTGGTATGAAGCTTCATCTAGTGGACCCCTACCAAGATTGTTCCAATTTTAGTGCTGGGGCCAAAAATGCCCCTGCCCCGGGGCCCTTTGGTTTTACATAGGCTTATATAGGGAAAATCTTTAAAAATCTTCTTCTCTGAAACCACAAGGCCCAGGACTTTGATATTTGGTATGAAGCTTCGTCTAGTGGACCCCTACCAAGATTGTTCAAATTATAGTGCTGGGACAAAAAATCCCCCCCTGCCACGGGGCCCTTTGGTTTTACATAGGCTTATATAGGGAAAATCTTTAAAAATCTTCTTCTCTGAAACCACAAGGCCCAGAACTTTGATATTTGGTATGAAGCTTCATCTAGTGGACCCCTACCAAGATTGTTCAAACTATAGTGCTGGGGCAAAAAATGCCCCTGTCCCGGGGCCCTTTGATTTTACATAGGCTTATATAGGGAAAATCTTTAAAAATCTTCTTCTCTGAAACCACAAGGCCCAGGACTTTGATATTTGGTATGAAGCTTCGTCTAGTGGACCCCTACCAAGATTGTTCAAATTATAGTGCTGGGACAAAAAATCCCCCCCTGCCACGGGGCCCTTTGGTTTTACATAGGCTTATATAGGGAAAATCTTTAAAAATCTTCTTCTCTGAAACCACAAGGCCCAGAACTTTGATATTTGGTATGAAGCTTCATCTAGTGGACCCCTACCAAGATTGTTCAAACTATAGTGCTGGGGCAAAAAATGCCCCTGTCCCGGGGCCCTTTGATTTTACATAGGCTTATATAGGGAAAATCTTTAAAAATCTTCTTCTCTGAAACCGCTAGGCCCAGGTCTTTGATATTTGATGTGTAGCTTCATCTAGTGGACCTTTGACAAGATTGTTCAAATTTTAGCCTTTGTTGATGTTTGGTATGAAGCTTCACCTTTAAGACCTCCCTCAACATTATGTACATTAAAGCCCTGGGGCCAATAATGGCCCTCTCTGGGGCCCACTTGTTACACTATGGATCAGGTGAGCGATCCAGGGCCATCATGGCCCTCTTGTAAACATAAACGCAAAATTAATGTTTTTTAAATATATGCTAAATGACCGAAGCAGTCTAAATTCAAAACGATTTAACAAGCATAAACTTAGAGAGAATTGGTTAACAATTCTGTGAGTGCTTTCTTTTTATATTTTTGCGGCGATGAATCAGGTGAACAAGCCCATGTCATGACCCCCTCCCCCCCCCCCCACACACACACATACACACACACACGCGCGCGCGACTTTCCTTAGAGATGACCTCTATTGACATCGGAGACAAAAATACTTTCTCAGGAGTTGCCTTCCCTGAATATAAGACCCCCTCTGCGCTGCATATGCGTGCGTATGTGTTGTGAATGTGGCTGTGGGAATGCGTGTGTGCATGTACGTACGGGTGCCTGTGTGCATATAAGCGTTTGTGTGTGAAGTTAAAGGAATTATACCGCATAAAGCACAGCTCCCTTCTCCTATGGCCTCGGCATTTTGTCCAAACGTAACACAAGGTACAAAATAAGCTATAATACAGAGTCCTAGATCATCAAAACAGTTGAACAGGCCGTGTCGCCACTCCCCCTAGAATAAAAAGAGATGACATATTATTATACTACGTATAATTGTGACAAATGATATCAGCCTACCTAATGATTGGAGAAAAACGTTCGCAGCGAATGTCCATGCTGCGACCTGAGAAACTAATTAGAACCATTACGATAACACCCCGTGCGACATAGTGCATTTTTGACATCTCCAAAAAAGCTACTTTTCTGGTGAGAATCTGTGACATTCTTTCTTATTTGCAGTGCAAATATTGGTTGTTGGTGCTCGATAGAACCGCATCATTGAGGCGGTTCAAACGAGTACCCACCACCTATGTCTTGGAGCAGAAATAGGACAAATAATGTATACTCCCATTCACCCCATTTTTTCTATATAAAGTGGGGTTTCTGGGTTGTTCATTTCCCGGATTTGTTCACGTGATACCCAATGAGTAAACGTTCACTGCGAATGCTCATGCTGCGGGCTGTTAAACTGAATAGAATATAAGACAATCAAAGCACTGAGAGTGCTGATGGGGCGACTGTTTGAAAACTTTGGATAGCGTCAGGCACATTTTGCATCTGTTTGGTAGTTTAAATCAGTCTTTAAGAATATAGTAGTTGGGGGAGGGTCACCGATGAGGCCTAATTTGCCGAAACTAGCTACATGTACACTGTAATCCGGCACAGGATATTTGTACACTTGACAGGTTTTATTTCTTTGGCCTATTTCTTGTTTCAAAAGCATATCCCTTAATAGAACGCCTTAACTACAGTTGATGTGATAATAAGCGAGTGGTTGGTAAAAAATATTAATATTTCATCTTAAATGCATTTAAATTAAATTCCAGACGTTTTCGTGCTTTTAGTCTGTCAGCTTACGATTGTTTTCAGGTTTTATACTACACTTCCGCATAATCTTATAAAAAAACTTAATGATTTAACCGAATGGACATTCCCTCTATCTTGCATGTAATGTATGAAATGCTGTTTTCACTTCTGAAGAGCATAACAAATACACACTATGGTCAAATCAATAAGTGTGTGAAGCTCTGACTTTTCAACTTGACAATATTCATATAATTCCGATGGGTACGAATAGCGCACCCCTTGTGGCTGATTTGTTCTTGTTTTGTTATGACAGAGACTTCCGTTGACAACCAATCTGGAATTATTGGAGTTTTTAACTCGACGTCTAGAAATTAGGATGATTTATTAAATGTTGACACTACCTACTTAGTCAAATTTACCATCCAGAACTTTCGTTAAATAAAGCAGGGTCTACGAGCAGGGCTTTGTTTGTTTGTGTGTTTGAAATTGAACGGCCCAATCAACACGGTTTATGCTATATTAAGTCGGTCAATTTACCTTATCACGCGTGGTGGTGGTGGGAAGTGATTAAGGTGAAGGTGGCATGTATATTTTGCCATCGGGACGTTCAACTGAGATTGGCTTACAGTTTGACATTACGAATACACGCCTATACAAATACATTGTAAACTTTACAGCCGATGAAACGAAAATTTTAAGATGAAAACTTTTAATATGTTTCTTATTTCTGCTCAGAATATAGATTCAGAATACACGTTAGAACCGTCTCGAGGAGGCGGTTCTAACGAGTACCCAGAATCTATATTTTTGAACAGAAATATGAAAAATTAACAAAACAGAACAGAAATAAGAAAAATAAGGTTTACCCCTGTAAACCACAGTTTTACTATATATACTACATATGTGGAGCGAAATAAATGGGCTGCATGATGCTTCCACGCAGAGCTGAAACCGACCGCACACGAGTACTGGTAAACTGCTTAGAGGATCTAAGCCTGCCCAGGTAAAGCGGTACGTGTCAGACCGCCCATGCTTATAAACCCTATTGGTTTCATTGGGCGACAGGTTTTGAGATGTCATTTCATCTCATTGTCGGGTAAAAGTCCCACGAAATTGGAAGCAGCGTCTCCAAAATGACCTATACAGTGTTGACGGGGACGATAAACCTCATATCAAACAAACAAAAAAGTGATAGCTCAGTGGATAGTGCACTTGCCTCTGATGCTAGAGGTCCCGGGTTCGATCCCCGGCATCGGCGATAAAATTTTGGTGTCCGAACACGCTGAATTGGCATCATTTGTAGGGATGAATGTCATGAAGTGCACCGTCCTTCGGATCGGGACGTTAACTGTAGCCTCCCCCCACTCCCCCCTGTGCAGGGAGAACCATCCCCTGTACAGGTTAAAGAACCCTACCATAATTACATGATTACTGTGTAGGCTTTCATCCTGCAAAAACTGGAGTGTATGGAATATACACACCTGCCTAGAATGTCCGCGAGGGCGTATGGCAGTATAAAGAAGGAAAAGAAAGATGGGTTCAAGGGGTCAAAATTATATAGGCGTGATTCCGTAATGACAATGCCTGCTGTGCTCGCAGCAGTCGTGGGAAGGGGACTTGTCTTTATATCTTCCGTTCCGTCACTGTCGTTCACTTTCCCTTCATTTTCGTTTGTCTTCCACTTTCTTCTACTCTACCTCCGTGGCCTAGTGGTTAAGAGCGCTGACTCTTGATCATTAGGTTGGGTTATATGTGAGACGCCAAGTTCTGCAACGGAAGGTCAGGTGGTTTTTCTCCGGGTACTCCGGTTTTCGCCCACCTCTGATTAATGATCGGCTCGATATGAGTGAAATAATCTTGAAAGGGCCCTAAAACCAAAAAAAAAAAAAAAAAAAAAAAAAATCTGCTCTGCTTTTTCATCCATTACGCTAACTCATCCAAGCGACATAGTGCATTTTCACATCTCCAAAATGACTATTTTTCTGATGAAATCCGTAATATTTTTCTGATAAATACAGCAAACATAGGTTGTGGGTGCTCGTTAGAACCGCCTCATTGAGGCGGTCCTAACGAGTACCCATAACCTATGTCTTGGGGCAAAAATAAGAAAAATAATGTATACCACCGTAAACCCCGGTTTTCTCTATATAAAGTTGGGCTTAGGGTGTGTTCACATTTCACGGACTTGTTCGCGTGATGTTTCCCCTTCTCTCTGCAAAACGACACAAAATGACCCAAAGTGTTGACGTGTCGTTAAACAACAACAAAACATCAACCTAACCACGTTCGGCCCCCGCCCATTGGGGCTTGAAGAAATAAATGGGCTGCATGATGCTTCCACGCAGAGCTGAAACAGACCCGCACACGAGTACTGGTAAACCGCTTAGAGGATTTAAGCCTGCCCGGGCAATGCGGTGCGAGTTGGTCCGTTCATGCTTTTAAACCCTATTGGTTTCATTGGGCGGCAGGGCTTGAGATGTCATTTCATCACAGTGTCAGGTAAATGTCCCATAAAATTGGAAGTTACGTCTCCAAAATGACCTATACAGTGTTGACGAGGACGTTAAAGTTCAATTCAAACAAACAGAACAAAATGATAAATACATGTACATGTATGGCGGATCATATAATGCTTCGCTTAGGTACATGTATCAATGACCAAAATAACTTACCGACATCGTTCTGTGATTTCTTCTTCACCTCAATTTCGAAAAGTGCAAATCCCTGTTTCCTCAAACTTTTCTGAGAAAAAAAAATCACTTACTTAAGATTTGAAATGACAATAGAGAACACTATCAAAAAGAAAATGGAAACCGCCTATTATGTCCGGGTTGAAGGGCGGGTTTAGAAGATTTTATCGCGGGGTAAGAAATGTGGCGTGCAGTGTTATTAACCTACATGCTGTAGGTTTGTTTGTTTGTTTGTTTGATTTGAGACACTGTAGAGGTCATTTTGGAGACGTTGCTTCCAATTTTGTGGGACTTTTACCCGACATTGAGATAAAATGACATCTCAAGTCCTGCCGCCCAATAAAGCAAATAGGTTTTATAAGCATGTACAGTCCGACACTCGCACCTCTTTGCCTGGGCAGGCTTAGATCCTCTAAGCGGTTTACCAGTACTCGAGTGCGGGTCGGTTTCAGCTCTGCGTGGAAGCATCATGCAGCCCATGTATTTCATCAAGCCCCGGTGTGCGGGGGCCGACATTCCGTAGAAATAACAATTTGTTCGAGACAGATGTAGTTCGAAACACCAAGAGCTACATGTAGCGCCTGACCAGGGGAAGCATAATAGGAATAATTTGGGTGTTTCGTGTCGATGTCATATATAGAGAATCTTGCATGAGTGCTCATGCATTATTGAATTTATTAAACGAGTTGAGGTAAAGGGATAAAATGCGAGGCTATGCCGAGCATTTTATCCCTTTTCCTCTACGAGTTTAATAAATTCATAGCCTCGCATTTTATCCCTTTACCTCAACTCGTTTAATAAATTCAATAATACATGAGCACGAATGCAAGATTCTACTTATCATATGACATTTAAAACGCTTTTTATTCATGTTTATTTTACAAAAATGTCAATATTCCGCCGTTAGTAAACTCGACGTCGTAAAGGACGTCGTACATGTAACGTTACGGGACATATCTAAGTAATTTGCATATTTAATCCACTAGTGGATTATCGAATTTATTACATGGCGTTATTACACTCTCAGACGCGACGTCATATGATAAAGGTTAATAAGTATTTCGTATGTATTCATAAGAAAAGTCTCATCGCAAATAGTACTCACAACATAAAAGATCTGTCGTATGTACTCATTAGAATCGCCCGATGAGGCGATTCTAATGTATACACACAACAAACATTTTCAAGAATAAAACAAGAAGATCTCCTAAGCTCTCCTGTGGATCCCCCGAAGAAGAATTCTATTTCGGACTTTAGAACATGTTCCACTGAGCCATGGTAAAGGGGGGGGGGGGGGTGGTCATCGGTGTTCGGACTTTTGGCGCTTTACTGTATGAACATCTGCGCTTATAAGGTAAGGCACACACATGGCTTTGCGTGATTAAAACCAGCCTGCAAGTCAATGCAGTCAGATCTACGCCATCACTGGTGTCTCTATACACAAGTTTTTTAAGCCATCTGGTGATATCTATACCTGCTCTGTCGGGGCATTACCACTGATTTTCAAGTTTCTGGCTGCTTACAACTGCAGGAAAGTGTTAGTATGTAAATTGATCGGCTCGTCATGTCTATAATAGTGTTTGCTTGGCCATTAAACACAAGACAAACAATCAAATTATATGGTGACCACAAAATTGGTATTTATGACCACTTTTGAACAGTCCGAACGGTGGAGCCATACTAGAGACACTGGGTGTAGAAAGCACAAAGAAAGAATGAATGAAAGAAAGAAAGACTAGTTGTAGAAAGAAAGAAAAGAAAAAAAGAAAGAAAAACGAAAACACGCCTATACAAATACATTGTATATCGTTAATTTTACCGCCGAAAAACGAAAATATAGAATGAAAAATTGTGATATTTTTTCTTATTCTTGCTCAAAATACAGATTGTTGGTACTCGTTAGAACCGCCTCGGCGAGACGGTTCTAACGAGTACCCACAATCTATGTTTTTTAAGCAGAAAAAGAAGAATAATGTATACCCCTGTAAACACCAGTTTTACTATATAAAAGTGGGACTGAAGGGGTCAAAATTATACGGGCGTGTTTGGGTATTGGAAAGAAAGAAAGAAAGCCAAACACAGAAACTTAAATCGTAATCCTTATCCTTCCAGAATATGCATTAACTTTTGTAAACAGTACAGATACAGATCAGACTGAATAGTACCTAAACTGTTTGACGTTCGTTTCGTGAAATTATAGGAATAAATTATATCAAGTAATCTGACTGGTAGAATGTCCAAAACTGGTGACGCTAAATTAATCTATTCAACAGAACAAGATTACAGTATTATACGTAGTTTCCGCCCCCGCCCACTGGGGCTTGAAGAAATAATTGGGCTGCATAATGCTTCCACGCAGAGCTGCAACCCACCCGCACACGAGTACTGGTAAACCGCTTAGAGGATCTAAATATGTTCTATAAAAGGGTTATCCTTTGGAAGCAAGGAATACACCAAAGAACTGAAAAATATGGAGTGTGCATGTTTTCTGGGCCAAGCGGAACGTGTCGGTCCGTCCATGCTTATAAACCCTATTGGTTGCATTTGGCGACATGGCTTGAGATGTTATTTCATCTCAAAGTCGGGTAAAAATCCCACAAAGTTGGAAGCAACGTCTGCAAAATGACCTATACAGTGTTGACGGGGACGTTAAACCTCAAATCAAACACACACGTAGTTTCGATAGCTGTATCCGCCCTCATACTACAACCACCGGAAAAAGATATAGTAATACTATCAGTTTATCACGACATCTGTTCAAAATTTGCTGAAGTAGTTATATATTGACTAAAAAGTTTTTTGTTTTTAAAGCGAGTCGGGACTTGATAAAACATACATGGAAAATGTTTGTTTTTTTTTTTGTTTTAGTTTTACGACCTTTTCAAGATTATTTCACTAAATCAGAGGTGGGCGAAAACCGGAGTACCCGGAGAAAAAACCACCTGACCTTCCGTTGCAGAACTTGGCGTCCCACATGTGACCCGAGCGAGCTCGAACCCACAGCGGTGAGAGACCTTATGATTAAAAGTCAGCGCTCTTATCTACTAGGCCACGGAGGCCCGTTCATGGAAAATAGTCGAACAGAGAAGACTTAGATCAGACTGCGTATATGCGCAGTCTGATCTAAGTCTTTGCTGCTCGTTTAGAGTCGCCGAAAGGGGATGGTCATCTAAGGAGGGATAGAAAAAACAGCGTTTTCGGACTGGAGGAAGGCGCAAGGGCCTTTTAGTAGGAATTACAATGCTCCGGTGTAACGGTCAGTTTCTTCCCCCGGCCCGGTTCTTCCCCGGGGAAGAACTGGGCCGGCCCGTTTCTTCCCCGGGGGAAGAACTGGGCCGGCCCATTTCTTCCCCGGGGGAAGAAACTGACTAGTCAGTTTCTTCCCCACCCGGTCAGTTTCTTCCCCACCTGAATATTTTTCAGAACCATAGTCAACAAATAATTTTAGCTTGTTGTAAATGAGAAAAGAGACCATTCTGAATAAGTTCTGAGTCCTTTTAGCTTGAATGACAAAATTTTCTCTATACTTCACCATTCATGGAGATGCAATAAAATATGCATCCCAATTCAAGCATCTTTCATGAATTTTCATTGCTTTTTAAGACATAAATTAGTATTAACTAAACAGATATAATAAGCGACAAATGTTTGACGCTCAAATTTAAATAGAATTTGGAGACTGGGGGTGGGGAAGAACTGGGCCGGCCCAGTTCTTCCCACCCCAGAATTTTCTGTCTACTAATAATTCTTGTGAAAAATTTCCTTTGCTTTTTAAGACAAAAATTGGTATAAACTAAAAAGATATAATAAGCAACAAATTTTTGGAGCTCAAATCCAAATACAGTTTGGAGACTGGGGGTGGGGAAGAACTTGGCCGGCCCGTTTCTTCCCCACCCCAGATTTTTCTGTTTACAAAAAATTCTTGTGATAAATTTTCTTCGCTTTTTAAGACATCAATTGGTATAAACTAAAAAGATATAATAAGCAACAAATGTTTGGAGCTCAAATCGAAATATAATTTGGAGGCTGGGGGTGGGGAAGAACTGGGCCGGCCCATTTCTTCCCCACCCCAGATTTTTCTATTTACAAAAAATTATTGTGATAAATTTTCTTTGCTTTTTAAGACATAAATTGGTATAAACTAAAAAGATATTATAAGCCACAAATGTTTGGCGCTCTAGCTAAATAGAATTTGGAGACTGGGGTTGGGGAAGAACTGGGCCGGCCCTTTCTTCCCCACCCTAGAGTTTTCTGTTTACAAAAAATTCTTGTGATAAATTTTCTTCGCTTTTTAAGACATAAATTCGTATAAATTGAAAAGATATAATAAGCAACAATTGTTTGGAACTCAAATCTAAATAGAATTTAGAGACTGGGGACGGGGAAGAACTGGGCCGGCCCGTTTCTTCCCCACCCCAGATTTTTCTATTTGCAAAAAATTCTTGTGATAAATTTTCTTCGCTTTTTAAGACAAAAGTTGGTATAAACTAAAAAGATATAATAAGCAACAAATATGTTTGGAGCTTAAATATCAATTTAAATTTGAAATTAGAAACTGGGGGTGGGGAAGAACTGGGCCAGCCCAGTACTTCCCCACTCCAGATTTTTTGTTTATAAAAATTCTTGTGATAAATTTTCTTCCCTTTTTAAGACAAAAATTGGAATAAACTGAAAAGATATAATAAGCAAAAAAATGTTTGGAGCTCAAATCTAAATAGAATTTGGAGATTGGGGGTGGGGCAGGACTGGGCCGGCCTAGTTCTTCCCCAACACAGAAAACTTAAACATCATTACTGATTCAATTGTACATCACTACACAAGGGTGGGGAAAAAAAGGGTCGCCCCAGTTCTTCCCTGCCTCAGACATCCTCTGATATAACTGACATAACTGTACAACACTAGCCAAAGGGTGGGGAAGAAACGGGCAGGCCCTGTTCTTCCCCACCCCAGACACCTTCAACGTCATAATTGACTTAACAGTACAACATTTACCAAGGGTGGGGAAGAAACGGGCGACCCAGTCATTCCCCACCCAAGACATCTTCAGCAATATAACTGAAATAACTGTACAACACTACCCAAGGGTGGGGGAAGAAATGGGCCACCCCAGTTCTTCCCCACCCCGGACATCTTCAGCAATATAACTGACATAACTGTACAACACTACCCAGGGGTGGGGAAGAAATGAGTTGACCCAGTTCTTCCCCAACCCGACACCTTCAATGTCATAATTGACTAAACAGAACAATACTTACCAAGGGTGGGAAAGAAACGGACTGGCCCAGTTCTTCCCCACCCAAGACATCTTCAGCAATATAACTGACATAACTGTACAACACTACCCGAGGATGGGGAAGAAACAGGCCGGCCCAGTTCTTCCCCACCCCTGAGTCTCCGAATTCTATTGAAATTTAAGTGCCAAACATTTGCTGTTTATTATATCTGTTTAGTTAATACCAATTTATGTCTTTAAAAGTGAAGAAAATTTATCACAAGAATTTTTAGTAAACAGAACATCTTGGGTGGGGAAGAAACGGGCCGGCCCAGTTCTTCCCCACCCCCAGTCTCCAAATTCTATTAACCCTTGTCCTGCTGAATATTCATATATGCCACACCCACTACCGATTATCAACCAATCAGATTACCTGATGCAAATTATTGCAACAAATTCATAATTTGAATGGCAAACAATGTAGATCCTGATCAGATGGCTTCGTCAGAAGCCATCTGATCTGGATCTACATTGTTTCAAAGATAAGGCATATCCGGGATTAGCAGGACAAGGGTTAAGATTTGAGCTCCACATTTGTTGTTTATCATATCTGTTTAGTTTATACTAATTTATGTCTTAAAAAGCAAAGGAAGTTTATCACCAGAATTATTAGTAAGCAGAAACATCTGGGGTGGGGAAGAACTGGGCCGGCCCAGTTCTTCCCCACCCCAGCCTCCAAATTCTCTTGATAATAAAGCTCCAAACATTTGTTGCTTATTATATCTTTTTAGTTTATACCAATTTTTGTCCTAAAAAGCAAAGGAAATTTATCACAAGAATTATTAGTAAACTGAAACATCTGGGGTGGGGAAGAACTGGGCCGGCCTAGTTCTTCCCCACCCCCCAGTCTCTGAATTCTATTGAAATTTAAGGGCCAAACATTTGTTGCTTATTATAGCTCGGTAGTTCATACCAGTTTATGTCTTTAAAAGTGAAGAACATTTATCAAAATAATTTTTAGTAAACAGAAAAATCTGGGGTGGGGAAGAAAAACTAAATCAGAATGGTTTCTTTTTGAATTTTTAACAATCTGAATCAGAATGGTTTCTTTTTGAATTTTTAACAATCTGTGAGGCATAAATTACTTGTTCTCTATGGTTCTAAAAAAAATTCAGGTGGGGAAGAAACTGACTGGGTGGGGAAGAAACTGACTAGTCAGTTTCTTCCCCGGGGAAGAAACGGGCCGGCCCAGTTCTTCCCCGGGGAAGAAACTGACTGGGGGGAAGAACCGGCCTGTTACACCGGGTAAAAAAATGATTTTACAAGCACATCGAAGAAAAAATCCTGCACAGACAACATATGGCAACAGCTACACTATATATATTAATCAATGATTCATGCTCCACATCTACCCGTCCGTCCGTCCGGTCTCTGACAGACCACTCAGCAAACCAGCGACCTATTCAACCCTGCCTCCCTGCTGCCCTCCTGTCTGCCTACATACCTACCTCGTATGGATCTATACCGGTGGCATAGATACATTTTTCCTGCCTATATGACTGAAATGGTAAAGAGGATTTTTTTTTGTTTGATTTGATGTTTTACGTCAATGTCAACGGTATTTCCGTCATTTTGGAGACATTGCTTCCAATTATTTGGACATTTACACCTCACTGAGATGAAATGGCATCGCAAGCCCTACCGCCCAAACAAATCGCTATGATTATATATACAAGACGGTCCGACTCGGGCCGGCTTAGACCTTCTAAGCGGTTTACCAGTACTTGAATGTTCAGTTGGTTTCAAGTCTACGTGGAAGCACCATGCAGCCCAATCTTTTTCTCCAAGCCCCGATGAGCGGGGCGCTCTGAAATCGTGAAACATAAACGACGCTCTAGAGGCCACACTTTCGGTCCAATCATCATCAAACTTGGCAGAATTACCATCACGACAATATCTCGCTGAGATTCGAATATGGGTCATGTCGTGTAAACAAGGTCGGTAGGTCAAACCATAGAAAAAAAAAACAACTTGTGAGCACTCTAGAGGCAACAGTTGTAGTCCAATCATCATCAATCTTGCTCAGAATAATCATCTGGACAATACAATATCTGGATCAAGTTCGAATATGGGTCATGTCGGGTCGAAAAGTAGTTCAGTGGGTCAAATCATAGATAAATATTGTCAGCACTCTAGAGGTCACAGTTGTGGTCAAATCATCATCAATCTTGCTCAGAATGATCATCACGGCAATATCTTGAACAAGATCGAATATGGGTCATATAGAATTAAAGAGTAGGCCAGAAGGTCAAATCATAGAAAAACCTTGTGTGCGCTCTAGAGACCACAGTTTTAGTCCAATCATCATCAAACTTATTTAGCATGATCATCACGACAATTTCTCGGTTAAGTTCAAATATGCGTCATATCGAGTCAGAAAGTAGGTCAGTAGGTCAACTCATAGATAAACCTTGTGTGCGCTCTAGAGGCCTAAGTTTAAGTCAAATATTAATCAAACTTGGCCAGAATGGTCACCACTACAATATCTCAGTCAAGTTCAAATATGGGTAATGTCGGGTCAAAATCTAGGTCAGTAGGTCAAATCAAAGAAAAATCTTGGGAGCGCTGTAGAGGCCTCTGTTTTTATCCAACAACCATCAAACATGGTCAGAAAGATCATCACGACAATATCTCTGTCTAGTTCGAATATGGGTCATGTTGGATCAAAATGTAGGCCAGTAGGTCAAATCATACAAAAACTTGTTTGCACTCTAGCGGGGGGGGGGGGGGGGGGGGCTGTCGCAGCTTTTGGTCCAATCATCATCAAACTTGGTCAGAATGATCATCAAGACAATATCCCAATCAAATTCAAATATCATGATAGATCATGTCGGGTCAAAATGTATGAGGGGAAAAAATTGGATCTGTGACATTGACCTTGACATGTGACTTACTTTATCGTTACTTATTAAACTTATGAGATAGAACCTTCATATTTGGTATGTAATTTCCTTGTTACAAGGGCTTCCGACTTACAGACAATTTTGACTTGTGACCTACTTTGTCATTACTTTTGAATCGTTTGAGATAGAGCCTTCATATTTGGCATGTACGTTTCTTGTGACAAGGACTTCCCATTCATATAATATTTGCACTTCTGATTTTGACCTTGACCTTGGACCAAGTTTAATAATAAAATGACCTCGGCCTTTGGACTTGTTTTCCATAAGCTATGAAATATCTTGGACTCAGGCGAGCGACCCAGGGCCATCTTGGCCCTGTTGTTTCTTTGAAATATATAAATATTCATACACAAACGTAGTTTTTAAACATCTATGCTTCAGCGTTTTAACCTAGCGCCCTTATGAGCTAGTTTGATTCACACCCATGCGACACAGGGCATTTTTCACGTCTCCAAAATAGCAACTATTCTGGTGAAAATTTGTGATATTTTTCTTATTTAAACTGCAAACATAGGTTGTGGGTGCTCGTTAGAATCCCCTCATCGAGGCTGTTCTAACGAGTACCCACAACCTATGTCTTGGAGCAGAAATAAGGAAAATAATGTTTACCCCCGTAAATCCCAGTTTTCCCTATCTAAAGTGGGGTTTAGTGGGGTGTTCATTTCACGGACTTGTTCACGTGATGCTTACGTTAAACCGTCACGTGAAAACACAATTTGTTTTCCCGCTTTCCTGTTTGCCAAAGTCAGTCGCTAAAACTGAAGGACAACATCCTATATGGTATAATGCGATATTCCGTGGCTACTAAAACGTTATATGCCACCTGATAATTTGTGGTACATTTCATATTTCGTATCCTTTTTCCAAGCACAGATTCTGAAACCGCATTTATAACCGCTTAGTCCAGGCGGTTCTAACGAGTATCCAAACATTCCTTCATTATTTTAGCGTGTTTTTTTTTTTTTTTTTTTTTTTTTTTTTGTTGTTGTTTTCATTTTTTTTTTTTTTGTTTCGCTGAATAAAAAGGAAAATACTTTCAAAATACCTCTGATAGACAAACTGAGCGTTTGAAGGGTTAATAGTGAAATTGTACTGTAATTTAAAATCATATATCCAGAGCTCACAGCAGAACATTGGCAAACATGCAGTACAGGCCCTGATGAGACTCCGCGTCCTCCAATATGAGGATCGAGCTCTATATTTTAACACTTTTTTTTTTAAATTAAACTTTCATCACACGTTGAAGCTTGTCCAATATATATAATTTCAATCTAAAGATCTTTTATATTTATTACTGTCTTATTAGGTCGGTGTTTTCTAATCTATAGCATATTGTAATAAAAACGATACTTTTTGTTTGAGTTGAGGTTTTACGCTCCCATCAACGCTGCTGAGGTAATTTTGCAGCCGTCACGTCTGACTTTGTGGGACTTTTACCCGACATTGAGATGAAAAGACACCTCAAGCCCTACCACTCCAAGAAGCCGCTATGGTTTTATAAGCGGTCTATAGCTTGCACAAATTTTCCTTATAAACGGATTCCAGTTTTCAAGTTCGGTCGCTTTCAGCTCTGAAGCACCATGCATCCAAATCTATTTCTCCAAGCCCCGAAGGTCGAGGGCGTTGTATGACCACATGTATACAAACACAGTTACTGACACGTTACGCAATGGCGTATAAAACTTGTGTTTTCTATTTTTTTTTTTATAATTTCTTTGGTAACAAAATCCGATTTAAAATCATTATGATTATGATAATCTTACACTCGTGGTCATTTCATATGAAATTTATGAAACCCGCCAAAGGCTCGTTTCATCATCATCAAAGTTTCAAATGAAATGACCACGAGTGTAAGACCCTCTTCCATAACACACCCGTGCAACATAGTACATTTTTTTCACATCTCCAAAATGACTACTTCTCTGATGAAATCTTATTTATACTGCAAACATACGTTGTATGTGCTCGTTAGAACCGCCTCATTGAGCCGGTTCTAAAGAGAACCAACAGCATATGCCTTGGAGCAGAAATAAGAAAAAATAATGCATACTCCCGTAAACCCTATTTTTCTCTAAATAATGTGGGGTTTAGAGGGGTGCTCATCACAGGGGCTCGTTATTGTGATGAAGTGGAGCTGGGCATATATAAAGTATCAACATGAAGATCATTTTATTTACATGTACATGTATTTATTAAAATTTCATGTTACATATAACAAACAAACATACTTTCCCACATTAAGGGGAATGGATATACATGTACTTAGTATATGTTTGTCATAAACAAGGGAGACAACTTTCGACATTTTTTGTTTGCTTTTCTACTTACTGCTGCCTTTGGAAATGGGAACCTGCACTCAGCCCCCGCCCATCGGGGCTTGAAGAAATAGATGCGCTGCATGATGCTTCCACGCAGAGCTGAAAATGACCCGCATACGAGTACAGGTAAACCGCTTAGAAGATCTAAGCTTGCCCAGGCAAAGCGGTGCGAATCGGACCGTCCATGCTTATATACCCTATTGGTTTCATTGGGCGACAGGGCTTGAGATGTCATTTCATCTCAATGTTGGGTAAAAGTCCCACAAAGTAGCGACGTCTCCAAAATGACCTTTACAGTGTTGCCATGGACGTTAAACCTCAAATCAAACAAACAAATCAAACAATGGGAACCTGCACAAAAACGAAAGAACTTGCCCCTCATGAGTTTCTTTCCGTACCAATGGAACCAATTACATTAAAATTTCGCTATTAATACCACCAACAATTGGGACTTAATCTGCTTTAAAAAGCGGTTTTAGAAAATTGCAGTTATTGTTTCTTTGTGTGTCCTCTGGTCAGAGATCACCTTTGAGACTATTCAAAAGTGGTCTTTTTGACAACTTTTGAACAATCCCAAAGATGGTCTTTATCCTTTGAGACTGTTCAAAAGTGGTCTTTTAGACCACTTTTGAACAGTCCCAAAGGTGGTCTGAATATAGGAATTTTCTGTAATAAGAGAGACTAAAACATCATGTTAGAAAGTCCATTGAATGACTACCCCTATAAATCCTCACTTCAGATAGGGAAAAGTGAGGCTTACAGTGGTATTCAATATCTTTTTTGTTGTTTTTGCAAAAAAAAAAAAAAAAATGGATTGTGTGTACTTGTTTGAACCGCCTCATTTGAGACGGTTCTAACGAGCACCCACAATCTATGCTTAAGCAGAAATAAGAAAATATCATATTTTTCAGTTAAAATGTGTCTGTTTGGTCATTACGATAACGCATCCGTATCTACGACATAGTACATTTTTCACATCCCAAAATGTCTACTTTCCTGATGAAAATTCGTGATATTTTTCTTATTTATACAGCAAACAAAGATTGTGGGTGCTCGTTAGAACCCCCTCACTGAGGCGGTTCTAATTAGTACCTACAACCTATGTCTTGGAACAGAAATCAGAAACATAATGTATACTCTTTACTCACCAGTTTTCTCTGTATAAAGTGGGGTGAAGAGGGTTATCAATTTCACAGACTTGTTAACGTGCGGTTAAGCAGAAATAAGGAAAATATCATATTTTTCTTCAATTAAATAATGTGTTTGTTTTGTGGCCATGAAACAGAGCACATAGTGACACGGTTGTGTTTTCTTCGTGATATTTTTTTTCTTCATTAAAACAATGTGTTTGTTTTGTGGCCATGAAAAACAGAGCATATAATGGCACGATTGTGTTTTTCTTCATGATATTTTTTTTCTTCATCAAAACAATGTGTATGAAAAACAGAGCACATAATGACACGATTGTGTTTTTCTTCATGATATTTTATTTTCTTCATTAAAACAGTGTGTTTGTTTTGTGGCCATGAAACAGAGCACATAGTGACACGTTTGTGTTTTTCTTCATGATATTTAAAATAAACTTTTGCCCCCGCCCATCGGGGCTTGGAGAAATAGATTGGGCTGCATGGTGCTTCCACGCAGAGCTAAACCTGACCACACATGAGTACTGGTTAACCGCTAAGAAGGACTAAGATTGCCCAGAAAAAGTGTTGTGAGTCTGACCGTCCAATAGATATAAGCCTTTTGGTTTCATTGGGCTGTAATTTCGTCTCAATGTCGGGTAAAAGTCCCACAAAATTGGAAGCAGCATCTCCAAAATAACTTCAGCAGTGTTGACGGGGACGTTAAACCTATATTCAAACAAAACAAAACTTCTGAAACTAGCACAGCTAAGATGGACAGTTCATGTTACCAGGAAAAAAACGAGGTTAAACCATCAACGAAGCAAAAGAACAGGGTTTCAAGTATTAGTTAAGCTATTTTGACAGTATTATGATTTTTTTATAAAAACAAAAAAAAAAAAAAAAAAAAAAAAAAAAAATGCTAGAAAATAATAAGGTCGGTGGGTAGGAAAATCTTTTTATTCTTTTCTGGATGGCAATAAAAATTGCAGGGTCGGCACAAAAAATCAGGGTCGTTCGGGTTAGCGGAAACACAGCTATTTTTCTTTCTTTTTTAGGCCTGAGGAACGTTTGCCAAAGAAAATTCTCTATGGAGAACTATACGTAAATGGGCACGCGCTCCATTGGCGGCCAGCTGAAACCGACCGCACACGAGTACTGGTAAACCGCTTAGAGGATCTAAGCCTAGGCAAAGCGGTGCGAGTCGGACCGTCCATGCTTATAAACCCTATTGGTTACACTGGGCTACAGGGCTTGAGATTTCATTTCATAACAATGTCGGGTAAAAGTCCCACAAGTTGGAAGCAATGTCTTCAAAATGACCTGTATTGGGTTGACGGGGACCGAAAACCGGAATGCCCGAAGAAAATTATACACCTGGCCTCCGTTGCAGAACTTGGCGACACACATATGAGCCAAGCGGGGCTCGAACCACAGCGGTGAAGTGATTGACAGTCTGACAGCGCTCTTCTAAAACACACTTTATATAGAAAAAGTGCGGTTTACGTGAACATTCTTCATCTTCTTTAGTTTTGCTCAAAACATTGGAAGTGTGTACTCGCCGCGATGAGGCGGTTCTAACGAGCACCAATAATCTAGGTTTGAACAAGACATTATAAAACGTCATCTGAAAAACGAATGTTCTAGGAAAGGAAATCGTCATTTTAGCACACGGAATTGTTATTGTAATTGGTCCATTAAATGAGGAAGCAAAACAGAACAACTACATGTATATAGAAACGCCTTCTCTACGTACACAGAGCAGGCTCTAGATGGGTTGGAATGTGTGAAGTATCCCAGCGGGTACATGACGTAATTATGACGTCACATTTACGTCGGTGCGACGTCATGACTTTTATGTAACGTCATATCTACGTCGGTTGCACCGGCGTTGATTTGACGTTGCCATAGCGACGTGTGCCTGCTGGGATATATTCAGATTTAAGTACTGCAGTCAGTTATATCACTAGAGTCTGTGACCAGGCCCCGAGGTCATCAAACCTTTTTCATGCTCAACTTACTTGAGTATGAAATTTGTCCTGCTCATAAATATTAAAATGCCAACAATTGTAATTGTTGGCATTTTAATATTGATGAACAGGATAATATAAGCTTCTGTCCATCTAAGCACAAAAAGCACCTACAGTAAAAATTCCGCTATTGAGACCACCTAAAATGAAGACTAAACCTACTTTTTAAAGCTTATTAATGCGGTTTCAGTTATTCTTTCCTTGTGTTTTCTACACCCAGTGTCTCCTAATAAGAGACCAGCTTTGGGACTGTTCAAAAGTGGTCTTTAAGACCACTTTTGAACAGTCCCACTTTTGAACAGTCCCAAAGGTGGTCTTAATACAGGAATTTTACTGTTTTTTATATTTACTTTAACATTTATAAAAACATTTAAAATTTCATGCTCAAATGAGTTGAGCATGAAATAAGTTTTATAACCCCGGGCCCAGTTTACTGTTCTCTTTAAAAGAACTTATACGTTCTCATCATACTTCGGGGTCAGTAGCGAAAGACTGAGCAGATGTCGGCCCCGCCCATCGGGACTTGAAGAAATAGATTGGCTGCATGATGCTTCCACGCAGAGCTGAAAGCGACCGCACACGAGTACTGGTAAACCGCTAAGAGGACCTAAGCCTGCTATGGTAAATCAGTGCGAGTCGGATGGTCCATGCTTATAAACCCTATTGGTTTTCTGGGCGACAGGGCTTGAGATGTCATTTCATCTCAATGTCGACTCGGGTAAAAGTCCCACAAAATTGGAAGCAACGTCTCCAAAATGACCTATACAGTATGGAGGGGAACGTTAAACCTCAAATCAAACACACGTTCTCATCATACTTCGGGCTCCGTAGCAAGACAAAGGAAATGCAAACATTTTCATCAACATGTTTAAACTTGTGAAGATGCAGTATATGGCATAAAAATGTACATGTGCTCCAACCGCAGAAAAACAGAATGACTGTTTATATGTGTTCCACACAATAGAATAGAATAAGTTGTTTTCTGTCTTTCAGATATCGTATGGATAACTCTTCACCCTGGGCCGCTGAATTTCATACTGAAATGCAAAACAAACACGAGTGTTTGACATAAGTGACTGTATTTTCTTGCACACCAGAGAAGGAAATCCATAGTTTTAGCTTGGGATAGAAATTCTGTTCTAATCCTGTCGTTCTCACCCAAAATCGAATTTCCCTCGCGTGTTTGATAAATGCACTGGTTGAATACGACCTTACATGCGCCGTCGTTGAAGTTGACGTCACAGCACGTTACGTGACGTCACTAAACATTCCTGTAGTGTCAACACAATATGGTAGACGTCGGTAACCGAAGTGACTACAGCATTAAAATCCGCGCTAAGAAATGGAAGGTATGCCAGAAAAAGAATCATATATTGGTGTGAGGGATTGATTGAAAAATCCGTCCCTCGGGATCACTGTCCGGCATCACTCGTCAAGCCTCGTGATGCCGGCCAGTGACCCTCGGGACTGATTTTTCCATCCACCCCTCAGACCCATATAAGATTCTTATATTCTATCCTTTTTACATCGGTCGTTCCACTGGAGGTCGGGTATGTCTCTTTTGCTCTTCAAGACGTCGAGTTATTACCGGCATGTATTAGACTTTAAAATGACATTCCAACCGGAACAGAATGCCTGGCCTACGCCGGGCCGACACCGATACGACGTATCGTTCTCGGCCCTACACTGGCCCAGGATTCTGTGCAACCTGTGATTTTAGTCCTCGGTGGTGCAGTCGGATGCGTGTTTCACTGGCGATCAAGAGGTTTCAGATTTGATCCCCGCCGAATTGGCACCCTTGTTTCGGGGGGAGAATGATCATAAAATATTTTCTTTGGTCATTCTCTCACTTCCGTTGATTCAAGAATGGCAGTTCTGGTGAAAGAATATGATCTGTACTTGACAACCGCTCATGTATAAATAAGTTCTGAAGTTAGCCTGCCCAGGACAGTGCGGCTAGATTATCTGAATGGCTGGAAACAAACAGTGTTAACTGGGATTTTATACTTCAATCCAAGAACATTTTAAAATTTATAAGCAGGACACATATTTCATGCTGAAATGAGGTGAGTCTAATCTACACTTAAAGAGCGTTTCTATGGATGGTAGGGCTTGAGATGTCATTTCAGCTCAATGTCGTGTGTAAGTCCCACAACAATGACTTAACCCTTATCCTGCTGTTCACGACAACCCCTATATTTGCAAACAGTATAGATCCAGATCAGATGGCTTCTGAAGAAGCCATCTGATCAGGATCTGCACTGTTTGACATTCAGTTTATGAATTTGAAGGACTAAATCATATCAAGTAGTCTGATTGGTTCAAAGTCAGAAATGGGTGTTGCTAAATTGAATATTCAGCGGGATAAGGATTAAAATACTGTTGACAGGGACGTAAAACAACCCACAACCTATGTATGGTACAGAAGAAAATAAAGTACAATGAAATGCCGCTATCAAGACCACCTAAAAGTAAGACTTATTCTGCTTTAAAAATATTTAGAAGGGTGCAGTAATTCTCTCTTCAGCCCACCTCTGATTAACGATCGGCTCGATATGAGTGAAATAATCTTGAAAGGGCCGTAAAACCCAAACCAAAAAAAAAAATAAAAAATTCTCTCTTTATGTTTTCTGCATACAAATATCTTCTGATCAGGGACCACCTTTGGGTCTGTTCACAATTGGTCTTAAAGACCACTTTTGAACAGTCCTAAAGGTGGTCTTAATATAGGAATTTCACTGTATACACCTGTACATCCCAGTTTTCTCTTTATAAAGTGGGGGGTGTAGAGGGGTGTTCATTACACGGACTTGTTAACATAAAGAACTTTACTTAGCTTCCACGTTTCTTTGTTTACTAAAGGGGAACACATACAATGTATGCAATGGGAGTTTTTGTTTGCTTTTTTAAACATTTATCTCCCCTTCCAACGAACTGGGAAGGATTAACTCCTCAGGAGCAAATTCTGTTCTTTTGTAACAGCGGACCAGTTTTGATAAATGAGATTTGCTTGTTTCTTTGATTTACGTCCCTCTCAATTGTTCATTTTGGAGACGTTGCTTCCAATTACAATGTATGTTGGACTTTTACCCGAAATTGAAATGGAACTAGAACTGTCAGTGAAACTGACTGGGGCCCCGGCAGTGCCATCAGAGGAGTTGGATTGTTTTTCAAAGAGTCATAACTCTTAGAGTATTGTAGCTACAGTTACTTAACTCGCCATGTAATTGTGCAATGGTATTGTGACCTTATATCTAAAGTTTGAAGTTGATGCATGTTATGAATGAAAAACGAAATGGTATTACTATATGGCAACTGCCAATAACTTCAGCTTCATTTTCATTTGGATATCTATTTTTGGTCTGAAATTAAGATAAAAACAAAAGACGAAAAAAGGGATTGTTTTGTTTTTCAAAAGGCAATAACTCTCAGATTATTATAGTTAGAGTTAAGTAACCTGCCAAGAAATTGTTTAATGTTGTTGTGACCTTACGTTTAAAGGTTGAAAATGATGCGTTTGAAGGTTTGTATGTTATAAAGAAAAAAACATGAAAAATGTTGATGGGCAGATGGACAAATGGACAGACAGATGGACGGACCGACGGGCAGACAGGGCATTACTATAGGGCATCTGTCAATAACTATAGGAATTTTCATTTGAATATCTATAGCGGTTTTAAAATAAAGATGAAAAAAGACGAAAAAAGCTGATTTTTTAAAGGTTTTCAAAGGACCATAACTCTGAGAGTATTGAAGCTTCAGTTACGTAACTTGCCATAATATTGTGTAATGATAACGAGACCATATATTTAAAGTTTGAAGATGATAGGTTTGACGGTTTGAAAGTTATTAAGAAACAAGAGGCCCAAGAGGGCCTGTCGCTCCACCGGCTAACTTCAGACAATTGTCATATTTATTACATTAACCAATGGAATACTAGTGGACTCTTCTATTGCTATATGTTGGACCAGTCCATTTGTCATATAAGGGGTGTCAGGCCTATTTTGTTTTCTATTTTTGATGGAAAATTCTGTTAGCAAATAGTGCAGGCCCTGATCAGACATGGTGTTCTGTGGGGTCTGATCTGGGCCAGCACTGTTTGCCAAGGTACCCATTTAGGGTTTTCCCGCATGCAATGGGTAAAAAAGAAACAAGTGATCCACCCAAGGAATGTCCATTCTATATTTTTTGGACCCCAGAGCCATGGTTGGCAGGATTTATGTGAGTGACCATTTGGCATTGCTCCGTTCTAAATATCTAAAGCTCTGGGCCTTATGGTTTCAGAGAAGAAGACTTTTTTTAAGTTTTTCCTATTATAAGTCTATGGGAACTAATATGCCTCTGGGCGTGACCAATTTTTTACCCCAGGGGCATTGTTGGCAGGATTTATTTGAGTGACCACTTGACGTTGCTGCATACTTAATATCTAAGCTCTGGGCACTGATGGTTTCAGAGAAGATTTTTGTCAGTTTTTCCCAGTATAAGTCTATGGGAGCTTATGGGCCTCAGGGTGTGGCCAATTTGGACCCCAGGGGCATAGTTGGCAGGATTTATGCAGATGAATACTTCAAGTTGCTACATACTAAGCTCTTGGCCTTATGGTTTCAGAGGAGAAAAGTTTCAAGATTTTGTCATTATTAGTCTATGGGAGCTACTAAGCACCGGGGTGTTGCCAATTTGGACTCAAGAGTCATAGTTCGCGGGACTTAGTAGGTGACCACATAACTTTGCTACATACTACAGTTCAACCTTTATTAAGCAAGTGCCTAAGGGATAGTCAAAATATGCTTGCTTAAGACAGGTTCTTGCTTAATACAGGTGAAATTTAACACATCTGCCTTTCTTGGGAACTGAATGCCTGCTTGCTTAAGACAGGTTGCTTGCTTAATAGAGGTGGCCACTAAGACAGGTTTTACTGTAAATGTCTTAGCTTTAGGCTTTATGGTTTCAGAGAAGAAGTTTTTCCGTTTATTGGTCTATGGAAGCTAATGAGCCAAAGATGGTGGCCATGGCGGCCATGTTTTTTGTCTGATCAAAATTTCTTCAATGAATCTGACAATGGTAGACACAAGGAACATTCATGAAAATTAAGAACGAAATCCATTTAGCGGTTTTGGAGGAGAAGATTAAAAAAAAAAAAAGATCTCTTTATGAGTCTATGGAAGCTAATTAGCCAATGGGCGTGTCCATGGAGGCCATGTTTTTTGTCTGATCAAAATTGCTTCAAGGAATCTGACAGAGGTCCACCCAAGGAACATTCATGCAAAGTAAGAATGAAATCCATTACGTTGAGCGGTTTTGGAGGAGAAGGTTTTTAAAACTTTTTCCCATATAAGTCTTTGAAAGCTAATGAGCCAAGGGGCATGGCCATGGCAGTCATGTGGGGCATGGCCATGGTGGCATGGCCATGGTGGCCATGTTTTTTGCCTGATCCGAATTTCTTCAAGGAATCTGACAGAGGTCCACCCAAGGAACATTCATGCAAAATAAGAATAAAATCCATTGAGCGGTTTTGGAGGAGAAGATTTTTAAATATTTTTTTTGCTTTCGATGCCATTTTGTTCTGCATGTAACAAAATTCTTTGAAGGAATTCAGAAGAGGACTATGTGAGAAACATTCCTGTGAAGTTTGGTTACAATCGACCGAGTAGTTAAGGAGGAAATATTTAAAGAAAAAAGTTAACGCACGGATGCACAACCGCACAGACGCACAACAGACACAGGGCCATAACATATAACATAAGACCCGCCGGTCTTTGGCCAGTGGAGCTAAAAAATGAACAGATTTATGTTTTTATTTCTTTATTTATTTATTTTTTCCTTTCCTCCGTCGGATTCGGTATGCCTCCCTTTTCAACTAAGCCATTTTAACCCTCAGGGATCTGGAGAACTGTTGACACTGTAGTATAATTAGGTCTAATAAATCAATCTCCCTCAGTATTTTGAATTTATTTTGAAACATCAAGCCGTATAAATAGAGTTTGTGTTGAAAACATCAGTTCTATCACCAGTGTGATGGGCATGTGAAATTTCTGATGTTTTGAATTTTAGAATGACAATTTGTAGGTGGACCTCTATAGATATGTAATAGTCAGCAAAATTGGAGGAGATTAATTCAGATACAGGAAGGTACTTTTAAATAAATAAATAAATAAATAAACAAGAACTTTTGAAGAAGAGAAGACTTTTTTAACATTACACTACATGTTATATAGTGAAAATAAACCCCGCCCACTGCAGCCATGTTTTATGTCGGATCAAAATTTCTTCAAGGAATCTTACAGAGGTCCACCCAAGGAACATGCATGCCAAATAACTATGAAATAAAACAAGAACTTTTGCAGAAAATATTTTCAGCATTACACTATATGTTATATAGTGAAAATAAGCCTCGTCCATGACGGCCATGTTTTTTTGTAAGAGCAAATTTTTTTCAAGGAATCTGACAACAGTCCACCCAAGGACAATTCATGCAAATTACAATGAAATCCCACAAGTACTTTTGCAGAAAATGATTTTTTAGCATTACGTTATATGTTAAATAGTGAAAATAAGCCCCGCCCATGGCGGCCATTTTTTTGTCGGATCAAAATTTCTTCAAGGAATCTAAAAGAGGTCCACCCAAGGAACATTCATGCAAAATAAAAACAAGGCATCGCATGCGATACAAATCCCCTCACACTAGACAACTTCGTGTGTGGAAAACACTGAAATGGCAAAAGTCCAACTTGCTTGAGATATTATCATATGCAACATTTGTGTAAAGTTTGTTTAAAAATCCTCCAATAAATGTACATTCTAGAGTGATGAGGTTTCTCTAAAAATAGCCATAGTGACCTTGACTTGAGGCCATGACCACGAAAGTAGATCTTGCTCAAGATATTATCATAAGCATCTTTTGTTTGAAGTTATATTAAAATCTGTTAATAAATGTAGGCGGTAGAGCGTTGACAAAGTTTTTCTAAAGATAGCCACAGTGACCTTGACTTTGAGGTCATGACCTTGAAAGTCGACGTAAGTCGAGATATTATCATAAGAAACATTTGTGTGAAGTTCTATTACAATTCATCATTAAATTTAGGCGCTAGAGCGATGGCAAAGTTTTTCTAAAAATAGCAACAGTGACCTTGACCTTGAAAGTCTAAATAGCTCGAGATATTGTCATAAGGAACATTTGTGTGAAGTTATATTGAAATTTGTGAAAAATGTAGTCACTAGAGCAATGACAAAGTTTTTCTAAAAATAGCCACAGTGACCTTGACCTTGAAAGTCAAACTCACTCGAGGTATTGTCATAAGGAACATTTGTGTGAAGTTATATTGAAATGGATGAAGAAATGTAAGTGCTAGAGCCATGACAAAGTTTTTCTAAAAATAGCCACAGTGACCTTGACCTTGAAAGTGGAACTCACTAGAGATATTGGTATAAGGAACATTTGTGTGAAGTAATATTGAAATTGGTGAAAAAAATGTAAGCGCTAGAGCAATGACATAGTTTTTCTAAAAATAGCCACAGTGACCTTGACCTTGAAAGTCGAACTTGTTCGAGGTATTGTCATAAGCAACATTTGTGTGAAGTTATATTGAAATCAGTGAAGAAATGTAGGCGCTAGAGCAATAACAAAGTTTTCTAAAAATAGCCATAGTGACCTTGACCTTGAAAGTCGAAATGGTGAGATATTGTCATAAGGAACATTTGTGTGAAGTTATATTGAAATCGATGAAGAAATGTAAGCGCTAGAGGGATGACGAAGTTTTTCTAAAAATAGACACAGTGACCTTGACCTTGAAAGTGGAATTTTTTTTTTTTTTTTTTTTTTTTGGTTTGGGTTTTACGGCCCTTTCAAGATTATTTCACTCATATCGAGCCGATCGTTAATCAGAGGTGGGCGAAAACCGGAGTACCCGGAGAAAAACCACCTGACCTTCCGTTGCAGAACTTGGCGTCTCACACGTGGCCAGAGCGAGGCTCGAACCTACGTCGGTGAGAGACCTAATGACTAAGAGTCAGCGCTCTTATCCACTAGGCCACGGAGGCCCGTATTGAAAGTGGAAATGCTAGAGATATTGTCATAAGGAACATTTGTATGAAGTTATATTGAAATTGGTGAAGAAATGTAAACGCTAGAGCGATGACAAAGTTTTTCTAAAAAATAGCCACAGTGACCTTGACCTTGACCGTCAGGCCTTGACATTGATAGTCGAACCCGCTTGAGATATTGTCATAAGGAACATTTGTGTGAAGTTATATTGAAATCAGTGAAGAAATATAGGCGATAGAGCGATGACAAAGTTTTTTCTAAAAATAGCCACAGTGACCCTGACCTTGAGGCCATTAGTTGGAAAGTCGAACTCGCTGGAGATATTTTAATAAGGAACATTTGTGTGAAGTTATATTGAAATTGGTGAAGAAATGTAGGCGCTAGAGCGATGAAAATGTTTTTCTAAAAATAGCCACAGTTACCTTGACCTTGAGGTCATGACCTTGAAAGTCCAACTCCCTCAAGATATTGTCATAAGGAACATTTGTGTGAAGTTATATTGAAATCAGTGAAAAAATGTAGGAGCTAGAGCGATGACAAAGTTTTTCTCAAAATAGCCACTGTGACCTTGACCTTAAAGCCATGACCTTGAAAGTGGAACTCGCTCAAGATATTTTTATAAGGATCATTTGTGTGAAGTTATATTGAAATTGGTAAAGAAATGTAAGCGCTAGAGCGATGACAATGTTTTTCTAAAAATAGCCACAGTGACCTTGACCTTGAGGTCATGACCTTGAAAGTCCAACTCGCTCGAGATATTTTTATAAGGATCATTTGTTTGAAGTTATATTGAAATTGGGGGAGAAATGTAGACGCTAGAGCCATGACAAAGTTTTTCAAAAAATAGCCAGAGTGACCTTGACCTTGAGGTCATGACCTTGAAAGTCGATCTTGCTCCAGATATTGTCGTAAGGAACGTTTGTGTGAAGTTATATTAAAATCGGTCAAGAAATGTAGGCGCTAGAGCGATGACAAAAGTACGTACGTACGTACGTGGCGCTAGAGCGATGACAAAAGTACGTACGTACGTGGCGCTAGAGCGATGACAAAAGAACGTACTTACGTACGTACGTACGGGACAAATGCTATATCCTCCCTCACAACTATGTTGTGCGAGGGGATAATGAAATCCAACAGGTGGGTTTTGAGGAGAAGATTTTTAAAGATTTTTAATTTTTTGTGTGGTTTTGTTGCCATGGCAACCAGAGTTCTGGGTGTAACAAAATTCTATGAAGGAATTTAGAAGAGGACTAAGTAAGGAACATTCCTGTGAAGTTTGGTTACAATGGGCCCAATAGTTTAGGAGGAGAAGATGTTTTAGCATTACACTATATGTTAAATAGGGAAAATAAGCCCCGCCCATGGCGGCCATGTTTTTTGTCGGATCAAAATTTCTTCAAGGAATCTGAAAGAGGTCAACCCAAGGAACAGTCATGCAAAATAAAAATGAAATCCAACAGGTGGTTTTGGAGGAGAAGATTTTTAAAGATTTTTATTTTTATTTTTTGGTTTTGTTGCCATGGCAACCAGAGTTCTGGGTGTAACAAAATTCTTTGAAGGAATTTAGAAGAGTACTCTGTAAGGAACATTCCTGTGAAGTTTGGTTACAATTGGCCCAGTAGTTTAGGAGGAGAAGATGTTTGAAGAAAAAGTTAACGCACGGACGCACGACGGACACAGGGCCATGACAATAGCCCCGCTGGCCTTCGGCCAGTGGAGCTAAAAACATGAAGACTGTGGACATTTTTAAGTTTTTCAAAGGACCATAACTCTGACAGTATTGTAGCTAGAATTGCGTAACTTGCCATGAAATTGTGTAATGATATTGTGACCTTATATTTAAAGTTTGAAGTTGATGTCTCCGACGGTTTGTAAGTTATTAAGAAAAAACATAAAAAATGTGGACGGACAGACAGACGGACGGACAGACTACAGGGTGATTACTATAGGGCACCCGCAAATAAATTTGCGGGGCCCTAATGACATCTCAAGCTCTGCCACAGGGTTTAAATGCATGGACGGAACGACACGCACCATTTTGCCTGGGCAAGCTTCGACACTCTTTGCGGCTTACCAGTACTCATGTGCGGTCGGTTTCAGCTCTGCGTGGAAGCACCATGCAGCCCAGTCTATTTCACTAAGCCCCGAAAGGAGATAAAATATTTTTTAAAGAATTGCCTTCACTGAAGTGTATACACTGTTTAAAGGGCAGAATGAGTAATGGTGTACCTTTCTATCCGTGTCTATATAATCATACGCCGACGGTCTTGAAGAGCTGACTTCGGAATCTATGTGTCTTGATGAGCTTGAGGAAATAGGTCTGGTAAGGTTGGACGGTTGATAAATCAGGGTCTGAAAAAGATATTCATAAAACAATTTTGAACTCTGCTAATGGAGCAAGTCTGTGTCATGTCCCATTGCGCGCATGTATACATGTACCGTCAGTACAGACTACTTACTTACATAGACTGGCCATCACGTGAAGAAGTCCGTGAAATGAACATCCCTCTAAACCCAACTTTATATAGAGAAACGGGGGTTTACGGGGGTATCCATTATCTCTCATTTTTCTGCTCCGAGACATGAGGAGGTTCTAACGAGCACCCTCAACCTATGATTGCACTTTTAATAAGAAAAATATCACATTTTTTATTAGAAAAGTAGGCATATTGGAGATATGGAAAAATGCACTATATCGCACGGGTGTGTTTTCGTAATGACTCTTCGTGTTGCTTGTGAGTGATTAGCCGGAGTTTACACATCGATAAAATCCACAAAAATGAAATTCATTCCTATAATAGGCCACAATCTCACTGTTAAGTATTGAGCGCTAGATTTTACTACGTACGTATTTTAAAACGTAACAGAACGGAAAGTATAGTCTGAGTAAAACGTGAAAACGTAACACATACGAATATACATTTTTCATATGACGTCGTTGATAAGCAGTTGATAACGTCGTGTAATAAAAATCGTATGACCACACGTGTAATAACACTTTTACGGGTATTAGTAAAGTCATGACAACGTCCATGTCAACCATGCATTTTTGTGGAAAAAATGTCAAATTAAAGGCGATAAAATGCAATTTAAAGTGGTCATATGATAAACAGAATCTTACACTCGTGGTCATTTCAAATGAAATGTATGAAACTCGCCGAAGGCTCGTTTTATAAATTTCATATGAAATGACCACTCGTGTAAGATCCTCTATTTATATGGCTGCATACGTGACCCACCCATTTTCAAAACTAAGTGACATTTCGATATACGTAGCGTGCAACAGTGAAATGTATTCAAACGTAGATTTGTTTGTTTGTTTGTATTGGAGTTTTACGGCCCAGTCAACACTATTTTAGGTCATTTTAGCCGGTCAGTTTACCTATCAACACTTTTCCTGGCAGGCTTATACGTAAGCGGTTAACCAGTACAGTGCACATTCTTTCGCCAGAAACTAACAACTGTCCTTCTTGAATCAGCGGAAGGGAGAGAATAACCTTAGAAAAGATTTCACGATCAATCTCCACGAGGAGAATGTTGCCGACCCCGGTAGGTATCGAACGCGCGTCCTCCAGATCACCAGTCAGACGCGCATCCGACTGAGCTACCGGGGCCGGCCTATTCAAACGTAGACGAAACGCATTCGACACGTACTAAAACGTTATAAGCAATATACCTGGTGTTTGTCAACATCATACACCGCGCAGAGTCTATAGTCTTTCAAAACGCAGTGAGACGTGACTGCACTTTGACTAGTCCGAGTTTTAGGTTAGTCGCCTTCAGTTGGGATTTTACATTCGGAGATAAAGTTTTACTGAGATTCGTACTGCATCATGCTATCCACTTGGCAACGACTTCTACATAATGACATTATCAAAACAATTATTTATAATTTTAAAACCCTTTGGAAAAAAAAAAAAAAAAAAAAGAAATCCGAAACCTGCTTCCCCTAAAACATGGAATAGTCTTGACACGCTTGAACGTTGAACTCTCAAAGGTCGTTGATAAACTATACAGTTTTCTACCTCTGAATTCGTTTTGCTATGTTTTATTGATAGTTTTATTACGTTTCAGTAAGTTTTGGTTTTGTTTGTTTTGGAGTTTAACGGCCCAGTCAACACTATTTAGGTCATTTTTGAGCCGGTCAGTTTACCTATAAACACTTTCCTGGGCAGGCTTATACGTAAGCGGTTAATCAGTACAGTGCACATTCTTTCGCCAGAAACTGACAACTGCCCTTCTTGAATCAGCGGAAGGGAGAGAATGACCGTAGAAAAGATTTCATGATCAATCTCCACGAAAGAATGTTGCCGACCCCAGCGGGAGTCGAGCCCGCGTCCTCCTGACCACCAGTCAGACACGCATCCTACTGAGCCACTGAGGTCGGCTATTTTATTAATAGTTTTATTACGTTTCAGTAAGTTTTGGTAGGTATTGCTATGTATCACTTCACTGCAAAATCAACGCACGTACATGTAGCTCAATACGTGAAAGTGTGACTGGGGCCCCACGGCGTCTAATAACCGTTGTCTGGATTTCGTACACACGTTTTCACCGAGTCCTCACCGTTGCTTCATCTCTGTGGTTGTTTGATTTTTTGTGTTCACGGAGATGTTGCACTGATGAGTTAGGAGGCCACAAATGATTTGTCTAAATCGCGACGGAAGTAAGGATGAGGATTGTGGCCACATAAAATCGATTTAAGCCCCCAAGTGGAATTCGTTTCTTTGACCGTCCCAAGGCGGTTCTTCTGTCGCGGTTTATTTTTTGTATGATTTGTCTTTGAGTGTTTGTGTAGCTTATATACTTTGTTTTTGATAGCCATTTGCCCATTTTGTGGGGAAAGTAACTCTGTCCTTTTTGGCTTTTCGCTATTGATGTTTACATTAGGGTCTGTTGTTTCATGTTTGTGTTTCTTTCCCTTTGGTGTCTCTCATGGGGGCTGTGGGTTTATTGCATCGATTCCTGATCATTGCCTTCACTTCAATTTTACAGTGGAATTCGTTTCACTGACCGTTCCAAGGTGGTTCTTCTGTCGCGGTTTATTTATGTTATGGTTTGTCTTTGAGTGTTTGTATCGCTTATATTATTTTGTTTTTGATAGCCAATTGGCCATTTTGTGGGAAAGTAACTGTCCTTTTGGATTTCCGCTATTGTTCTTTCCATTAGGGTCTGTTGTTTTATGTTTATGTTTCTTTCCCTTTGATGTCTCTGATAGGAGCTGTGGGTTAATTGTATCGATTCCTGATCATTGCCTTCACCTCTATTTTTTCATGTCTTTTGTGTGGTCAGCCGTCGCCACGCGGACAATAGCAATATAAAACTGTATCACGGTGCAATATCCTCTCTGTCCCCTGACATACAACTCTACCTCACAGGGTCATGCAACTGTACAGGATAAGATGCATCGGAAAATGTCGTCTGATTGATTCGTCTGTTGAAGCTTTTGCAAACGTTTAAAAAATATTTTTTTTTCATACAGGCAAATCTGATCTGGGTCCACACTGATTGAAACAATGACTTTTAAAGTAACCAGCAGACGACAATGCAGACGAAAATTGTCGTGACTGGCAGTTTTCGGGTTAATGAAAGACATAATGTCGCTTAGGCGACCATAAAAGACTAAGGCATAAATGAACTTATGCACCATTATGCCTGAACTTTTCCTGCTGGTAGACATATGAACACATTGAGAGCTCTTTATGAAAGAAGTCCACAGTGCGGTAGGGAGAACATATTATATCGTTATGCATAACAAGGTATAAGTAGTCGCAGATAAGATTGACTAGGCGGAGCTATCGTTTGTGCCTCCCTTCGGAATGCTCTATTAACAAAGAGGTAAATCAAGTCACAGGATTGTGTGAATTCCAAAGCAGTGGCGTATACAGCCATTTGGTCCGCTTGCAGAAAGCATGTGAAAGGCATTATACCGAATCTTCTAATGGACTCAGCGAATTTGATATACTGACAACACCTCAATAGCACCACCTAGTCATTCTTATCTGCGACTACTGTACATATATGTAAAACCATCTGCCTCCGAGAATGGAGCTATTCTTTAAGGACCTCCCTTCCTAGGGTGCAAATTCTTTACCATTAAGAGCAGCCGCTATAATAATTTATGGACATGCCATCATTTATAATTATAATACTCGAATAATTTACGCTATGTACATGGGTAATATTCGTAATGGACCCCTATGGCTATGTGTCTATCTATCATATGCTGTTTTTCTGTTCACGAGTATTTGAAGTACAGAACCCTGGAAAAAATCAAGGGTTCTTTCCTTATGGGCCGACTCAAACAATAATACCTCAGCGCCACCTTCATCTGTTAACACCTTGTGCTCTCGTCCATTTACAAGCCGGGCATCAGGCACAATACTGTCGTAGCCACCTGTATCCGATCTGTAACTTCGTCTTCTACTTTGCGCTTGCCTGCTTTCCGGCAATCCACTTTCGTACATAGTTCCAGAAGTAGGCGTCCTTGACCTGTATCCTTGGTAACTGTTGTACGGACCACTGTCGAATTTCTGCAGTTTGAGATCGTCCATGCTAACCGATCGATGTGTATCGTCTATATATTTGCTGTAATATGCACGGGTTCATTCATTTTACAATATATGGGCCCGGGACACAGCATTTCCTACAATTTACATGTGCGCCCAGCGAAGAATAAAATATCAGCCTGGGCATCCATATCGTCGGACCAGAGGTTTCTCTTGCTGCATGAAGGAGTATTTGGTCCCTTATCTATCCTTAGAGCGCACAACGAAGACTCTGATCTGAGTCTTCGATGGGCGCACATCTAAAATGTAGGAAATGTTGTACCCCTGCTCACTCTCTCTATAACGCAAATTAATTCTTCAATTCTGCGGATGCGCAGGCTGATCTGAGTCTTCGATGGGCGCACATCTAAAATGTAGGCAATTATTACCCCGGCTCTTTCTCTCTATAACGCAAATTAACTCTTCAAATTCTGCGGATGCGCAGGCTGATCTGAGCCTTCGATGGGCGCACATCTAAAATGTAGGAAATGTTGTTAATTCTTCAAATTAAATGCAATACTGCAATGCATTGTATTAAAATATTAAATTCATTTATACCTTGCGTCCCAAATAAGAGTGAGTGAGTGTATTTGAGGTTTACGTCCAACCTACAGCTAAGGTCATACGAAGACGGGAGCTCGGTTTAAAGACTCACCCGAAAGTATGGAAAAGCCCGGGATCGATCCCACGACCACTGGTTTATAAGGCGAGTAGCATAACCACTACACCATGCACAGAGGCTTCTAATCCTAAACAAGAATTCTGATATAGAGTTTAGGCCCTGATTAAATCGAAGCTTCTGGTCAGCATCTACATTTTTGCATTTTAAAATGTGACAGCCACGAGTCATGGCATTGGCAAGCTTTTTATGTGATTTGCGAACAGCAAAGGTGCAGACCAGACTGCGCATCCGCGCAGTCTGATCAGCACCTTTGTGTTCCCTGCTTATACAATACGTTTTTTTCGGCCCCCGCCAATTCGGGCTTGAAGAAATAGACGGGCTGCATGATGCTTCCACGCAGAGCTGAAACCGACCGCACATGAATACTGGTAAACCGCTTAGAGGATCTAAACCTGTCCAGGCAAAGCTGTGCGAGCCTGCCCGTCCATGCTTATAAACCCTTTTGGTTTCATTGGGCGACAGGGCTTGAGATGTCATTTCATCACAATGTCGGGTAAAAGTCCCACAACATTGGAAGCAACGTCTCCAAAATGACATATACAGTGTTGACGGGGACGTTAAAGCTCAAATCAAGAAAACAAACAAACAATATGTGTTTTGTTATCTAAAGTGTAAGATTCTTGCTAGTCTGTGCAGCTGACCAGGCCGAGTTGTGTTCAACAGGGTCCAAAGCCCCAATGTTCAGATGTCCCTTTAATTTGAAGTCATAAGACAAGGTTTCAATAGGCGCAAACAGTGATTGTTTCAGTATAAGGAAAAAATAAATAAAAAAAAAACATTATTGGTTTATTTTTGGGCCGAACACGCCGAATGCAAACCAGATCATCGTTCATAGCACGTGCTGGGACAAACATATGCGTTGATTTCAGTTAATATGGCAGGCGCTGTCACTTTTATATAAGTAAAGAGAATGGATGAGGCAGGTACGGAAAAATGTATACACATAGGGGATTCTCAAATAATCCTTCATTTCAGTTTACATAATGTGTATATGAGGCATGTGCTACCAGATGTATATAAAGACATTTAATTATATTCAGGTCATATTTGGCAACACAGCTACCCCCCCCCCCCCCCCCCCCACACACACACACACACTCACACACCAATCGCATACCACTATTTCCAAAAATAAAATAAATAGAAGACTGAAACGGATCCGAAAAGAAAGAAAAATAATAAACTTTATAATGAACAAGTAGGCATACGCTAGTACGCAGTCACCCGCATTCATTGAGACAAGCAGACACGTCTACTTTTTTAGTTAAAAGGGCTAAATATTAATTGTAAATCTGTATGCAAATTTTAAATTGCTTTACAAATTTAGAGAAAAAAATCCAGCCATTAAGACTAGTTGAATTAGGCTAATTATTGTTTAAAAGCGATATTTTCAAAGTTTCAGGTATTTGTTTCTTTGATTTTATCTTTACACAGTGGCCTCGAGTAAGAGACAACATTTGGCACAGTTCAAAAATAATCTTAGTGACCCGTTTCAAACAGTACAATTGTACGAAATTCACTCTATACTCGATGCACACCAATACCCCCTACCCACATCAGGGCTTGAAGAAATATATGGGCTGCATGATGCTTCCACGCAGAGCTGAAACCGACCAGCACACGAGTACTGGTAAACCGCTAAGAGGATCTAAAATAGAAGTAGGGGCAATGATCAGGAATCGATACAATTAACCCACAGCTCCCATCAGAGACACCAAAGGGAAAGAAACACAAACATGAAGCAACAGACCCCAACGGAAACACTAACAGCGGAAAGCCAAAAGGACAGTTACTTTCCCACAAAATGGCCAAAAGGTTATCCAAAACAAAACAATACAAGCGACACAAACACACAAAGACAAACCATAACAAAAATAAACCGCGACAGAAGAACCGCCTTCGAACGGCCAGCGGAAACGAATTCCAGTGGGGACCTTAAATCGATTTTACGTGGCCACAATCCTCGCCCTTACTTCCGTCGCGATTAAGACAAATAATTTGTTCAGTCCGCATGAAGGCCTCCTAACTCATCAATGCAACACCTCCATGAGCACAAAAATCAAACAACCACAGAAATGAAACAACAGTGAGTACTCGACAGCAAGAAAACAGAAATGCTGGAGCAAAAGAAAACCAACAGTTAGACTCCAATGGGCCTGACCAGAGACAGAGCATCAGGTGCCAACCAACATAAGCCTTTACGTTGGAACCGACATGCCCAGGCAAAGCGGCGTGAGAAGGTCCGTCCATGCTTGTTAACCATATTCGTTTCATTGGGCGACAGGGCTTGAGATGGCATTTCATCTCAATGTCGGGTAAAAGTCCCACAAAATTGGAAGCAACGTCTCCAAAATGACATTTACAGTGTTGACGGGGACGTTAAACCTCAAATTAAACAAACAAATCGATGCACACCACTGCTTTGTATTTCAGATTTCTCTAATTTGTATACAATTCTGTGATGATCTAATGATTGAGTTTGTAACCTGCTGGTGGACCAATTATTTTTGTGTGCTGTAAATAATATTAGAGCCTAAAGTGAAGGTTGTGCCCGCAGAATTGAGTTAAACAGCCCAGTGGTTCTCGCTACTGACCGTCCTGAGGCGGTTTATTTAACATGTAGCTTTGTCGATTTTTTCCGATGGCGCTCTCCATGTTGTATGTGCTAATGACTGTGTATAATATTGTTATTGTTTATTTATTTTTCATTTATTGCGCATTTCGAGAACACGCCTATATAATTTTGACCCCCCCTCATACCCCACTTTTATATAGTAAAACTGGGGTTTAAGGGGTATAGATTATTTTTCTTATTTATGCTCGAAAACATAGATTGTGGGTACTCGATAGAACCGCCTCGTCGAGGCGGTTCTACCGAGTCCCCGCAATCTATGTTTTGAGCAGAAATAAGAAAAAAAAATCACAATTTTTCATCTTAAAATTTCAATTTTTGTGGCCAAAAAATTGGCAATGTATAGGCGTGTTTTCGTAATGACCTGTCGCACTTTGATCACCTCTTGTGTGGAAGAGGGAGCTGGCTGCTCTGCTGTCTGCGATTATTTTTTGTTCCTTTTTATTTTCCTCATTGTTAGTTACTCTTCCTCTTGGTCCCATTGGTAGGCTTCAGTCTTTGATTGTGGCTTTTTCTGTTTCCTGGGCATCTATTCCTATATGAGCCCCGCCAAGCGAATTTGTGTCTTCGAGCATTCCGTCATGACAAATTTTAACTGCGCATTCCCAGCCATTCGATTGGGCCTTGAATATGGCTTTCTGTCTGAAGGTTCCTCTTGATTCACTGCTTGTATGAGCGAGCAGCGAAGGTTCTGGCGAGACTGCGCGGATGCGCAGGCTCGCCTGAACCTTCGCTGTTCGCATATGCGATAAGTACCAAAATCGCTTGACGGGCCCATATCGAAAAAGCCACAAACCCTCATCTTTTATTTATCACAGTTATTCAGTTTAATTTGTATTTCAGACTGCTCTAATTTGTATGTTATTCTGTGATGGTCTATTGATTGAGTTTGTTACCTTCGGGTGGACCGATTATTTTTTGTGTTGTAAATAATATTAGAACCAAGAGTGAAGGTTGAGCCCATAGAATCGATTTAAACAGCCCAGCGATTCTCGCTATTGGCTGTCCTAAGGCGGTGGTTCTATTGCTGTTTATTTAACATGTAGCTTTGTCGGATTTTTCCGATGGCGCTCTCCACGTTGTATGTTCTAATGATTGTATCTTATTATTGTTATTGTTTATTTATTGTTCATTTATGGCGCCTGTCGCACCTTGATCACCTCTTGTATGGAAGAGGGAGCTGGCTGCTGTGCTGTTTGCGATTATTTTTTTTCCTTTTTATTTTCCTCATTGTTAGTTACTCTTCCTCTTGGTCCAATTGGTAGGCTTCAGTCTTTGATTGTGGCTTTTTCTGTTTCCTTGGCATCTATTCCTATATGAGCCCCGCCAAGCGAATTTGTGTCTTCGAGCATTCCGTCATGACAAATTTTAACTGCGCATGCCCAGCCATTCGATTGGGCCTTGGATATGGCTTTCTGTCTGAAGGTTCCTCTTGATTCACTGCTTGTATGAGCGAGCAGCGAAGGTTCTGGCGAGACTGCGCGGATGCGCAGGCTCGCCTGAACCTTCGCTGTTCGCATAGGCGATAAGTACCAAAATCGCTTGACTGGGCCCATATATTTCTGGAAAGGTGTAGAATTCAAAAGATCAACTCACCCATTCGCGTCCCTTTTCTTTTTTCTCCATAGCAATACAGCTATGATAATCAGGAACACAAGAATCACAACTCCTCCACTACCGGCTGCAATAGCGATGATGTAGTTCTTCTTAAGGGATAGTTTTTCCGTCTGTATCTCGCAGTGATCTCCGCTATACACGAAATTTCCTACCTCTCGACACCTGAAATAAATAAAAATGATATCGAACAAATGTCATCGTCTGAGAAACTCATACAAGTGGTAATTTTATGTGAAATTAATCAGTCAACATTTAGGCGAGTATCATATGAAGTATTCGCTGTTTTTCATGCTACGTGTTTTTCCTACTACGTATGGAAAACTTACATTGAAAAACTCGTACAGTAACAGCCGTTTAGTTACCAGTTAATGCATCGCAGACTGAACCTTTTGGTTAAGTGTGTGTACTTGGCATGTACAATCCTATATATAATTCATAATCAGAACCTTACACCGCTAAAAACCTCATATATATTTGATACCTCATATGTATTCGAATATTTCTCTATAATACACCCTTATGGTGCTTTGAAGCCTTTGATATCTAAACATGCTGTAAGTAAAGTACATTTCGTTAAAATTTTGATATTGTCATAATTTTGCTTCAAACAAATATTGTGGATGTTCATCAACGTAATGATACAGCTTCCCGAAGGTATTAAGATTTTGATGAGTAAAACGGAAGCGTAGTCGTTTCAAATCCTATGGTTGGCGAGGCGTCCATTACATGAAATTGATTCTAGTCTAAGCAGTACAGGTAAGAGAATTATTTCCCCGCTGATGACTCATCCATTCAAAAGTAATTGGCAGATGAGCGGCAACAAGCGAAAACACAGTATCCGGACAGTTGATCAGAGATTCTAGCACACCAGATACGGAAATCCGTGTCTTTAGTCTGGGAGAGAAATTCTGTTCCTGCACTTGTGTTCTGGCCCACGAAAACTACATAAGTACAAAATAAAACGTTAAATAAAGTAAAATGTCAATTTTCGGTGGTTTTATTTAAGAAAAATGGTGTTTTGTTGTTGATGGGCGTTTCCAACCTCGGGATGAGCATGCAGAGCGGAGCCTCGACGTAACCTTGGTTCCGCTCAGCACGGTCATTCCCAGGTTTGAAACGTCCATAGTCTCGGTTCCGCTCTCAGACTGCATGGCCATCCACCGGGTTGAAACCGCCCATTTACAACCGAAATTCATATTCTTAAACATCCGCTGCATGCATAGTCCACGACCCTTAGATTCTTTGTGTAGTCAGAGAAACTGTTCTCAGATCGAGAGGAAGTTCAGTGTTTGCTTTGTGCGCCCTTCGCGGCTCCATTGAAATGCAAGGAAATTATGGATCTGATTGGATTTATTTAGGCCAGTTGCCCTATCGAAGAAACACAATTGTCAAATGTGCAATGATAAGAATGAGATCATATTGGATTCCGCAAAAGGTCTGCGGTGTTAAAAGTTGCTGCGATGTAAGGTCGTAACACCTAACACGAACAGAAAATCGAAAACGTCGCATGAGTTCAACATTATGTAATGAAGCATTATGGATGAATCGCGAATTTAAAAATAGAAGCGAAGGTAATGATCAGGAATCGATACACCTACCCGAAACACCTCCCATCAGAGGCACAAATGGAAAGAAACACGAACATGAAATAACTAAACCCTAATAGCAGAAAGCCAAATGGGCAGTTACGATATGGCAGAACGTTATCCAAAATGATAAATAAAAGATATAAGTCTTCGGTATGTCCAAAATCTAAAATTAACTGTTTACAAATGACCCAGACGTTCCTTTCCTTAGAAGAAGTATTTCACATCAATTGCATTCATACATCTATAGAAAACATTTGCCCATGTGCCGTTGTCGTCATCCATTGACAGAGGATATGAGTAACAAAACATTCGAATTATATGGTATCAATGTAACGGATGATTTTATTATTATTTATTTTTTAAACCAAACGATGCGACTGAGACAGAAGTATTCGATAAAAAAATCAGCTCGAGAAATTATAGCTAAACCAACTGTCCTCACCCTGAAAAGTGAAATATCAAGTTATTAAGTTATTTATAGAAAGTGTGGGGTTTAGATGGGAACGAATCTGGCACCCCTAGTTGCTGGTTTGTCTTTTCCGTGTAGGGGGACTTCATGGTGACCCCTTCCTGTTGAAAAGCAATTTCAAGTTTTGGGGCTTTTGGCTCGACTCTAAATATTTGAATGCTTCAGTGATTTGCTCGACCTAGTTTGCATATCAGGGCTGTTTCTTTTGTTCTGTGTGGTGGTAAAGTGTCTGTCCTTTTGGCTTTTCGCTATTGATGTTTTCATTAGGGTTTAGTTATTTCATGTTCATGTTTCTTTCCCTTTTGTGTCTCAGACGTGAGCTAATTGTATCGATTCCTGATCATTTCGTTCACTTCTATTTTATATCGAGTTAATTGGGTCACAATCCTCGCCCTGGGTTCTGTTGTTGCGATGGGCCGGACTTCGGACTCTTTGACGGCCACATCCGTAATATTTCAATACAAGAGGGTTGGATCCTGATATTTTCTTGGTTCGACCTCGTGGTTTTCTTCTGCTCTGACGTGGGATTTCTTGTTGAGTCCCCAATCCTGATCCATCATGATTGTAATGATCTAGACATGATCGTTTTACTGTGTATTTGATTATGAATCACGGTTGAGCTAAGAAGCACCAATGCGGGTCAATTTGTTATTGTTATTATATTGGAAACTGCACTGGAACTGACGGCGAGTGTTGAAATTTTATAAGCCCCAGAGTTTCAGCCCCCTTTCCAGTAACTTTACTACTGACCGGTCCAAGGCGGTCGTTCTTTTGCAGTGACTTTTTATTAATAGGTTTTGTGCCGTTTGTTTATGATGTTTATGTGTGTGCCCCCATGTCGCTTACTTTCTTAAAGTGACTTGAGATGGCTGCGTTCTTTGATCGTGTGCTTTCCTGAGTGACTTTTTCTTACTAGTTAGACAAATTGTTTGTTCAGTACGCATTAGGGCCACGTTCTTGGATTACATTTATCTTTTGCAGATGGGTTTATTACATGACAACAGTATGATTAACACAATGATTTTGATTTCGAAATTGTATATTTTCTATTCTTGGATGATAATTTTCCTCGTGTGGCAGCGACGGTGGAAATATATCACAGTGATTTAGGTTTGCCGGAGTGTCTGACTTCAACACTCGAAATTAATTATCAACTGTTGAACATCTTAATCAGGGTTATCGGTATCACAGAATACAAAATATCAAGGACTACAGCCTACTAATGGCACCAAGAGGAAGAGTAAATGAAAATGAAGAAAACGTAAAAGGAAAAATAAAACTTCTAAAAGTCTTTAAAAAGCTTTATAGATGTCAAAATTTAATATTGCATTTAAACCGTTTTTACAACAAGTCCTACCTGAATTTATTTTATGGTATCGATTCCTGATCATTGCTTTACTTCTATTTAGAATATATAAAATTCAGAAAAATATATCCTTACCTAATTTGGCTTAATCGTTCTCCGATATAAAAAGATAGATACCACGTAGACGTTATACGACAGACTGTCAGCAATCATGGTTGATAACTTTGCTTCCCTCTTTAATTACACGCCGGCCATCTCGGGCCTCAGGCTCTAAGTACTCTCTAAAACCTTTTACAAATGACGGTTCGTGCCTGATGCCCTGTCTCTCATCGGGCCCACCAGAGTCCAACTATTGGTTTTGTTTTACCCGAACATTTTAGTTATATGCTGTCGTGTCCTCATCGTTGTTTCATCCATGCATTCGTTTGATTTTTTGGTGATGTTACATAAATGAGTTAGAAAATCGCGTTATGTGGACTAAACAAATTATTGGTTTAAGCCACAACATAAACAAGGGCGATGACTGTGGCCAAGTAAAATCTATTTAAAATAGAAGTAGAGACAATGATCAGGAATCGATACAATTAATCCACAGCTCCCATCAGAGACACCAAAGGGAATGAAACACAAACATGAAGCAATAGAAACCCCAACGGAAACACCAGCAGCGGAAAGCCAAAAAGACAGTTACTTTCCCACAAAATGGCCAAAAGGCTATCCAAAATAAAATAATATAAGCGACACAAACACCCAAAGACAAACCATAACAAAAATAAACCGCGTCAGAAGAACCGCCTTGGAACGTCCACGAACCGCCTTGTTTTAAGCCCTATTAAAACAACCTTTTCAGTTTACTTAAAGTTCCAACGTGGGTCTTCTTTTTTAGTTTATTATTGTTATAGTTCGTCTTAGCATCTTTGAATGACTGATATCGTTTTATTTTGGATAGCTACTTTGCCATTTTGTGGGAATTGACAGACCTTTTGGCTTTCCACTTGTGACGTTTTGAATGCTGAAAAATTGTTGTATGTTTGGTTTCTTTCCCTATGGTGTCTTAGATCGGATATGTGAGGTAATTGTATTGATTAAAGATCATTGGTTATATTTCTGGTTTAAACATATGTTGATGTAGTTGCATCGCAATTCTATTGTAATGTTTTCTCCGTAAAGAAGATGAATTTACTGTAAAAGAAAATATTTTGCATCCCAAAAGAAATTGTCTCAAAAACGATCAAAATAACATAGTTTAGAGAAGTATGAAAGTTATCTGCTCTTCAAAAATGTGGGGAAACTAACTTAAACTAACTGTGCACGGTCCTCTACAAACATCAGTTATGAAACTCATCATACTTTTTTTTCACGAGGCATTCTAACCGTTTATTTTTTTCTAACTGAAACGCGGAAGTAGCACGCATTACTTTTTCAAGAAATAACTGTTTATTCAAATATGATGTCGCTACACGCTTTTGTTGAGGAATTGAATTACTTGAATCCGTTTCAAGGCATTTCGAGGCAGCTAATCACCAACCTCCCATGTGGCAAATCATCAATTCTAAAGCTATGGCGTGACTGCGTGAACGAATAAACTCTCTCTCGACATTACGAGGGTCAAGAAGTAACAAAACTTATCCTTCGAAATATGTGCAAGTATTGTCTTTTATATAAATAGAGTATAAAGCAGTTTTCAAAAAAATGTCAGGTGTCTCTACTATTTTGTTTACATTATAAGACCTTTTCAGGATTATTTCACATTTGTCGAGCCGATAGCTATTCATTTTTCCAAACACTGGAGATCGGAAAGGAGAAAAACTTTCCGTTCTCATGCAAAACTTGGTACTTTACATCTTGTCCGAGGTTCGAACCCATAACGGGTTTCAACTTTCCGTTTTCCTTTCAACGCGCATGTTACGTACCTGCATTTAAAATGATCGTCACTGGAATCCATGTAACAATAGCCTTGATTCTTACAAAAATCTACCTTCTGAAGGGAACAGTTCGAGATACATCGAATTTCAGTAACAGAATTAAGCGACTTGCAGTATTGTCCATATTTACATACTGGCTGTTTTAACAAGGAGCACAAATTCTTCTCCAGCTCTGTAATAGGAAAAGATTAACTTCAGTGGTACTAATCTAGTTTGGGACAGTGAAAATTTGTTCAATATACGGTTAGTTCTAGGCACTGAGGGACCGGCCCCGATAGCTCAGTTGGTAGAGTGTCCGCTCCGGGGAACGGGAGGTCACGGGTTCGATCCCGGGCCACGACATACCAAAGTCGTTAAAAATGGTACTAGCTTCTCCTCGCTTGGCACTCAGATTTACGGGGTAGACCTAGGACTGGTCGACCCAGTGTCAGGATAATGTGACTGGGTGTGGTATCATGTAATGTGTCTGGGACATGATACTTCAGTGAGGCAGCACAATAAAAGTGAGCATTGAGCTCCCTGTCGCAACCAGACACCGTCGTGATATGACTGAAAAATTGTTGAAAGCGACGTTAAACCCGAAATCACACACACACACACACACACACACACACACACACACACACACACACACACTAGGCACTAGGCACTGAGGGTAAACATAACGTTAGGTTAGAAGGTTATCTTTCTGATTAAGGGTTATCTTTTTGACTTTCTACACATACATGGAGGATCTTACATGAGTGTTCGTGTATTATTGGATTTATAAAACGTGTTGAGGAAAAGTGATAAAATGCGAGGCTTTGCCGAGCATTTTATCGCTTTTCTTCAACGAGTTTAATGAATTCAATTATACATTAACACGAATGGAAGATTCTATTTATCATATGACATTTAAAACACAATTTATTCTCGATTGTTTAATAAAAAGGACAATATTCCGCCATTAGTGAACGCGACGGCGTTCAGGACGTCGTACAGGCAACGTTATGGGGCGTATCTAACTAATTTGGATATTTAATCCATCAGTGGATTATCGAATTTATTACATGGCGTTTTTTACATTCTAAGTCTTAGAATATGAAAAAGGGTATATTGTGAGTTGTATCAAAATAACCTCAAACAGTAGATTCTAATGAGTTTACACAAAATAAAGTATGAGTGAATGAGTGAGTGTTTGAGTTTTACGTCCCACCAACAGCTAAGGTCATACGGAGACGGAACCTCGGTTTAAAGACTCACCCGAAAGTCTGGAGAAGCCAGGGATCGATCCTGCGACCCCTGGTTTACAAGGCGAGTAGCGTTATAAAATAAAATAGGAAAAAACCCCCAAAATTTACCCTAAATATTTGTATTCTGGAGCTATGAGAATATTTTAATGGGGTCCAAAGGCGAGTGTAAATCGGCAATGGTAAATAAGTCACCATTATTGGAGTCATTGCGTTTTCACAGTAGAAAAATGAGATTTGCTAATTATAATAATATCAACTTTTAGCAAAATGCAAGTACATATTCACAGCGTTGTTGATCAAAATGAATTCCAAGAAACAAATTAAGCCACATGGATATATTTTATGATATTAAGACATCACGAAAACAAGCCTATATAATTTTGACCCCCTCGAACCCCACTTTCATATAGAAAAACTGGGGTTTTAAGGGGCAAACGTTATTTTTCTTATTTCTGCTCAAAAATATAGATTGTGGATACTCGTTAGAACCGCCTCATTGAGGCGGTTCAAAGGAGTACAAAATGAGGTGGTTCTAAGGAGTACCCACAATCTATATTTTGAGCAGAAATAAGAAAATTATCACAATTTTTCATCTAAAAATTAAGTTTTTTTCGGCGGTAAAATTTTCAATGTATTTGTATAGGCATGTTTTCGTATTGCATTGATTTAACATGAATGTACATGTTTTATTAATAATAATTAACTATATTAAGGTAGCAATTTGCAAATAAATACAGTAAAGTTAGAGAACCACTTTAAATCCTCGTGCAGTCCAGTTGCACATGAGTTGCACTACATCTGAGCTAGCTATAACAGATAAAGTGCACTTCCTTTCTAAACCAAAGTGCAGCTGGTTTGCCAAGTGCACAAGTCGTGAACATAAAATGTAAGCTACCTGACAAAGAATGAAGTTAGCAGTCTGTAGTTGAAGTTAAATGCCTATAGGCAATTTTCGAAGAATTTTAAAAATAATTTTACCCCAGTCTATTTTCCATTATATTTTTACGGTTTATAACTAAGTAGTATTTTATGTATTTTGTTTAGATTCTATTTCGAGATTCTATTTCGGCGTTATTGTATTCTATACTTTTCTCTTTCTTAAATTTATCTGATCTCTCTTCATCTCTTTCTCTCTTACTTTCTTAGGTAATAACAAAGACACTGATATTAGACTGCGCACTTGCGCAGGCTGATGTGCCCCTTTGTAGATTGCATATGAGTAATTATTTTCTTATGGAGCAGTCGAGCAAACCAAACCAACAAAAAGAATTGTTTTTTCTACAAAAACACAGATGTCTCCTCCTTTTGACCTCCAAGTATGACCTTGACATTGGAAGTATTGACCTGGGTCTTGTGTGCGATAATGAAGGTGAACATTTATGCAAAGTAACTTCAAAAAGTCCATCCAGAAATAAGAAAGATATTGATTGGACACGAAAAAAAAATTTTTTTTACCTTTGACCTTTAATTATGACAATTTCTGCCAAGTAATTTCAAAACCCATCAAGGAATAAAAAAGTTACTGACAGGACACGAAACAAAAGATCCTTTTTTAACATTTGACCTTTAAGTATGACCTTGACTTTTGAGGTACCAACTTGGATCTTGGGCGTGACACGTCTCATGATGGGTAACATTTCTGCCTAGTACGAGTAATTTCATAATCCGTCAAAGAATAAGAAAGTTATTGACCGTACACAAAACAAAGCCCCCCTTTTTGACATCTGACCCATAAGTATGACCTTGACATTCGAGGTACGGACCTTGGTCTTGCGCACGACACATCACCTAATGAAGGTGAACACTTCTGCAAGGTTACTTTAAAAAGTCCATCCAGAAATAAAAAAAGTAATTGACTGGACACAAAAAAAAAACAAAACTTTTTTTACCTTTGATCTCCAAGTATGATCTTGATCTTGGAGGTAAAAATTTGGGTTTTTATGCGCAACACATCGACTCATAATGGTTAACATTTCTGCCAAGTAATTAAACAAAATCCACCAAGGAATAAGAAAGTTATTGGCCAAACACGAAAAAAGACCCTTTTTTACATTTGACCTCTAAGTATTACATTGATCTCAGCGGAACCGACCTGGGTCTTGCGCGCAACACATCGTCTCATGATGGTTAACATTTCTGCCAAGTAATTTCACAATCCATCCAGGAATAAGAAAGTTATTGACCAAACACGATAAAAGACCTTTTTTGACCTTTGATCTCTAAGTATGACCTTGACCTTTGAGATACCGACCTGGGTCATGCGAGCGACACATCTTCTCATGTTTGTTAACCTTTCTGCCAAGTAATTTCAAAATACATTAAAACAAGAAAGAACGTGATTGACCGGACACTATTTGCCCATACATACACGATTTTGTGACCTACAACTTTCTAAGGAAAATAACTCAAATGGAATAAATACTAGAGTTATAGTTCTTGTGCTCTGCACGTCGTCTAATAATGATTAATAACTATAATGAGTTTCGTGAAGATAGCTTGAACGGTTTTTAAGTTAAAATTTAAAGAGCCATCTTTGTTGTGATCCTGCCAAACTCCAAATACAGATTGATTACACACGGTAATCTTAAAGTAGTTTAAATATAAAAATCACGTTGAGTGATTGATAGATTTAACGGTTCACGTTCCCGTCAACACAACATGTATTTAGATAATGAAACGGGATTACAAGCCAAGTCTCCCAATGAAACCAATAGGGTGTATAAGCATGGACGGTTCGACTCGTACCGCTTTGCCTGGGCAGGCTACTCTGGTCGGGCCCATCGGACTCTAACTGTTGGTTTTCTTTTGCTCCAGCATTTCAGTTGTTTCTTGCTGTCGAGTCCTCACCGTTGTTTAATCTCTGTGGTTGTTTGATTTTTGTGTTCACGGAGATGTTGCACTGATGAGTAAGGAGGCTTTCATGCGGACCGAACAAATTATTTGTCTTAATCGCGACGGAAGTAAGGGCGAGGATTGTGGCCACGTAAAATCAGTTTAAGCTCCCCAGTGGAATTCGTTTCCGCTGACCGTTCCAATGCGGTCCTTCTGTTGTGGTTTATTTTTGTTAAGGTTTGTCTTTGAGTGTTTGTGTCGCTTATATTATTTTATTTTGGTCAGTTTGTGGGAAAGTAACTGTCCATTTGGCTTGTCGCTATTGGTGTTTCCGTTGGGGTCTGTTGTTTTATGTTTGTTTTTCTTTCTCTTTGGTGTCTCTGATGGAAGCTGTTGGTTAAATGCATCGATTCCTGATCATTGTCTCCACTTTTATTTTAGATCCTCTAAGATGTTTTCCAGTACTCGTGTGCGGCAGGTTTCAGCTCTGCGTAGAATCATCATGCAGCCTATCTATTTCGTCAAGTCCCGATATGCGGAGGTTGATAACAATCACGTATTTAATCGGAGTAATCAGATTATTTTGATTTACTGGTATCATCGGGTGGATATCAATTATAGGGGGCACCTATGTTAACTTAGCTGCCTATCAATCAGTCAATTAATCAAATAATCCCTCTCTCTCTCTCTTCGCACCCATTTGTTTTTACACTTTTACACCCCTCCGCTTAAAAAAAATCCACCTACGCCTGAGTGAAAGAAGATTTGTCTTAACCGAAATTCGCTAATCCACTGACAGAGCCTTGTCATTGCAATATAAAGATTTTAGCCCGTCTAAACAGGCATTAATTTGAAAAAAATAATAATCTAGAGAGCAGAAAAAAGAAATGATCTGCATGCGTCATTCCTAGCAGATTAGCAACATTAAGGATCCCTTTTCGCTAGTTACGGCTGAAGTATAGGCAGCCCATTCCCAGTAGCCTTATCATAAGGAAGCCTGGCGGGTTTAACAGCTACATGGTTTAGCCAGAGTTTTGAAATTTAGATATGAACAAGAGATATTGTGCTACTATCTGTGCAGCGAACACTGAAGGTACTGATTAGACTGCATGGACTTGTAAGCGTTTATTTTTTACTCTTTTGTCCACAATTAGTACTTTCGTTGCTTTTCATTTGTTTTATGTTCTAAGCTGGTCGGTTTTAAATGTTTACATTTTTACACTCCTGTGCGTCCAAAGTATTTAAATCAATAAAAGTAACTGAATTGCCATCAGTTTTGGTCAGGGACACCAAAGGGAAAAAAACGAACATGAAGTAAATAAAAACTAATGAAAACCTCACTAGCGGATAGCCGAAAGAAAAGTTACTTTCTCACAAAATGACCAAACGGCTATACAAAATAAAAACGATGTAATTATGCAATACATAAATGCACAGGTAAACTATAACAGATATTCTAACACAGCGCGCCTATATAGGCAATGGACAACAACTGTGTTTTATTCTACAACGAATCACGCCAAGGAAGAACGTGACGAGTGACGTCATTAAAACTGCCAATTTATGACGTCACTAGTCGATACCCTTGACGTTAGACGGTGTAACGTCATATTCTCGCATCGAAAACGTTAGAAAAGGATATAAATGCGTGTAATTCAGTCGATAATTTTAGCGGGATTTCTTCTAACAATGACGAGAAGTTGTGAGATTTTGCAGTTAACAACAACATTATTGCCGATTTTCAGCGTGTTAAAATCGAAATAGATCAGCTCTAGTTTGTGATTTGTTGAGTAATAAATCACAGTTTGGAGGTCAGTTGTAAAGTAGAAAAATCACGTGCGCGTAGTTTGTGATTTGTTGAGTAATAAATCACAGTTTGTCGGTCAGTTGTATGTAGACTAATCACGCGCGCTACGCGTACGTGATTTTTCTACTTTAAAACTGACCTCCAAACTGTGATTTATTACTCAACAAATCACAGTTAGAGCTGATCTATTTTTTAAATAAACCACGAATGAAGAACCGCTTCTCGGCTTGTCGCCTAAGATTGTTTTTATTTTTAATATGTTCTCCAGTTAGATCCTTTGGAAGCAAGGAATACACCAAAAAAACGAAAATAACAGGCTCGGTTTTATTGAGTCTGATCATGACCAGTACTGAAATGTGCAACACCAACCACGCCCTCTAGCACCGGCTTAAGCAGAACTCTATTTTCAAAATGATACCAAATGAACTCCATGATCCCAAAGGACCAGAAAATATAATCTGCACTATGATGATGTACGGGGAGACGTTTTACGGCCGCCGCACGGCACAACAACAGCTACAGTGAAAATAAGACGGATTTGTCCGTCTTTCCCTTTAATGTTTGGAATAGGCGTCGGGTTCTGTTTCGATCAGTTCCTGAAGAATGTTTACTCAATTAATTTGTTCAAGGTCAAGATGTAAATTTAGCCCTTGATACTCATGCAGCTTCATTTAACCCTGTTTGTATCAAATGGAATCTTCCTACTTATATATAGCAAGAGTCCATTTCAAAATTTAGTGGTGTCAGGTTGTGTTTTCTTCACAATTTGTTTGGAAAATGGCTTGACATTTTGCAAACAGTGGAGCCATGATCAGATGCCGCGTTCTGTGGCGTCTGATCTGGGACTGCACTGTTTGGCAGGCTACCCGTTTTGGGGTTTCTGGTACCAGATGGGTCAATAGGTTAGCTGATTGAATATACCAACATTGAGTTCACTGGCAAAAATTAAAATAGAAGTTTTACTTTTCCCTCCAAACAATTATAAGTGGCCATCTTTAGCCCTCGGTCTCAAACGGATCAAGATCAACTAAGTCTTCACTTAAACTAACCTAACTATGATGGGCCAAATGCTGCCTACCTTGTTTCAGGGCAATCATCAAAATTATGTCAGAAAAGATTTTAGACGTTTTAACCATGTATATTATGGTAGCTATCTTGGTGACCTGAAACATCTGAAAAACTTTTCGTTTCTCCATCCCATGGAAACCCAAAATGACTTTGGCGTCAATCGGTCCAGCGGTTTCATGATGCCATGTCTCTGGTTGGGCATAACGGAGTCCAACTGTTGGTTTTCTTTTGCTCAAACATTTCAATCATCTCTGCGGTTGTCTGATTCTTGTGTTTTCGTAGATACTGATTAGTTAAGAAACCTTTATGCGGGCTCATAACGAAAACACGCCTATATTATTTTGACCCCCTTGTATCCCACTTCTATATAGTAAAACTGGGGTTTACAGGGGTAAACCTTATTTTCCTTATTTCTGCTCTAAATATAGATTGTGGGTATTCATTAGAACCGCCTCATTGAGGCAGTTCTAATGAGTACCCACAATCTATATTTTGAACAGCAATAAGAAAAATATCACAATTTTTCATCTTAAAATTTTCTTTTTTCCGCGATAAAGGTAACAATGTATTTGTATAGGCGAGCTTGCGTAATGTGAACAAAACATTTAAAGCAAAACAATCGCGACGGAAGAAAATGCGAGTATTGCTGCCGCTTTAAATCAATTTAAGCCCCCCCCCCCCCACACACACACACCACTACCCCCGATTGAAATACCTTCCACAGGCCGTTCCAAAGCGGTTATTGTGTCGCGTTTTAATTTTGTTATAGGTTGTGTTTGAATGTGTGTATATCGCTTATATCTTTTTGCTTTGGATAGCCAATTGGCCATTTTGTGGGAAAGGTACAGTCCTTATGGTTTTCCGGTATTGATGTTTCCATTATTATTAGTTATTTTATGTTTGTGTTGCTTCCCTTTGGTGTCTCTGATGGGAGATGTAGGTTAATTGTATCGATTCCTAATCATTGTCTTCACTTCTATTTTTCAAAGTAGTTGATGTTTGAAACTGAGGAATGACGACAGGCGACGACAACGGATCATATCCATTTATAAGCTCACCAGTGAGCGAAGGGGTCAGCTGAGCTCAAATAAAATATAGTGACTGACAATTTTCGAAAGTAATGTAATACAAACATTTATTAATTGACTATCTTGTATTGTTCGGAGGTCATCCGTATTAACACTGTGGTCAAAAAATAAATCATGTTTTAAATTGTGTCAATTAATAAAATAGTCATTAATCAAGTAGTTTCGTATTATCCCAGTTACAGGTCCTTGGCCAGCTGCATTGGCCTCGGCCTTCTGCCTCGGGCCAATGCAGCAGACGTCGGACCTGTTACTGGGTCAATACGAAATTACTTGTTTAATAACATTATAATATTATACGAATCGAAAATTACCACAAGAAGTAATATTCATCGCCAAAGTCAACCTAATGCGGTATAAATAAACTTATGTTTTCATCTTTAACACCATTATGCTCGCATTTTATATACGTATACATGTTGCACTACAAACAAATGAAGTTTTGTACCCGCTCAGGTCAGCATATAGTGATATTGGCTCTGCTCGTAAATTTTAAGATTCTTACAATTGTTTTTGATTTAATATGTGTGAATGTGATGATTTTGCCGAGGTGAATTAAGCACAAAAACTGTAAAACATTGGGTCTGCTTTAAGTTTGGAGAAAGCTTACTGCAGGTTATCTATGCGTGTAACAATATTTGAGCCCATGCGAGATTAATATTTAGATTTTTTGAAATTCATTAAAGATGCTTAATTACTTCTCATTGAAGAAATTAACTTTAAATTATTTTATTGTGCCAAAGGAAGGCAAAGGTAATGCTGCATGATACAACAATACAGTAAGACTTTCTCAGGCATGACACAGTTACTTGGTATACTGTTTGCTTTAAAATGTGTTAAATACGAGTACATCAATTAGCAAGCATACATCACACAATAATATCTAAATTAAATTTTCAGAACCGTTTAAATATTAAGAGGAAACAGTACACAAAACAACCTTTACAGGTTGGTCTTATAGATGAAATCAAACAATACCTTGAACTGTTACCTTTTCCATGCCAGCTTTGGTTTTTATTTCATTAACACGTCCGCCTGCAATGTCTGAGGTCACTAGTTTTCCAGTAACGTTGTTGTGAATATGAGACAATGCTGCATTTACTTCGAGAGTCTTAACAACAACTCTATATGCAACTTCAATGCTCCCTTTTCTGGAAATTAACGCATACAAAATAGGTAAATTGCATCCTGATGAATGGCCGGCAGGCCGCAAACGAGGTTCATCCGAGACTTGTATGACCCTCCTTATGACCGGAACCCTGTTCCGCATAAATGCCCTAAAATAACGTTTCTATTTCACTATTCTAAATGTAATGTTAGACTAGGCCGTCATGAAATAAAGGCTAGTCAGTTAGTGACATAAAATATGGTTCTAAATAATATTAGACGTGCAGTTAATATTGTGATCGACACCAACTGTGAACCTCTAATTGCTTATTTTGTCTGTTTTGTTATACAAGATTATTGTATTCTTCGATCGTTGCCTTTCTTGAATAACATGCCTCTACTATTGTCTCTGATGATACCCAAACAAGTTAAATTGAGACTTGTTTCCTGTTTCGTGTTTTTAAAGGCTTCCAACTGTCCGATTCCAAAGATACCTAAACTGATATTTATGAGGTTTTCAATTTGACTGCTCAATATTCTAATGATATCTCATTTAAATATTGCCTGTTTCTATTTTGTTCGAACAAATGGTTGATAAAATTTCTCCTAAAGAATAGCTGTTGAATAAAACTAATTCTAACGATTCCGGAGCAACTGTTGATCTAGTTTTGATTACGGTATTATTTCATCTAAAGTTTGCGATGAAAGGGATGCTTTTGATTTTGTAGTTGTAAAATTCTTTTCTTAGATTTGGGACTTTCCAAGGACTATGTCTTATGGGATTTACATTTCAAAAAAAAATCTTCAGTGTGTTTGCAACATGTTTTGACAAAGGAAAACAGACCCCTAAAGAAGGCCATATACAACTGAATGTTTGAGTATAATATACATATATTCGGAGAAGTTTCTCAATAAATCACTTACTTTTGTATTCTTCCTCGGATTACTCAAAAGCAATGCTGTTGTGCAAACTATGATTTGAATTCTCACTTTTACGTAGGCATTTTTTTAAAGACGTATCATTTGAACTTTTGCTCCATTTCGGTCTTGCGAAATCCCATGTTTGTTTATTATTTTTTGTTTGTTTTTCGCAGGTTCACTAGTTTGCCAAAGTGTCTAGTCATGTAACTGATTTCTACACTCATAATACATTGTTAACTGTTAAACTTCTTAATCAGGGTTATCGGTTACCTAAACTACGAAAACCCTGTTCTACATTTTATAGTCATCATTACGACTTATTTTCAAAAGTCAATGTAGGACTTAAATTTCTTCTGCAACAAGGGCTATCAGAACCTTTACTATTTTGCTTTAGCTTTTCAGCTTTTTCGTGCTGTCGAGTCCTTATCGTTATTTTTTATCTCTGTAGTCGTTTGATATTATGTTCTCGGAGATGAAACACTAATGACTTAGAAAGCGCTCATGCAGACTGAACAAAGTATTTGCCTAAACAGTGGGCGAGGATTGTGGTCACGTAAAATCGATTTAAGCGTCCCACAGGTGAAATCAAATTATGACCCCCACAACCCCAGTTGAAATAAATTTAACTGACTGTTCAAGGGCAGCTCTTCTGTCAAGGCTTTTGTCCTGGTTCATCTTTATGCAATGCTTATATCATTTGGGCCCCGTCAAGCGATTTTGGTACTTATCGCCTATGCGATCAGCGAAGGTTCAGGCGAGCCTGCGCATCCGCGCAGTCTCGCCAGAACCTTCGCTGCTCGCCCATACAAGCAGTGAATCAAGAGGAACTTCCAGACAGAAAGCCATATCCCTGGCCCCTCTGAATGGCTGGGTATGCGCAGTTAAAATTTGTCATGACGGAATGCTCGAAGACACAAATTCGTTTGGCGGGGCTCATTTAATTCTGGCTAGCCATTTGGCCATTTTTGTGGGAAAGTGTAACTGTCCTTTTGGCTTTCTGCTTGTGATGTTTTCATTAAAGTCTAGTTATTTCTTGTTCGTGTTTCTTTTCGTTTTGTTTCTCTGTTTGTGTGGGCAATTGTATCGTTTCATGATGATTACCTTACCTTTCAATTTTGTCAAAGACACGAAGCAAAATGAAGGATAAAGCCTAAAACTAAAAAAAAACAAAGCCCATCCGTTCCTTTTGAGATACAGCGGTAAAGGTTTAAAAATATAACTCCATGAAGCTATTTTGCTAATGACGATATATGAATAAACTTTAAACAGGTAGGTTAGAAAAATGTTCCAATTATCCTGATACCAAAGTTATTTTTTCAGCCCTTTGAACAGCACCTACCTTATATCAACACACATAGCAGATTAGTTCATTTGACGCCGACATTAGTCCAGTTGATGCCAACGTCTATATATCATTATAATAAACTTATTTGATTGATATGATATGATGTCAGTTCCGTTAATGTTCCTAATGCCGTTGCTATTGAATCTCACGGCATTACACCCTTATGTTAATTGCTCTTCTTATGATCTACCTTTAGTAGTGAAACCGGTTAAGAAAATACAGATCTAGGCATTTTTCCTTTTCGTATTTATTTCCATTTTGTTCTATATTGTTGATTTATAGTGTGGAATATCATGAGTAATTTATCGTTTACACAATTTAATAACAAGTCATTTCGGTTTCAGAAAAAAAAAAAACTTTGGATAAACTACCACATGTCGTGCAGGTAAATTGACACCAGGGACGCGCACAATACGCTGTGTGAGGGTGTGAATGTTAGCGAGCGCTCTCATGTCACTTTCATGCTTTGGGTAGCCAGCAATGGTCTGATGTTTTACTGTAAATAGAAGTAAAACAAAGATCAGGAATCGATACAATTAACTTACTCCATCCATCAAAGGCACCAAAGGGAAAGAAACACAAACATTAAGTGACCAGACAATAATGGAAACCTAAACAAAGGAAGGCCATAAGGACAGTTACTTTCCCACAAAATGGCCATATGGCCATCCAAAATAAAAAGATACAAGTGATACACACAGTAAGTAACACACAACAACATAAATAAACCGCCACAGAAGAACCGCCTTGGAACGGTCAGTGGACAGATTTCCACTGGGGGGCTTAAATCGATTTGACGTGGCCACAATCCTCGCCCTTACTTCCGTCGCGATTTAGACAAATAATTTGTTCAGTCCGCATGAAGGCCTCCTAACTCATCAGTGCAACATCTCCGTGAATACACATAAAGAACCACAGAGGCGAGACAACGGTGAGGACTCGACTGCAAGAAACCACTGAAATGCTGGAGCAAAAGAAAACCAACAATTGGACTCCGATGGGCCCGACCAGAGACAGAGCATCAGGCACCAACCAACATTACCTTTAATTAGATCTCTCTAATTCTCAATAAGCCTTTACGTTGGAACCGTCATAGAATCTGAGGCCTGACCCACCGGCGTGCAATTAAAGAGGGAAGCAAAGTTGCCAACCGTGATTGGGTTAACTACCATGCATGCAGTCTGTCGTATAACATCCATGTTGTATCCAATCTTTTTATATCGAAGAAAGATTTTACGAAATTCGGTGCTGAAGTCATTGCGGTTATATATTTTTCTGAATTTATATACTAAGTCACCATAAAATTCGGGTTCCGATAGACCTAGTTGCAGGAGAGATTTAAGTTCAATATTGAATTTTGAAATTAAATCAGAATGGCGTCTATAAAATTTTGAAAAGGCTTAGCGTAGTTTTTGGTACCGATAACCCTGTTTAAGAAGTTTAGCCGTTAATAATTTATTACGAGTGTTGAAGTCAGTTACATGACTACACACTCTAGCAAATCGAATTAATTACGAAATATAAACGCCATAGGATGCCGCACGAGGAACATCACCATCCAAAAAAGGAAAATTTACAATCTCAAAATCAAAGTCATCGCATTTATCATAAATTTTGCACGAAACAAACCTATCTACAATAGATAGATGTAAATCCAAAAACGGGGCCTCGGTATCAGAAGAATTTGCTTTATTTAACTGAAGTTCTGGGGGGTAAATCTGACTGATCAAACCATCGAAATAGGTATTATCAATATGTAATAAATCATCTAAATATCTAGAAGTGGAGCTGAAAGCTTCAATAATTTCAGATTGGTTATCAATGGAAAGCGACAACATAGCTTTTCCGTGTATTACTATATAAGTTCATGCCCACGTAAAATTTAGAGACGGTTTGGTTTATTCCATTTCTGGCATTTTCCATGTAAAAGCTTTTGCAATTGTCATGCCAAGGTATTTTACAAATAAAGGCTCTTATGAGTAAGCTTTCTATACTATGATGTCATTAATCAAGTAATTTCGTATTTGCTTCTTTACGGGTTCGAGGTCTGCTGCATTGGCTCTCGGCTGAACCTCGGACCCATAACTGAGCCAATACGAAATTACTTGATTAATGACAATTTTATTAATCAACTTAACTAAAATCGTGTAGAAATATTTATCAAATGAAGTCGCGTCTGGAAGTGTAATAACACCATGTAATAAATTTGATAATTCAATAGTGGATTAAATATGCAAATTAGAAAGATACGCCCCGTAACGTTATATGTACGGTGTCCGTTACAACGTCGCGTTTACTAATGACGGAATATTGACATTTTCGTTTCAAATATCGTGAATAAAATATTTTGAATGCCGTATTCATGTATAATTGAATTAGGCAAAGGGATACGATGTTCGGCGAAGCCTCGCGTTTTATTCCTTTTCCTCAACTCATTTAATAAATTCAATAATACATGACCACTCATGTAAGACCCTCTATGAAGACGCCGACTCGTTTGCCAACCTCGATTAGAAAGTCAACCACTTCTCCGCGCACATCATCAATTGGTGTACTCTCTTGTTGTTCAGTCAGTTGCTCAGTGAATGACACTGTCGGCAAGAATTTCAATTGTATCCTCTCATTGATCATTTGGGTCGGCGTTTTGACAAGTACGCTTCGCTTTGCGATGTCTGTTTACATCTACACTTTTTGGGTCAAGGTGTCTTTTTGGAAACGTGATGCACACTAGTTAAATTTAATGATAATTAATTTTAGGAATCAAAAACTGCAAGACACATTATTTTTGAACTGTCGATTTAAACACGTCCGCTATGTTTGTATGGGCTGGAAAAGAAGCAGAAGGTGACGCCATCGTTATTGGACGAGTCGTTTGTTTGTTTGTTTGAGCTTTTAAGTCCCCGACAACACTGTATAGGTCATTTTTGAGACGCTGCTTCCAATTTTGTGGGACTTGTATCCAACACGGAGATGAAATGGCATCTTAAGTCCCGCCGCCAAATGAAAACAATAGGGTTTATAAGCATGGACAGTCCGATTCGCACCACTTTGCTTGGACAGGTTTCGATTGTCTAAGCGGTTTACCAGTACTCATGTGCGGTCGGTTTCAGCTCTTCTGTGATGCAGCCCATATATTTGTTCAAGCCCCGATGGATGGGGACCGTGGCCGAGTCGTATCGGCAGTATATCGGCTGTGTTCTGTCTGTATTGGCCGAGTTGCCAGACTGTATGCATGGTAGTTAACCCAATCACGGTTGACAACTTTGCTTCCCTCTTTAATTGCATACCGCTGGGTCAAGCCTCAGATTCTATAACGGTTCAGGCGTAAAGGCTAACTGAGAATTAGAGTTTCTATTTTTTTTTTTTTTGTAATGTTGGTTAGTGCCTGATGCTCTGTCTCTGGTCGGGCCCATCGGAGTCTAACTGTTGGTTTTCTTTTGCTCAAGCATTTCAGTGGTTTCTTGCTGTCGAGTTCTCACCGTTGTTTCATCTCTGTGGTTGTTTGATTTTTTGTGTTCACGGAGATGTTGCACTGATGAGTTAGGAGGCCTTCATGCGGACTGAACAATTTTTTGTCTAAATAGCGACGGAAGTAGCGGCGAGGATTGTGGCCACGTAAAATCGATTTAAGCCCCCCCAGTGGAATTCGTGTCACTGACCTTTCCATGGCGGTTCTTCTGTCGCGGTTTATTTTTGTTATGGTTTGTCTTTCAGTGTTTGTATCGCTTATATTATTTTGTTTTGGATAGCCAATTGTCCATTTTGTGGGAAAGTAACTCCTTTGGGCTTTCCGCTATTGATGTTTCCATTAGGGTCTGTTTTTTCATGTTTGTATTTCTTTCCCTTTGGTGTCACTGATAGGAGCTGCGGGTAAATTGTATTGATTCCTGATCATTGCATTCACTTGTATTTAGCGTCTGTACTGGCTGAGTTGCTCTGTATCGGCCGAGTTTGTCATTCATTTGAATCGGGCCCCTTTTGCCATATAAACACTGTTTTATTTATAATAAATAAATAAAAATAGATTTTATGGTACGACGATTTACTGCATTGCACATAATGTTCAACATAGACCAATTTCAAATGTATGAGCTCTTTAGCCAAATCACATTTCTGAGACAAGAAAACCTCCTAAGATATATTTTATATCTTGGTTAGCAATGATCTCTGCACATACAACCAAAATGTCACAAAACAAAACTTTTATGGCATGGCATGCAGCTCAAGTCTGTACATTGAACATTGAACATTGAATGAGTTCTAAGAAGGGGTATACCTTGGAAGCATGGTGTACACTCAGAGATGAAAAGTGTACAATGTGCATATTTTTCTGTGCCAGACGAGTTGTTACGGCCCAATAGGCCCCATTAGTGATCCTCAAATATTTTCAAAATTCCATAGGGGACTCAATGATTACAAAACTCTAGAACATATAACCTACACTATGATAAAGGGCAAGGAGATCTTAAATTGGCGCCACACAATCCCTGAACATTTATTTTCATTTAACAAAGCGACTTGATCAGTTTGTTGACGTTATCACCCATGCTGACATGAAAGTGACATAATCAATCGCGAGAAAAGTAGTCCTTGAAGTACTGAGCCAGTTTAAACAACAACTTTGTATAGCAGCAGAAAGTATTTCATCACTGCGAGTCACTATCGCTTTCGATTATCCGCATAGAGGATCTTACATGAGTGTTCATGTTTTATTGAATTTATTAAATGAGTTGAGGAAAAGGGATAAAATACGAGGCTTTGCCGAGCATTTTATCCATATTTCTCAACGAGTTTAATAAATTCAGTAATACATGGGTACACATTTATATGACATTTAAAACACATTTAAATCACGATTTTTGTACAAAATGTCAATAGTCCGCCAAAAGTAAACGCGGCGTCGTTAAGGACGTCGTGAAGCCCTCGCCCATAGGGGCTTGAAGAAATATATGGGCTGCATGATGCTTCCACGCAGAGCTGAATCCGGCCCGCACACTAGTACTGGTTAACCGCTTAGAGGATCTAAGCCTGTCCAGGAACCGCGGTGCGAGGCGGACCGTCCATGCTAATAAACACTATTGGTTTCATTGGGCGACAGGGCTTGAGATGTCATTTCATCTCAATGTCGGGTAAAAGTCCCACAAAATTGGAAGCAACGTCTCCAAAATGACCTTTACAGTGTTGACGGGGACGTTAAACCTCAAATCAAACAAAATAAGGACGTCGTACGTGTAATGTAACGGGACATATCTAATAAAATTGCACATCGGTATTTAACCCAATAATGGATTACGGGATTTATTACATGGTGTTACCACACTCTCAGACGCGACGTCATATGATAAAAATGTGTTCACAGTTGCACAATAGGAGACGATAGACCGACATACGGGTGAATATGTTATTGCAATGTTTCTCTGTGCAATGAAACTGCAAATTACTTTTTTATTCCACCGAAACATGAAAATATGCAGACGATTTGGCTTGACCAGAGCTTATCTGGGAGATTTTCAAAAAAAATCACCACGACGCCCCTAGATACATTGCAGAGGTTGGGTTGTGTATAATTGCAGTGAAGGTAATTATCAGGAATCGATACAACTAACCACCAGCTCCTATCAAAGACACCAAAGGGAAAGAAACTCAAACATGAAATAACTAGACCCTAATGAAAACACCAATGGCGGAAAACCAGGGCATTTTAGAGCGCAAAACTCTAGATACATCCCCTTATATGCTGAATATATATTTTGATTGCTACATTTCGCCTATTACAGTCTCGGACACAACCGTAAGCATGCCTTTGATTATCTCGACTTCATCTCAGTATCACACGATTTTATTTAGCATGCTGTGTGTACGTAACCCTCGGCTCATTTAGCACTCGGCGACTTGTGCTGGCGATTTTGACAAAATCTCAGATTTGGATCATTTTTGGACAACTTTTTGTATGTATGTTTCGCTTTTTTTACAGTTCGCAGTAATACAGTGAGGCGTCTATCATTTGCATATTTTGTTTACTGAAAATAATGCATGGCCGTATTCTACTCCTCCGCCGCAAGTTATGTGATGAAATATATTACCTCAAATCTGTCACTTCAACTCTTAGAAACCCAGGTGTTCCAACATACAATTGTTCTAGCTGCAAGTGAAATAAATTTAAGGTTTACAACAAGTGGCGGAAACAGAGAGATGGAGAGGGAGGGAGAGAGAAATAAAGACAAAGTCCGAGATAGAGAGACAGAGAAGGAAAGTTAGACTTTCTAACAAGTGCCAAGATTGTGGCCAAGCAAAATCGTTTTTTTTTTATATACTGGCCGTTCCAGGGTGGTGCTTCTATTATGGTTTATAATTACCTTTGTCTCTATGTGGGTGCTGGTGACATTTTGTTTTCGATGGCCATTTGGTCGTTGTTTTGGACGGAGACTGTCCTGCTGGCTTTCAACTTGTTTTAATGTTGATGCTAAAACTTGTGTGCATCTTTTGTATAAACAACGACAGAGTATAAAGGCGCGGATTGTTACCGCGTAAAACCGATTAAGACCACCCTCTCACTCACACGCACATCCTACGCCCCAATAAAATTTTACTGACCATTTCAAGGCACCTGTTGTGGTTCGTAATTTTGTTATGCCTCGTCTTTGCATGTATATATTGATGTTGTATTACACGTTGTCGTTGAAAGTAGAAAGTTATGAGCTGATACTCAGAAAGAGAATAATCAGAGATATCCCAAATCATCAAAAGGATTTAAAAATGAAAGGACAAGAAGTGACATTAAAAACTAGAGGCCTGTTGGTCGTAGATCGCTCAATGGATACGACTGATTATGATATGAAACGCTGTGCCAGGGTGGCCATCTTGGCGATCAGGTAAGATTACCATTAGCAATCCTAAATTTGCATTTTGGCTTGATGCCTTTGACTATGTTTCTGAACGATTCAATACGAATTAGAATTCAGAAGAAGGTGTTTTATCATATGACGTCGCGTCTGAGAATGTTATAACGCCGTGAAATACATTCCGTAATCCACTAGTGGCTTAAATATGCAAATTTGTTTTATACACCCCGTAACGATACGCGAACGACGTCCTTAACGACGCCGCGTTTGCTGATGGTTGAATATTGACAGTTTTGTAAACAAATCGTGAATCAAATGCATTTTAAATGTCATATGATAAATAGAATCTTACAATCGTGTTCATGTATTAAACTCGTTGAAGAAAGGGGATAAAGTGCTCAGTATTGAATACGCAACCTCTTGATCATCAGTCAGACGCGCATTCGACTTAGCTACCGTCGCCAACCCTTAAACTGCTGCAAAGATTATAAGAATCTTACATGTGTGTGTGGGGCGGATAGAAAAATCCGTCCCGAGGATCACAATCCGGCATCACGATACAAGGGTATATATTAAAATTGCTGATGGGTCCAATACATTATTTTTGGATGCTCGATTGAAGATTCTAACTGGTTCCAGCGAACAATGTTTCGATCACATACGAACAATAACTCTGTTTAACAGATAATTTCAAGAGGTCATGGCACACGCTAATACTCATATGGATTATATACTATTGAATGATCGAAGCGACAACCAACTGGTAAGATTCATTTTAACCAAGTAGAAAAATGCGGAACCATCACGAAAACACGCCTAAATAATTTTGACCCCCTTGAACCCCACTTTTATATAGTGAAACTGGGGTTTCCGCTTACCTTATTTTTCTTATTTCTGCTCTAAAATATAGATTGTGGGTGCTCGTTAGAACCGCCTCGATGAGGTGGTTCAAACGAGTGCACACAATCTATATTTTGAGCAGAAATAAGAAAAATATCACAATTTTTCATCATAAAATTTTCATTTTTTTTTGGCGAAAAAGGTGGCAATGTATTTGTATAGGCGTGTTTGCGTAATGTATTCCTCGATGGTAATGATATAAAATGAACTATCTGTCTTACCCTGCTCGTAATAGTTTGCTTCAGTTTCTTGTATTCATCTGTGGATTTGTCGGTAAAATTAATGTTTTCAGAAGAACTATTATCAATAGTAACTGAAAATCGCAAGTCAATTCTCGAAGTTTCTACATGAAAAAGACACGAAATTAGTATTAGAATTACACATTACGAAAACACGCCTGTACAAATACATTGTGACTTTTATCGCCGAAAATATGAAAATTTTTAGATGAAAAAGTGTGATATTTTTTCTTATTTCTGCTCAAAATATAGAGTGTAGGTATTCGTGAGAACCGCCTCATCGAGGCGATTCTAACGAGTACCCACAATCTATATTTCAGAGCAGAAATTAGGTTTACTATATGAAAGTGGGGTTCAAGAGGGTCAAAATTATATAGGCGTGTTTTCGTGATGAAAATATGGCATAAATAAGACATTAATGGTAGAACATGGGGCATCGCTGTTAATAAGACGCATACGTCATACTGCAGTTTGCAAATACTGACAATCACTCAGTCAAGTAAAATATTTCTAAAAAGCATTCGTCACGTTAAACGTCTATTTGAACGCGCAAAAAAGTGTATATAGAACAAGAGGTTTTTGAAAACACTTGTTACATTACGAAAACTTGACTTTTTTCAAATACATTGTAAATTTTACCACCGCAAAAATTTTGAGATGAAAAATTGTGATATTATATTTTATTTAAAATGCCCAAAGTGACCAAGGGCCATAACTCCCGAAGTATTTTTCAGAATGTATACAAAAAGTAATCAGGTCAGCTACACATCAATACCAATCAATTTATCAGGTTTTAAGGCCCATGCTTCAATAGTTGTTACGCTACTTGGCCATTTTGTGGGAAAGTAACCGTCCTTTTGGCTTTCCGCTAGTGATGTATCCATTAGGGTCTAGTTGTTTCATGTTTGTGTTTCTTTCCTTTGGTGTCTCTGATGGCAGTTGTGGGTCAGTTGTATCGATTCCTGATCATTGCCTTCACTTCTATTTAGTTGACAAGATTCCATCCATAATTTTTCCATAAGACCATAACTCAGGAAAGGGGCACGAAACACCTGTCGGATTATATTTTCCATCCATTATATGTCGAAAATATCTGGTTTGAAACAATCAAGACAACAACAACAACAACAACTGAACAGCTTCCTTAACGTCATAACGTCGCCATCGCCCAATCATATTGAAGCAAAACAATTATTTGGCATTACTAAGGATAGTGTGACATCGCGTAAATCAATGTACTCTATTAATTGTTTACAACATTGCACCCCCACACACACAACCCCCAAATTTTTAACTATAGGTTTTTTCTGCAAATGCACTTTCTAAGTAATTATATTTACCTGTTAAGCGTATCACGTGTGGTCTCCGAGATGTTGTCTGAGTGGCTGGAACACCGGCATATTGTGTTGTATTAGCACGCGGTTTCTGTGTTGAATAGTGTCCTACTTGTGTTGATGTTCCAGTCGGGGTTTCATTTAAGTAACCAACTGTTACTTGCCCTGATATTTCAGTCGTTGCTTCTGACAAAGACTGTCCTGTATTTTGTTCTGAAGTTCCTACCGTTGTTTTTGTTGACGAGTGTCCTGCAGATTGTTCTGATGTTCCTACAGCTGTTTCAGTTGGAGACTGTTCTGTAGTTTGTTCTGATGTTGTTGTTATTTCTGTTGACGACTGTCCTGCAGCTTGTTCTGATGTTCCTGCAGCTGTTTCTGTTGAAGATTGTTCTGTAGTTTGATCTGATGTTGTTGTTTCTGTTGCAGACTTCCCTGTACCTTGCTCTGATGTTCCTGTCGATGTTTCTGTCGAAGACTGTCCTGTTTTTTGTTCTGATGTTCCTTTCGTTGTATCTGTTGACAACTGTCCTACAGCTTGTTCTGATGTTCCTGTTGTTGTTTCTGTTGAAGACTGTTCGGTAGTTTGCTCTGATGTTCCTTTCGTTGTATCTGTTGACAACTGTCCTACAGCTTGTTCTGATGTTCCTGTTGGTGTTTCTGTTGAAGACTGTTCGGTAGTTTGCTCTGATGTTCCTTTCGTTGTATCTGTTGACAACTGTCCTACAGCTTGTTCTGATGTTCCTGTTGGTGTTTCTGTTGAAGACTGTTCGGTAGTTTGCTCTGTTGTTTCTGTCCTTGCGTCTGTTGAAGACTGTACAGTAGTTTGTTCTGGTGTTTCAGTCGCCGCTATTGAAGAATAATCTGGAATTTGTTCGGATGCTCTATTTGTTGTTTCTGTTTGTTCTGATGTTGTTGTTATTATTTCTGTTGAAGACTGTCTTGTAGTTTGTTCTTTCGATGTTTCTGTGAAAGACTGTCCTATAGTTTTCCCTGATGTTTTTGTCGTTGTATCTATTGTATCTGTTGAAGACTGTACTGTAGTTTGTTCTGATGTTTCTGTCGTTGTTTTAATTGAAGCTTGTGTTGATGATTCAGGTGTATTCGATAATGTAGTGCTTCCTTCGGCCTGCAGTTCTATTTAATGCAAAATATTACTCATACTATTTTCGTATAAAACTTGGTAACAAATATCGTATAATGCGTTTGCCACAAGGATTTTTTTTATAAATTGGTTTCAGGCTCAACTAATATATTCTGTTATCAAAGACACTAACCTTGTATTATATATATTATATACTATTAACAAAATGATTTATGCTTACAAAAAAAACCTTTTAGCATCGAATAATTTGCATATACAAGTTCACTATATCCGATACAAGAAATCATACAACTGCAACAACAGTCCCACTTAAACATTTAGGATTTTTATTTTATTAATGGTTGGCGCCTGATGCTTTTTCTTTGTTTTTACTCTGCGTGGTCTACCTGTAGGGTTTCCACAGTATGAAACAAGCTACGAGCTGTCATTCTGTTATGGTCCTTTGATTGAGCTAGATACCTTCAGGTGGACCAATTAGTTTGTGTGTTGTAAAAAGATTAAAACCTAGAGTGACGGTTGGGCCTATAGAATCGATTCAAACTCCCTAGTAGTTCGTTCTCGATACTGACCGTCCTAAGGCATTGGTCCTGATGATGTTTGTTTTTAATGTAGCTTTGTGGGATTTTCCGGCGGGGCTTTTCATGTTCTATGTGTCTATGGTTGTTTACATTGAAATTTCACTACCCTGTGCCTTAGGCACCGTAATCACCTCTTGTGGGTGAGAGGAAGTTGGTTTCTATGCTGTTTATGGTTCTTTATCTCCTGTTTTGTTTTCTTCATAGTCATTTACTTTTCCTTTAGACGCCATTGGTAGGCTGCAATCTTTATCTTTTCAATTTATTGTTTTATTCTCACCAAACATAAATACACTTACAACACATCACAATCTAGCATGTGTAGTGCATTGGCAGTATATTTGTGTTACTGATGGAAAACAAGAGGGCCCAGGGGGCCATATTTCGCTCACCTGAGTGTCCCTGACTCTAGTACATTCTATAGGACTATGCATTCTCTTCATATGACTAAGTATGTTTCAGAAGTTTGAAAATATATGTTTTGGGATTACAGACTTGCGTTTTAAGAACTGTGTTATACAGGCATTGGGAGGAATGTGATGGTGCTTGGCAGTTTTTGGGGCCTTTGAACCAATTAAGATTATGTCATTTGAGGTCAGCTAACCTAACCGCATTATTCCTGGGCAGGCTAAGACCTAAGTGGTTAACACATAATTTTGCCAGTAACAGACAACTGCCCGTCTTGAATCAGCGGAAGGGGGAGAATGATGTAAGAAAATATCCCATGATTAATTTTCATGGAATTACATGTATGTAGCCGGATCGGGTCTAAAACCCGCAACCTCTAGCTTCCCAGACAGACGTGCTTCCAACAGTAAATGTTACTACGCCAGGCAGCCCGGCTCCCCACCATAGGACACATAAAATGAATGAGGTGAGCCCCTACGTTCTGAGAAACTAAGCAAAGCTGTTTACCAAATATCAAAGGCCTGGGCATTCTAGTTTAGGCAAGAAGATTTTGAAATGTTTTCCCTATATAAGTCCACGTAAAATATGTGGACCCTCAGGGCTATATTTGAACAACTTGGCAGAGGTCCACTAGTCGAAGCTGTGCACCAAATATCTCAAAAGCCTTTCAGTCAAGAAGATTATTAAAGGTATACTTTCCCTATATAAGTCTATGTACAACAACTCCTGTGCAGGACCAGTTTCGGCTCCAGGGCTATAAAGTTGAAGAATACTGGCAGAGGTCCACTAGACGAAGTTGTGTACAAAATATTAAAGACCTGTGCCTTCTGGTTCCAGACAACAAGCGCATCAGTCAAAGTTTTTCCCTGTATAAGTATATGTAAAACTAGAGGGTGAACAAGGTTTTAACCCAATTTACCTTGTGAAAGACGTTTGACTCAACATGACCCATATTCAAACTCGACCCAGATATTATTAAGACAAACACTCCGGTAAGGTGGCATGAAGACTGAAACAAAACTATGACCTCTAGAGGGTGAACAAGGTTTTAAAGAAACCTGACCTAGTGCCCTAGTTTTGTGACCTGACATGACCCATATTCAAACTCAGTCCAGATAATATCAAGGTAAACCTTCTGGTAAAGTTTCATGAAGGTTGGCACAAATTTATGGCCTCTAAAGGTTGAACAAGGTTTTAACGCAATATGACCTAGTGGCCTAGTTTTTAATCCGACAAGACTCATAGACAAACTGGACCCAGATATTTTCAAGGCAAACAATCTGGTAAAGTTTCATGAAGACTGAAGCAAAATTTTCGCCTGTAGAGGGTTAACAAGGTTTTAAAGAAACTTGACCTAATAACCTAGTTTTTGACCTGACATGACCCATATTCGAACTTGACATAGATATCATAAAGACAAATATTCTGTTAAAGTTTCAAGAAGATTGAAGCTAAATTATGGCCTCTAGAGGGTGAACAAGATTTTAACGCAATTTGACCTCGTGACCTAGTTTTTGATCCGTGTGACACATATTCGAGATTGAACAAGATATTATCAAAATAAACATCTTGTGAAAGTACCATGAAGTTTAAAGCAAAACTTTAGCCTCTAGGGGATGAACAGGACCTTCACTTCTATTTTCAAAGGAATTTGATTTTGTGACCTAGATTTTGACCTGACATAACCCATATTCGAATTTGACTTAGATATAATCAAGACACATATTCTTGTTAAGTTTTAGGGAGATTGAAGCAAATTTGTAGCTTCTAGAAGGTGAACAAGGTTTTTATGCAATTTGACCTAGTGACATAATGTTTGACCTGACATGACCCATATTCCAACTCAACCCAGCTAGCATCAAGGCAAACATTCTGGTAAAATTCATGAAGATTGGAGCAAAACTTTGGCTTCTAGAGGGTGAACAAGGTTTTAAAGAAATTTGACCTAGTGACCTAGTTTTGACCGGACATGACCAATATTCAAACTTGACCTTGATATCACCAAGGACAACATTCTGGCAAAGTTTCATGAAGACTGGAGCAAAATTATGTCTTCTAGGGGAGAATTCTGTTTTAAAGAAATTTGACCTAGTGACCACGTTTTTGACCTGACATGACCCATATTCCAGTTTGAAGTTGATATGATCAACACAAACATTCTGGTAAAGTTTCATGTTGCCTGAAGCAAAACTGTGGTGTCTAGAGGGTGAACAAGGTTTTAGGGCAATTTGACCTTGTGACTTCGTTTTTGACTCGACATGACCCATATTCGAACTCGATCCGGATATCATCAAGGTAAACATTCTAGTAAGTTTCATGAAGATTGAAGCAAAACTTGGGCCTCAAGAGGGTGAACAAGGTTTAAAAGAAATTTGACATACTCACCTAGTTTTTTACCTGACATGACCCATATTCGAACTTGGCCTTGATATCATCAATGCAAACATTCTGGTAAAGTTTCATGAAGATTGAAGCTACATTTTGGCTTCTAGAAGGTGAACAAGGTTTTAAAATTTGGCCTAGTGACCTGGTTTTTACTCTAACATGACCCATATTCGAACCTGACCTAGATATCATCAAGACAAACATTCTGGCAAAGTTTCATGACAACTGAAGCAAAACTGTGTCCTCTAGAGGGTAAACAAGGTAAATGTTGACGACCGGACGATGCACACGACGCACGCACGACGGACACAGGATGATCACAATAGCTCACCCTGAGCAATTCGTTCTCAGGTGAGCTAAAAAAAAGACAATTACAGGAAGAAAATGTTGGAACATCATCCCTGTTTCTGGCTGTCGGAAGACTATCAAACGGCCCGAAAACTTTTTACAGACACAAGAACCACATCTCAAACAATTCACATGTAGCCAAAACCAAGGATATGAACATCCGACATCCCACCTAGCAACGCTGCCCCCCCCCCCACCCCGGCTACGCCACAAGAGCCAGCATGGCGCCTTGGGATATTTTTATCATTGAAATGGAATGATAGGCAAGGATAACATTCTTTCATAATTATCTTATCGCTATAGCACTCGCCGGTGCCTTCGGAAAATGATTATCAATACCCTCCAACAGGCCTTGTTACCAAAACACAGATTCTAGGGGTCCCCCGCCAAAGCCCCCAAAGTCATCCCCGCACACGGCCATAATCGGAGCATACAACGACAAAACAAAAGACGCACATGAACCTCCAGACAAGTTTAAAAAAAAAATTAGAGAACAAAAAATAAAGAAAGGAAGGCCAACCCACTCTCAAGACCAAATATGTATCTGAGGCTACAGTCTCACTATCACATATTGTGGGCTAGGTTCCTGTACGTTTCACCAAACGCAGCAGAATGAGAACAGACGTAGCACAACGCAGTGCAAAAGGATCACATACGGCTATATACGTCCACATAGGCCACAGTCTCACTGTTACGCATTTTGGGCCAGGCCTTACTACGCAGTGAAAACGCAGTGAAAACGTAGTGCATACGGCTATATATGACTATATACGTGACCCAGTTTTGTTTGTTTTTAAATCTTTAAACATGTGGTCTTTTGATTCACGCAGCAACATGCAGCAAAAATACAGAATTGCAGATGAAATGCATCCAACACGCATAAATATGCTACAAACAACACATTTGGTGGTCCCCAATACATTACACCATGCATTGCCTGCCGTTTTCCATGACCAAATACGAAGTCCCACCACGTCTAAGTGTATGCCCCTACTATGTTTCATTAGTTTCCGGTAGTTATTGCTAGGTATCACGTCCGTACAAAACGACGCAAAATTAGCAGGCTGCAATCTTTGTTTGTGGCTTTTCCTGGACATCTATTTCTATATTTTTTGTGGTCTCGTAAAATTAGTTTAAGCCCCATCCACCCCGAACCCGTACAATACAGTGTGCTGACCGTTCTTTGAATAGACAAGTTTCCATATTGTGATCCCAGGCTGGATTCTTGAGCCTACTTAATAGAGGATCTTACATGAGTGTTCATGCATTATTGAATTTATTAAACGAGATGAGGAAAAGGGATAAAATGCGAGGCTTTGCCGAGCATTTTATCCTTTTTCCTCAACGAGTTTAATAAACTCAATAATACATGAGCACGAATGCAAGATTCTATTTATCATATGACATTTAAAACGCATTTTATTCACGATTGTGTACAAAAATGTCAATATTCCGCCGTCAGTAACCGCAAGGTCGTTAAGGACGTCGTACATGCAACGCTACGGGACGTATCTAGCTAATTTGCATATTGGATCCACTAGTGGATTATTGAAAATAGTGCATGGCGTTATTACACTCTCAGGCGCGATGTCATATGATAAAAAGCGATATACACAGAAAAGCCTTATTGTTGACGATAGTTCTAAGGAGTATTAAACCTATATTGTGAACTGGAATTATAACAAACACAAAACTTCAAATGAAAGTACTTGTGTTTGTATACTCCTGCCTGAATTATATATAAATAAAAATTCTGTTCAAACTTCAAAAAATGTATTGTCATATGGGGGCCGTCAAGCTATTTTGGTACTTATCGCCTATGCGAGCAGCGAAGGTTCCGGCGAGCCTATACGTAAGCGGTTAACCAGGACAGTGCACATTCTTTCGCCAGAAACTGATAACTGCCCTTCTTGAATCAGCGGAAGGGAAAGTTTATTCAGGACCCTGTGCAATCCGCAAACCAATATATTGAAGGGATTCCGTGATTAATGAGTCCAGCGATGACTCTGTAAGTTGCGAGGATGCGCCGGATTGTATGGGTCTTTTGGCGCGCATATCAGAATTGAGTGAATTTCCGTGTCCGTATACTATCACTCATAAACCATTTTTGGATCTAGGGTTCGCAGGACTGGCAACAACAGCAGTACAAGGTAAAGCGATCATGGCTTCTCATCTAACATTTAGTACCAGCGAGGCTAAACTTTTCATATTATATCCACATCTTCGGATGTTTTAGAGTTTTATTTGTTTGTTTGTTTGATTTGAGATTTAACGTCCCCGTCAACACTGTAAAGGTCATTTTGGAGACGTTGCTTCCAATTTTTTGGGACTTTTACCCGACATTGAGATGAAATGACATCTCAAGCCCTGTCGCCCAATGAAACCAGTCGGGTTTATTAGCCTCGCACCGCGGTTCCTGAACAGGCTTAGATCCTCTAAGCGGTTTACCAGTACTAGAGTGCGGGCCGGATTCAGCTCTGCGTGGAAGCATCATGCAGCCCATATATTTCTTCAAGCCCCTATGGGCGGGGACCGTTTAGAGTTTTATTATAAGATAAAAATATGAAAATAAAAATGTTTAGCCCACTGATAAAAATGTTCTTTCGTCTGAACATCAGTAAGTTGGCACCCAGTATCGGTACTTTTAGCAACATTTCTTGAAGATTTCACCAATATGAAACATACCTTACATCCATCAGTTGTGACATGATAAGTGAACACGTTTAAGGGGACGTTTAAGTTATTTATCCGAAATAAGCATTCTGATCAGACAATAGGCGGTACCTAACACCTGATTGCACCCTACTTTGATTTCAAAAACACGATTTTAAATGACAATACACGTGTGGTTTAAAACAGCTTTAGGGTAAAATTAGTCCATAGACATGTCTTACCAGTTGGTCCTGCTTTCGTCTATGTGTATAGGTTTTTAGTCGGACTACTACTACCAAAATACCATCATACTGACGTGTTCTTCAGATGCATTTATATTTAAATTCAAACAGTTGCTCAAGTGACATTTAATCCACCCAAACAAATAAGACAGTTATTACTTTATTGTTAGATAAAATTGTAATATATGTTTCAAAATACTTGCCGATAACAAAAGTCCACAAAAGAAAGGTTAGGATAGCCATTCGCATTATTTCCATCTTATCTGGAGAAAAAAAACGAACCAAATAAATTGTTATTGCATATATTTAAATTAAGAAAATAGAAAGACAAAGTGAAGCATTAAATGTTAGGAATAATAAACAACAACAAAAACAGATACCACAAGCATTCAATGACTAATAAATAAAGGTTACCTTATTGGCATGACATCACGAAAACACGCCTATATAATTTTAACCCCCTTGAACCCCACTTTTAGACAGTAAAACTTGGGTTTACAGGGGTAAACCTTATTTTTCTTATTTCTGCTCTAAAATATAGAGTGTGGGTACTCGTTAGAACCGCCGCGATGAGGCGGTGCTAACGAGTACCGACAATCTATATTTTGAGCAGAAATAAGAAAAATATCACAATGTATTTCTATAGGCGTTTCTTCGTAATGAAGACAAACGAATAAACATATTCATCTCCAGCCTTCAATTCCTATACCGGTTCATACATAATGAAAATAATGGCAAAATGATACACATGGTGGAATTCTTAGGTTACCGTAGGAATTGCTTAAATGAGTTCACAGTCTTGAAATTCTTCAGAAGACATTCTACAGCCTTCAGTTTGCATAAACATCTTCTCCTACTGAATCCTAAGTCAGACTGAGCTGTTCAGAAATCTTGTCAGATACATCAAACAACATGCAGATTCAGGATTGCTAATATCTTGTTCGCACAACTTAATATCTTGTTTGCACAACATATTAGCTTTTTCGCACAACTTAATAAGATATTATGCTGTTCGCACATAGTAAATACATGGTTATTGTCTTTAATAATAACATATAATCGGTGAGCCTTCGACAATTTTATTCAGCTCGCCCCTATAAAATTGTCTCGGCGAACTGATTATATTTTATTATTAAATGCACTAATCATGTATTTTGTTTATACCGCAATCCAAAAATCATACGGTTTTGCAATAATTTAGTGAATTTTACCAAGAATAGACTGCAAACATTGTGGCTTGTTAGACGAGTCAGTGCCTTGGCGTGCACAAGTAATATAACGTGACGTCAAGGAGTGCAACGCTTCTGACGTCATCGCGACGCAGAGACGTCTGAAACAACATGGTCGCTCGAATAAAATTTCTTGGCGCCTTACATTCTGTTTGAAAATCTGCAAAGAAATAGTTTATTTTATCGTTTAAAATTATTTTCGAGGTTTAGTCGCAACCGCAGTAGCAGTGGGTCGGGTATAAAAGCCAAGGCCGCGCCGGGCCGGGCCGAGCCGCCGAGCCAAAAATTGCCGATCCCAAGATTTTATTTTTCGGAATTCTAACCGAAGAAGAAATGTTAGTGGTAAATTTCAATATGATAATGTTAATTATATCAAATGTGATACTCAGCATAGTTTTTGTTCTTTTTAGTGCCATAATTTTTGTTTTATTGCAATTTTGCAATTTTTTAGGGGTATAAAAGCCAAGGCGGTTTTTATCGTACGTTTTGATCGAATTTGAATGAAATAGACATGGATGTGTGAAAAAATGTACATGGCAACCCCAAAAAAGTATTTTCTAAACCTTTTATTGTAATAATTCCAGTCAATTCCTTTTAGTATCTGTAATAACCGTATTTTTGGTGGTTTTATGTAGGCCACGTCGTAATGAACCGCAACGGACGGCAATGTCAGATAAATGATAAGGGCATTTAAATATACTATCTGAATGGTAGGAACTAAAGATGGAGCTTTATGAAACTCATCATATTTCTTAATCATGTTTTAGACATTTTAATTATGTTTTGATACTTACCTATTGTATTATTATTGCTTATTAATATGCTTCAGTCAGACAGCTTACTGTGGATGTGTGATGGATGTAGAAATTGAAAATTAGAACGAGTTGTCCTGGTCCATTGTTTCCTTATAAATGAGTGTGCACATTCTTTCGCAAAAAACTGAAAACTGCCCTTCTTGAAGAAAATATTTCATGTTCAATCTCCATGAAAGAAGGCTGCATATACAAACTTTGTCCACTGGGATAACGGTCTGATGTCACTTAACAACATGGGTCGTCATTCGATTCGGATCATTTCGGTCGTTGTGTGCCCTCACTTTCGGTCCTTTTCGGTCGTTTCCTGTAATAAGGTAATTCTAAAAATAGAAACAAAAATAAAATAAGAAATTCGATCAATTAAGGTGATTCAGATGAATATATTTGATTTTATCACGAACACATAATAAGTATAAACAAATTCAAATATTATAAGGTCAAAAAGAAGTAATTTAACCGATGATTTTGAAAGAAATTCGGAATTGTCAATACTTTTTCGCCGCCTTGGCTTTTATACCCCTGGATTTCGAAAAACAGTTATTAAAAGATAAATAAACAATGTAGATAAGTGAAACTACTTGTAGTTATAACATATCTAATTTATAATAATTTAATCCCACATTCACCAAAATATATATCTTACTTGTACCTAGAGACTAAAAATAAAATTTTTGGTAGGCTCGGCGGCTCGGCCCGGCCCGGCGCGGCCTTGGCTTTTATACCCGACCGTAGCAGTGTGCAATTATTCCAGCGGACCATTCAAACAAGGAAAGCCCGAGAAGGTGAGAATCTAGCTGAAATTTCTGAAAATGATTTTTAAAAAATGTAGCAAAGACAATTACTTGCAGTTTTGCTATTCTCTAGGGTATAAAGGCTTGCATCTTGTTTACACTTCCAAATTAGGTAAGTGAAAAATAGGTCCAGTCTATAAACGGTTACTAGACATAATATAGGTCAGTAGAAGGTCATTACCAATACTACCATGCAGATATTCGACACCCTTTATTTGCTTACTAGAATGGCTGATTGCGGTATAAAAGATATATTTTGTTGTCCTCACAAGATAATATCTTGTGCGCACAACATGTTATCTTGTGCGCACAAGATAGCATCTTGTTCGCACAACATATTAAAAACAAATTGCATGTCCTTTCCCGGGTTCCTACCAGATACTGGATGAAACTAAAAACAAAACTCTGGCTCTGTTGTGAAGTGATCTACGCTTCCCCCATGTCGATCACATGGGGATAATGTGGATTATAAGTGTCAAAACTTAGTCACAACTAAGGTTTGCAGGGCAGGGCAGGGCAGGGCAGGGCAGGGCAGGGCAGGGCAGGGCAGTTGTTTGCAATATGTTTAATTCGCCAGGTCCACAATTAGTTTCGGTAGAGTGTTTTAGCATTTTTTTCGCAAGCGGACCGCTAGGGCATATTCTTTGGGTTTCAGCTGGGTTCACTTGGTTTTTAATGACAGATTCAATCTGTCCTTTCTAGCTATCCTGCGTGTTGTAAAGTAGTTCCGGCTTTCTTACGACATTCTTCCGGCTTTGACCGCCAAAGAAATATGAGTCCGCACAAAAATGTAGTCCGGTTTGGCGCAGATATCAAAATTTTACATCATATAATCGCAATACAAACTTTTGAAGCAGACGACTTGACGATTTTATAATACCTTTCAGAGAACAGATTCAGCATTTCATATGAATCAGCTGCATCATGCGAGACTGTATACCCAGATCAATGCGGCTCCTGCTCAGACGTCTGCTCAGGTTTTACACTGTTTTCTAACAATGCTGTCAATATTTAATCCTTAAAGACCAGCCGGTCAGCTGCAGACCAGAATATTAATGGGTTTTCCGACATTCGAGGTCAAGTCTAGGTCAGTTACAACTAGGTGTATATCATATTTTGCGAGAAAGGCTGTCCCTTTCAACCCTGGAATATGGTACAGATACCTATGCAAACAGTGTAGGTCCTGTGATATAATTCTAGGTGCCATATTTAGCAGAATGGACGAACTTCAGTGATGGAAGAGTACACCCCAGAAACTCAAGGCAGTGAATAAATCAAAGCACTGACAACACTCATGCCGATTGTCTCTAAATGCAGGCTGGTCATGAACGAGGGCTTGGACTGATCCGTTTAAACTTAACGGATGTTAGTTACTGATGCAAAAAATGTAGAACAAGATCAGCACCGTGTTCTGTGGCGTTTGATCTTAGTCTACATCGTTTGCCAGATCGAACATTTTATTCAAGTGCAGATTTTATAGATAACACTTACATGTACCCAAGACTGACAAACGACTCGGCTATGTTTGGGTTGATTGTTTGGCATTCGACCCGAAGTTACTAATAAAAAAAGCGATTCAGAGCTAAAGTCTACGTGACTATCACTGACTTCTCAGAATAACCTTTTTTCTTGCAGAAAATAGCCGCAGGGAGATCAGGGTATTTCCATAAGACCGAAGAGGGTCATCCTGGAATCATAGGTGAGCTTGGCAAACAGTGTAGATCAAGTTCGGACGCTGCAGAACGCGCTTCTTATCAAAATCTTCACTATTTATTTGGAATTTCAGAGTTAAATTTAACAGTTTAATCTCATCCCAGGACTTTTAACCCAACCTACATCCCACCAACACTTTCGGTGCTTTGATTTTGAAACCACACGATTGCATGATTACAACACGCTTAGGCACCATGCCCTTAAGCTAAAAAGGTTAAATCAATCAACAGTGACGTATGGTTACCAGTTCGGCCACGATCCTGTGTTTTGTTTTGTTTGATTTGAGGTATAACGTCCCCGTCAACACTCTATAGGTCATTTTGGAGACGTTGCTTCCAATTTTGTGGGACTTTTATCCGACACTGAGATGAAATGACATCTTAAGCCCTGCCGCCCAATGAAACCAATAGGGTTTATATGCATGGACGGTCCGACTCGCACCTCTTTGCCTGGGCAGGCTTAGATCCTCTACGCAGATTACCAGTACTCGTGTGGGGGTCGGTTTCAGCTCTGCGTGGAAGCATCATGCAGCCCATCTATTTCTTTAAGCCCCGATGGGCGGGGGCACACGATCCTTCACACCAGCACTGATAGAAACCACATGTTCAGGATCAAACTTTTGTGTGATGTGAGGTCGTGCCTAGAAAAGAAGAAATTGTATTTTTCTCAAAAAGCATCAAGTGAGAACGTATGGCAACATTTTTCATTAAACCCTGGACAGTTAGAGTGAGTGAGTGAGTGAGTATTTGAGTTTTACGTCCCACCAACAGCTAAGGTCATACGGAGACGATACCTCGGTTTAAATACACATCCGAAAGTCTGGAGAAGTCCGGGATCGATCCTGCGATCCCTGGTTTACAAGGCGAGTAGCATTACCACTACACCACGGAGGCTTCTAATGGACAGTTAGAAGCTGGTCGGAAAGCGGATGGCGTTGACTCTGATTTTGGGTGCCACATTTGTGTGATCTATGTGTCTGTTGGAGCGACATCTTACTATCAACAGAAGACGCTAGTGGACGTCCACGTAGCGGAAGATCGACGTCAGTACGTCAAGATAGATTCATCCGACAGACGCATATGCGAAGCAGATTTCCGCCGGCATCTGCTACACGGTACCTGTAGATAAACAAAGAGTTTCAACTACCGACTAATAAGCACTGACACTGTTCGTCGCCCTTATGCGATGCACTTTTGAGAGCTAGACGTCCCTGTCGTGACCAAAATTAAGACGTCGACACAGTACGGAACACTTACGCTGGTGCATGAAATGCGTACATGTATATTGGCGTCTAAGCGACTCGCGTGATATGCGTTTCAGTGACACATCGCACTTCAGCGTGAATCACGCCGATTGTCGTTTCGGGATGTTTCGACATATAGGTGTAAGGTATGCCGAGGCGACGCGTGCGTAATAGAGCATGACATATCGGATGGAATAAGCGAAATGGTATGTCGAGCTATTGCATGTAGCAAGCGACATTAAGAACATTCAAGATCATGGCTGAGACGTTAACTGAACAGCGAGACGTTACATCAATCAAGTGCGTCGGCCTCACATGGTTCCATTTATTTGTTTACGCTCAGAATCCGGGATATCTAATCCAGCAGGATTACGCGCGGGTTAAATAGTGCTGTTCTTACTCAAAAATGTTTTCAAGCCAATGGAATTCATGTACTGCACTGACCAGCCTTTCTCCTCCGATCTTTTTGTGAAAAAATAGAGTATCTTTTGGGGGGAGGTATCCACAACCGACCAGACAAAAATGTTACTAATTGACAGTAGCATTGTTAAAACTTAAATTTTAATGTTTGGTTTGGAAAACGTAAATAGTTTCTTTCCAAAATTTGAAACATCGAATGGCATTTCATGATACCACCGGTGTATAGACATCTGGAAACATATCATGCAATGTAATTTGCAGAACTACTTTTCTAAATTTTAAGATCTTTTTAGAAAGGTTGTCTGTAAGTTTTCACAGTGTTTTGATTTTCTCATAGAATCTGTCATTCCAGTGCCTTTGCCGCTTTGAGTGTTTGTCTTTTGTGAATAGAATATTCCAAAGCCACGTGCAAGCGATAGCCAATTACAAAAAACACGCCTGTTCAAATATATTGGTAAAATTTTACCACCATAAATTAAATTTTTCAGATAAAAATGCTGGTATTTTTTTTCTTCATATTTCTGTTCAAAACAGATAGTGGGTACTCGTTAGAACCACGGTTCTAATGAGTTACCACAATCTAAGATTTTGAGCAGAAATAAGAAAAAGTAATGTATACCCCTGAAAATCCCAATGATTTCAATTTTTTTTCTAATTTCTGCCTATAAATGTCGATTGTGGATATTCGTCTGAACCGCCTATGCAGGTTTACCCTGTAAACTGATGAGGCCTAAATGGCCGTAACTAGCTAGTCTGGCCCAGAAAACATGTACACTCCATATTTTCCAGTTCTGTGGTGTATTCCTTGCTAGATTGTGGCCACGTACAATCGATTTAAGCCCCTCAGTGGAATTCGTTTCCGCTGACCGTTCCAAGGCGGTTCTTCTGTCACGGTTTATTTTTGGAATGGTTTGTCTTTTGGTGTTTGTGTCGCTTATATAATTTTATTTTGGCAGCCTTTTGGCCATTTTGTGGGAAAGTAACTGTCCTTTTGGCTTTCCGCTGTTTTGTTTCCGTTAGGATCTGTTGCTTCATGTTTGTGTTTCTTTCCCTTTGGTGTCTCTGATGGGAACTGTGCTTTAATTGTATCGATTCCTGATCATTGCCTCTACTTCTATTTTATATATTAAATGAAACGCATATAGGACACCAACTTACCATTCCGAGACATGATGAATTATGTTAACACATGCGTAAAATGATCACCCTTCTAAACTCCACTGTATACAGAGAAAAACTGGAGTTTACAAGGGTATATTTTATTTTGCTTACTTCTGTTCCAAGACATAGGAAGTGAGTACTCTAACGAGCACCCTCAACATATGTTATGACTTTAAATAAGAAAAATGTTACACAATTTCATTGATAAAGCACAGGAGCTTGAAGTTCTGTCCATAAGTAGTTAACAAGGTTCAAAATCTTTGAAATTGCATCAGAGTCTTTTCAATATGTTTGATGGACCAAACACTTCAAGCGCCTGTGGATAAAGTAGTAATTTTGGACGAAATGTTACACGTGTGTTGTCATATTGGGTAAAACGATGGTCCCAACTGAACCGTTACTAGCTAAAATTAGCCAGTCTGGCCTAGAAAACATTTTATTTTTTCTGATTTTCGTTTATGTTTCCTTTACTACCAAAGTCATCTTTTACAATATAACGAAAAGCAACTCCCCGTCACGAAAACACGTCTATATAAGTTTGACCCCTTAAACCCCACTTTTATGTTTTAAAACTGGGGTTCACAGGTGTGTGTATAATTTTTCTTATAAATAAGAAAAACATCACAATTTTGCATCTGATTTTTTTTTCATTATTCGGCGGTAAAATTTGCAGTGAATAGGCGTGTTATCGTTATGAAACAATTCGACATAACTATAACAAGTTCATGAACTGAACACCCTGTAAACCCAACAAATGTATCGAGTTACAGGGGTTCAACGAAATCTTCTTTCTGCTCCAATTGTTAGATCGAGGGTACTCGTTAGAAACTTCCGACTGTGGCGCTTCTAGCGAGCACCTGTAGTCTATATTAGGACAAGAACTGAGAAAACATTACGATAACATATCCGTGAGATATAGTGCATTTTTCAAACCACACAAAAGGTTTGTTTTTTTTTCTTATAAAAAAATTGTGATATTTTTCTCATTTATACTCCAAACATAGGTTTTGGGTGTTCATTAAAACCGCCTCATTGAGGCGGTTCTAACGAGTACCCACAACCTATTTCGTGGAGCAGAAATAAGGAAAATAATGTTTACCCCCGTAAACCCCCGTTTTCTCATATAAAGTGGGGTTTAGGGGGGTCTTTATTGCACGGACTTCTATGCGTGATGCATCTCAAATTTTCATCAGAAAAAAATGCAGTTTTTGGCAATCAACGACACTGGTATGATAGAGATATAACTAATTAGATGACAGTTTACCTTTGATCATATCGCCAACATTCGGGAAAAAGAAAATAGAATAATTTTAAAATCACTGAAATGCACTTCCTGTCTCGTTTTCAATAAGTCACGATATGAAATCAATGCATTATCAAGGTGGGGCAAAACACTGATATTGATTGCACAGCCGACCTGACTTGTTATCTTATCAGAGGCTCAAACCAACACATCCTTGATATCTTGTTCAATGTCTTTCAAAAGAGATCATAGCCAGTTATGAACTGAGGTATATGAAGAAAAACCATAACGTTGCATTATGAAAATATGCCTATTCAATGATGATGATGATGATTTCGTGTTTAACGAAGCGGCGACCCTCTTTGTGGGTCATAGCGGTTAATGATCCGCAAAAGGTATTCATGCCTATTCAAATATGTTGAAAATTTTACCACCAAAAAGAAAAAAAATCAAGTAAAAGCTTCTGATATTTTTCGTATTTCTGCTAAAAGCATAGATGGTGGGAACTCTTTAGAACCGACGAGGCGGTTCTATTCTAAAGAGTACCCACTATCTATGCTTTCGAGCAGAAATAAGAAAAATAATATATACCCCTGCAAACCCCAGTTTTACTATATAAAGTGGGGTTTAGTGGGGTGTTCGTTTCTCGGACTTGTTCACGTGATGTCATAGCCAGTTATAAACTGTGACATACAGAGGAAAACGATAACGTTGATTGAATTTTACGCCTCTCTGTCATAAAATATTCTCTCTTCTCACCTTATGTATAAATAGTAAAAGTCTATTTCGAAATTAAGGAGTCTAAGGATGAGTTAATTTTAGGCACTTATTTAGAAACAGGCTGAGGTAGTTTGCAGACAGTAAATGTCCTGATCAGATGCTGTGATCTAGTCCATCACCATATTTGGAGACACCGTGAATAAATGGATTAAATGTTATTAAAGTATGTAAAGAAAATGACACAGTTTCTTTTTATGATACCCAAGCTTTAGTCCTATTGTTTTAAAAACTTTTCCATAAGAGTTGAACATAAACGGGTTTTCTTTTACATCAATTGTAGTTAAAATACCGTATTGTGTCTACAACTACCTTGCAACTGAAAGATAACATCACGTGAACAAGTCCGTGAAATGAACACCCCCTTACACCCAACTTTGTATATAGAAAACTGGGGCTTACGGGGGTAAACATTATTTTTCTTACTTTTACTCCCAGACATAGGTTGTGGGTACTCGTTAGAATCGCCTCAATGAGGCGGTTCTAACGAGCACCCAAAACCTTTGTTTGCTTTATAAATAAGAAAAATGTCACGGATTTTCATCAAAACGTAGCCAGTTTGGAGATGTGATAAAATGCACTGTGACGCACAGGTATGTTATCGTAACGAAAACAAGAGCTGAAGTTCGTGAACTTGACCTTGAGGTCACGGGCGGGGAATTCCTGAATGAATGTCTGTACCTATATGTTATTATCAAATATGAACCAAATCCACCATATGGTTTAGAATATACGGGCTCTTCTAAACTGTAACATAAAAATTTTCTAAGTTTGTAACCTTGACCTTATGACCCATGACCTTGACCTTCAGGCTATGGGCATTGGCGGGGTATAACTGAATAAAGCTTTGGACCAATAACTATCATCATATGAAATATGAACAATATTCTTCATAGGGTTTGGAAAATATGAGCTCTTAAAAGTTTTGCATTAGAGATTTCTAAGTTTGTGACCTTGACCTTGAGGTAATGGGCATGGGCGAAGATATTGCTGAATAAGACCTATATCTATCATCATATCCAATATTGTCTAAATTTGTCGTATGGTTTTGAAAATATGCGCAGTTAAAAATTTTAAACATAAAAAAAATCGAACAAACTTCAAATTCATGGCCTTGGGTTTATATGCATAGACGGTCCGACTCGTAGCACTTTGAGTAGGCAGGCTTAGACCTCCTAAGCGGTTTACCAGTACTCATGTGCGGTCGGTTTCAGCTCTGCGACGAAGCATCATGCAGCCCAATCAATTTCACCAAGCCCTGATGTGCGGGGGCCTAGTATTCGGCGTAGATAACGGTTATATAACAAGCATATGCAGAAGTTTTCTACTAACCAGAACTTTTTTGCATCACGAAAACATGCCAAGGGCTGCTCCATCAACACTGGGAAAAAAAGAAAAGAAAAAAAAAAATAGCGAAAAACTGTAAATATATCTGAAGTTTGATCTGTGCTTTTTACTCTGCCATTCTACCAAGAATGAACACACACGACACCCTCGAAACAACAGATTACAGATCAGAAAGTAAGGTGAACTGCCTTTGTCAGAACGTTATGTGGTTGTTTTGTTGGCGAAAAAGAGAGACAAGCCCAGGGATGAGGGAACATGTGCGAGATGTGAGACTTCAAATTGTCATATCAGTTACATGTATCTTATCTCTTACTTTAGAGACATCCACGGTAACGGTGACCTGCTGTTCAGCGTACTTGAGAAACTTATAAGAATCTTATATGGGTGTGAGGGGTGGATGGAAAAATCCGTCCCGAGGGACACCGTCCGGCATCACGAGGCTTGCCGAGTGATGCCGGACAATGATCCCGAGGGTCGGACTTTTCTATCCACCCCTCACACCCATATTGGATTCTTTTTCTTGCATACCTTCCATTTCTTAAAGCGGATTTTTAATGCTGCAGTCACTTCGGTTACCAACGTCCGCCATATTGTGTTGACACTGCAGGAATGTTGAGTGACGTTGCTGTGACGTCAATCTTAACGACGGCGCATACAAGGTCGAAATCAACCAGTGCATTTATCAAACACGCGATTATATTCGATTTTGGGTCGGAACATCAGGGTCAGAACATAAATTTCTATCCCAGGGTAAAATCACGGATTTCCTTGTCTGATGTGCAAGAAGTAAAGTTCCAGTCACAAGAGAGGTCATGTGGATAAAACAAGACTCAATACAGGAAAGCCTCATAGGTGCAGTATTGCCCTTTCGTTTAATCCGCTTCAATTTATAGTGCGGCCCCGGCCATAGGGGCTTGAAGAAATATATGGGCTGCATGATGCTTCCATGCAGAGCTGAATCCAGCCCGCACACTAGTACTGGTTAACCACTTAGAGGATCTAAGCATGTCAAGGAACCGCGGTGCGAGGCGGACCGTCCATGCTAATAAACCTTATTGGTTTCATTAGGCGACAGGGCTTGAGATGTCATTTCATCTCAATGTCGGGTAAAAGTCCCACAAAATTGGAAGCAACGTCTCCAAAATGACCTTTACAGTGTTGACGGGGACGTTAAACCTCAAATCAAACAAAAAAAAAATCAATTTATAGTGCTGGGCCGCGCTGAGGGAAACAGGAGTTAGTTGATGCGTCTCTTAAAAGATCATTTGCTTCAATGCATCCTTTTTGGATGCGGACAGCTACTTTAAGAATAGGGGAGAGTCATGTGTAAACGCAGTCTTGTTGGACTTTTTATGTTTTGGTGTTACGTTCTTTTCACTTATTTCGAGCCGATCGTTAATCAGAGGTGGGCAAAAACCGGAACACCCGGAGAAAAACCACCCGACCTTCCGTGGCAAAACTTGGCGTCTCACATGACCTTTGGTCGTTGATAGGGTCTTTCTAGTGTGCTTTTGTGGGGTTTGGGAGGGCATGCGGTCTCGCCGCCACGGACTGTGTGGCGTTCAGCAAGTTATAACCGTGCCGGGACTGTGGCTAATGCGTTTGATTTGGGTATGCACCGAGATTTGAGTTTTTTTTAGTTTGAGCAGTAAGTGGATTCTTGCAAGCCAGGGAATCCGCGCAGACCATTCCAGAAACAAAACATACCTTTTCAAAAACAGTTCAACACCAAAAATGAAAATGTTTGGATGAAAAAAAAATCTGAAATTTCATATTTCTCCTTAAACGATTGATCGTAGGAAATCATTAGAACAATCTATGTTTTGAGCAGAAATAAGAAAAAGTAATGTATACATACCCCTGTAAACACCGGATTTACTATATAAGAGTGGGCCTTTAGGGGGTCAAAATTATATAGGCGTGTTTGCGTAATGCTCTGTACAACAGCGCCGCCAGTTCGTATGTTCGCGTCACAGGAACAAGTCCCTGTAACAAACTCCCCCTATAGAGAAAAAAGGTGTGTGTGTGGGGGGGGGGGGGGGGGGGTTATACATTATCTTTCTAATTTCTGCTCCAAGACAAAGATTGTGGATACTCGTTAGAACTGTATCAATGAGGCGGTTCTAACGAGAACCCACAACCTATTTTTGTAGTATGCAGAAGAAAAAATCAAGGATTTTCATCAGAAAAGTAGCCATTTTGGAGTTGTGAAAAATGCAGTATGTCACACGGGTGTGTTGTGATGATTGGTGTGAAGTTTTAGAGTGTCGGTCCCCCGGGTTTGTTTGCTTTGGTGAGCAATAGTCTTCGGGCGAGACTGCACATCCACGCAGTCTCGACTGTGCTGAGTTGTTCGCCCAAAACTATGGCAAAGGCTTTACCGGATAATACGTCTCAGACTTGCTCCTTCTGGCGTTGTGGCTTAGGATTTCGACGTTTTCACTTTGACAATATAGTTTGCTTCCTTAAAGCTGGTGGAGATGTAGCTTTTCTCTGCATTTTTTTAAGAAGGACAGTGGCTAAAATATTAAATTTGAGTGACTGATTGATTTTTTTCGGGTTTAACGACATCATTGTGGGTCATTTTGTGTCGTCTCCCAGAGAAGGGGAGGGGGGGGGGAAGGCATAAGAGATAGTAGAGGAGATGAAAGTGAGGGACAGAGGAGAAAGAGACAAATGAATGGAATTGCAGAAACAGAGGAAATAACAACATCGCCCTCTCCCCTTTCCTGCAGCAAGGACTGCAGACCTTGTCCAACTGTAACCAATATCAGATGGACGCCCCAGTGTCGCCAGATATACGTCACATTCGCCTTACCCAATCACCCATTAAATGTGAGTGGGGCTATTAAAGTTAGAAACAGTTACTTAGGAAAAGGGAACTGAAACGAACAAAAACATCCCAGGCATAACAGACACTGTATTCTGACTGACGGGGTCATGTAACATATGTCGTGAGTGAGTGAGTGTTTCAGTTTTACGTCCCACCAACAGCTAAGGTCATACGGAGACGGGACCTCGGTTTAAAGACTCATCCGAAAGTCTGGAGAAGCCCGGGATCGAACCTGCGACCCCTGGTTTACAAGGCGAGTAGCGTAACCACTCGACCACGGAGGCTTCTACATATGTCGTGAATAGCTTTCTTAAATACAGGGGATCGTTTTCCGACCCTTTTATGGCTTTACCACCAGCGAAGTCAAGGAAGTTGGCAATGTCATTACGACGCAACATGAAATATTTTGCTCAAATGTTATGCTTCCATGCTCAGTTACGGCGCCAAACGATGACCTTATGATGAACAATTCACATTTGTTGCCAAATTATTATTTTTTTTTTTTTTGATTTGATGTTTAACGTCCCCATCAACATTGTAAAGGTCATTTTGGAGACGTTGCTTCCAATTTTGTGGGACTTTTACCCGACATTGAGATGAAATGACATCTCAAGCCCTGTCACCCAATGAAACCAATAGGGTTTATTAGCATGGACGGTCCGCCTCGCACCGCGGTTCCTGGACAGGCTTAGATCCTCTAAGCGGTTTACCAGTACTAGTGTTCGGGCCGGATTCAGCTCTGCGTGGAAGCATCATGCAGTCCATATATTTCTTCAATCCTCTATGGGCGGGGGCTGTGCCAAATTATGTGGAAAGTATAAAATTCGACACAGGCTCGTTTCATAAATTTTCAACGGAAAGATCACTCTGGATGTATCTAATGATAATGAATTTGTATCGCACAAACAAGTCCGTAAAATGAATACCCCTAAACATCACTTTATATAGAGAAAACTGGGGTTTACGGTCGTATGCACTATTTTTCTTATTTCTCCTCCAACACATAGGTTGTGGGTACTCGTAAGAACCGCCTCAATGAGGCGGCTCTAACGAACACCTACAACCTATGTTTGCAGTATGTAAAAGAGAAAAATCACAGATTTTCATCTGAAAAGTAGCCATTTTGGACATGCGATAAATGCTCTATGTAGCACAGGTGTGTATTGAAGGCCGTTATCTAATATAATAAGTTAT